>JAOANR010000012.1:3949007-4382848 GCA_030278955.1 Hygrophila difformis
TCCATGACTTCCTCATCACACTTGTCAACAGCATCGTCATCTTCCTCATGAGTGTTTCCAGCATCCACTCCTTTTGGTCCAGCCAGTTTCTTCCCAGATTTCAAAGTTATTGCTTTGCATTGCGGGTTCTTTTCCGCAGTGCTTGGCAATGTTCCTTTATCCCTTTTCTGCATTTCATTAGCCATCTGAGTAACTTGGGTCTCCACATTTCTGATGGAAGCCTGCAGCTGAGTGTTAATCTCCTTCTGGCTAGTGATAAAATCAGTCATCAAATTCTCCAGCCTTGAAGGGGGCTTTTGATTTTGATTCTGATTCTGGTTTTGGTTCCATTGGCCTTGGTTCGGGATGAATTGAGGCTGGAAGTTTTGCGGCTGAAAATTTTGGAAGTTCTGGGTAGGCTGTTGGAAATTTTGAGGAGGTCTCTGTTGGATCTGGGGTTGGAAACCTGGGTTCTGAAAATTCTGTCCCCTGTTCTGATTGAATCCTTGGTTCTGCTGCGGATTGAATTGCTGCTTGTTGTGGCTTGTTCAAGAGGTGGGAATTAAGGGCATTGTTGTTTGAGTATGACAAGTTTGGGTGCCTGTTTGGGAAAGCCCCTGCAAAGTTGCAGCTTTCAGCTGTAAGCTGTTCGCATGTGTCAGTTGCGTGAGCACCTTGACATAGTCCACAAATTACATCTGTTTGCTGCCCTTGAGTGGAGCTCCCAGCTCCCTGATTAACAGACAATGCTGCCACCTGTTCTTGCAGCTTTTCAATATCTGTTTTCTCTGTTGTACCTACAGCACACAAACCACGAGGGGGAGGGGAATTAACATCATCAGTAAGAACAGATTGTTTACACTCATTGCTTCAATCTTGGCCCAAGCTTGATCCATGGGAATGTATAGCAGGTGTTGACCACCAGCAGCATCAAGCATGTTCTTCCATGCTGGGGTCAAACCGCAATAAAACGTTCTCAATTTCTCCAATCATGGAAACCCATGCTGGGGGCATTTTCTGAGCAAGTTGAAGAACCGTTCCTTTGCATCATACAGGGACTCGTCGGGTTTCATCTTGAATTCCGCAATCTTCGAGCGGCATTCATCCACCTTGGACTCCGGGATGTACTTTGTCAAGAAATTTCTGATCACGTCCTCCCATGTAGACTTCTGATTCACGGGCAGTGATTTGTACATGTTCTTGCCCCCGCTAGTCAGAGAGAAAGGAAACAGCCTTAATCGAATGTGTTAGCAGATACATTTTGGTTTTTGATAGTATCACACAGTTCCAAGAAAGTCTGCAGGTGATCATGGGGATCTTCATGACTTGCTCCTGCGAACTGGTTGCTCTGAACAAGATTGATAAGGGCCGGCCTTTAATTCGAAATTCCTGGCCAAGAACGGAGCTTGTCCAGGAATGTTCAAATATGGCTCCAAGATTGGCTGCATGTAATCAGCGGCTGCTGCTTGTTGATTGTTCTCAACTCATCCTTGATACTGCTGTGGGTAGTAGTCTGATGCCTATAGTAGTTCCTCGGATCATTGAAGCCATTAGGATTTGGGGGATTCTGATGGGGATTCTGGTACTTGCTGATTTTGCTGGTTTTGGAAGTTTTGGTGGTTTTGGTTGTTTGGTGGGTTTTGGGGTTCAGGTTGGGAGGAGGTGCCTCGAAGTGTTGCTGTTCAATGTTTGGTGGGTTTCCCGCCTCCTTGTATGATCTGAGAGGGGGGATCATCCAAATCATCGTTATCAGCATCTTCGGGGTCTTCCTCGATGTTGTGAAGTGGTGGATTGGGTGGGATGATTGGGGGAAGGTCAGGGTTGGCCATATCAGAGATGTCGCTACTGGTGCTTGGTGAAAGTAGTGCCTTGTCTTTCCGTTCCCGTCTTCGTTTAGTCTCCGCCCTAAGACGTCGAGCTGTCTTTTCTATTTCTGCGTTATACGGGATTTCGGCTGGGCGTCTGCTTCCTCTCTTTGCATAGAACAACGGCTTCAAGAATGACAGGGTACCTGCATATTCCCCAGGTTAGAATCGGGTTCGAGGGTGAATATTTATATTTATATATATAAGCTAATCTAGGAGCAATGAGGAATGTAATTCTCTAATAAACGGCGCTGCATCCTCCCCGGCAACGGCGCCATGAAACTTTTGACAATTTCCCACACGAGTATTTTTGAAATAATATAACCCCGGTCTTGATTTTATTTAATGAAAATCATTTTATGAAGGCGGAGTTAGGATTAGGGATATATTTATAGGTTGTCACATTTTTATTACTCGTGTTAAGAAACTGTGGCCCGAAAGCGCACGGTGTCAAAAATTGCAGTAATTTATAGTAAGACCGGATCGTTCACTGGAGGATGTGCGATAGAAGCAGGGCCCACGTCGTTTTACTAGATTTTCCATTCGTATTGCTCCAATTGGTTTGAAAAGTTGATTAACATCTACTAACATGAATTTAAACTAGATTAATAAAAGCGTTTTAAATCTATTCTACAAAGCAAATAAATCTATTCTATAAAGCGGGTAAAGTTATTCTAAAAATGCGATAAATATTATCTATGAAAGCAGTGAAAATTTACATTATGCTAGCTATGAAGCTGAATCACAATGTGGACAGAAGGGACATGAAGAAAATAATAAAAATTGGACAAGATTTAGATATAGCAGTATTAAACTTCCATTTTTATACACAGATATTGGTTTGGGATAATTCTATCAGGTAGCTAATTCTCATACTCTCAATATTGCGTTCCCTTTAACAGACAGGTACTTACAGTATGAGTTTACATGTTCTTAAGACCGCAAATTCTAAGATACCACAAATTTGTAACTGCCCTGGCCTGGGTATGTTACTTCATCTGTGGTGGATAAGCAACACTTGACAAATCATTTATTGACATGCCAAGTACTACTATCATTCTCCCATGTCACACCCAAAGATTCTAATTAAGCCCTAAACTATCCCTTAACTATCAATCCTAGTAGCAGTTACACAACTCTCAATACAACCGAGTGACCTCTAATGAAAGCATTTAAAAGAAAGCGATAAAGAAAGCATTTAAAACCTATCACTCGGAGGTTTTGAAGGTCTGACCCTGGTAGTAAAAGATAGCTCCCCATCAGAATGATGAAGTATGGATCAAGAATTCCCGGATCTTGGTGAACCACTCGCAGTGTTCACTTCCTTCCGGGTGATTATGAGATACAAACTAATGAAATGAACTAATAAATTAGTTCGTTCCGGATGTACTCACTCAGGACTCAAAAATAGGCTTTGGCGGAAGAAGATAGCAGTTGAAAGAAAACTCAACCCTATCTTAGAAAATAACCAAGGCCTGCATGATGTTCCTCTAAGATTATTTACTACACTGTATTTGAGTCCAAGTGGACCCCATCTCGGTGTAATATTTAATCTTAGATTCCCAACAAGCAGCAATTTTGGAAAATAATGAATCTGAAAATCATTCCCTAAACAGGTACTAAACTCTCAGTTAAAACACAGATCCTTTCAGTCTAGGTGAGACCTAATCGCTGACTCTGCTTCTAATTTTCCCAAAATCAACCCTTGATAGAATGTGAATTAGTCATAACTGAAAAATTTATCCCTTACTTAGATCCGGATTTTATAAAGGAGTTTTTATTGGAAATTTAATATGCAATATCTGTTTAAAATCTAGACTTCTATTATCCAAGGGAAGGATCCCAAAATATTTTAGACCACAATAATACATAATAATAGCATGCATAAGGATATATGGAAATGTAAAATTAACTGACCCAAAATATAGGGGCGGGTCTAGACAGAAGGTGAAACACAGATATGATGTGGTCAGGAGACCAAAATAATGGCAGAATAATCGGGTGGACTGTAAACATCTACTGTCCAATTTCCCAATTACTCGGATGAAGCGAATTTAGACAGGTGAAACCCTAAAATGGCAGTGTCGCTACCAGTTGTGCCCCTACTGTCTGTGAATTCAGAGAAAAACCTACATGCTTCCTCTCTACAACACTTATCAGCTAACGTTGACAGACATTAGCAGAGTTTTATCACAGATTGGAATTTGGGTTTGGAAATTAAGATAGATAATAAAAAAAAAAAACTGTATCTGGATGAGAATCAGTTGAGCAGCTATTATAGTCCCGGATGGACGAACCGCCAAGGCTTCCACTGAATGCCATCCAGACCATGCAAAATAACACTTAGTAACTAATACCCAGAATACGAGCTAGTTATCCGTGAGGGAATACCCGCCAACATTAGTCTGGTGTATTCTTTACTAATTGTTACACACAATACGCAAAGGACAAAATAAAATGAAATAAAGAAAAGAGCTTGCATGAGAGACATTGGTTTCTCAGGCAAGGTAATGGAATCAATCCATAATTGATGGCTTAAATAATCCCTCCTACCATAATTAATTACAGTCCGGATTATCTGTTTAAGACATCATGATTTTGTTTATAGAAAATTGTTTTAATGGCAATTGAACAAAGGTCCTTTAATCACAACAATTAGTGATTTAATTATTGCTAATTAGAATCATCAATCATTAATGATTAGAGGGTTCAATTAATTAACAGGTGGAAATGGAGAATCAAAATTTTGGCAGCATAACGCCTTATATTGCAATTCTAGGGTATTACATCTTAATCCGTGGGATTTAGATGTGAGTTTTTGCAATATAATGGAGGGTAGAAGGTCAGAATTTTGGGATTAAATAGGGAGGAGGATTCTGTCGAGATACCATAAATGGTGTCATGGGCCCTAGACCCTCGACATGGGTGCCTCGACAGATTTACAGAAATTTGGGCAGAGTTTCACCTTGTGTCACTAAGCAAAAGTTGTGTCGCGGACCGTGGGTCCGCGACAGGTGTTTAGCGACACAGAGTTGCTTCTGGAAATTTCTAAGTATTTTGGTTCCCAGTCGCTAACCTGGAATTGTGTCGCGGAGCTTGGCTCCGCGACAGGATGCCTAGCGACTGGGTTTTTCAAAATAAATATGCAGGGCATAATTTCCTGTCTCGGAATAAAGGTTGAGTCGCGGACCATGGTGTCCGCGACAAGGGTGTTCCGCGACAAGAGCCATGCAGATGAAAATAACAAGAGTTTGGTTCCTGGTCGCTAAGCATGGTTGAGTCGAGGACCGTGGGTCCGCGACAAGGTGTTTAGCGACCAAGGGTTTTCAGATAATGAAGACAAGTGTCCTTAGACATCCATGTCGCGGAACACCCTCCAGTCGACAAACGTGGTTTAGCGACAGGAGTCGGTTAGCGACATGGGTGGTTCAGGACCCAAGTCAGAAAAAGCAAAGTTGAACAGTAGCATGCAAAAAGTGTGATCTCACCCCATTTCGGATTAAAAAGCTATTCTAAGCCAAAAGCAACCAAACAACGTTAAAAATAACAAGAACATGCTTGAACAGAATTAAACCTATCTAGAACAATATTTGAAATAAAGCAACATCTTAATCTAGGGTTTGATCACAACATACATAGCACCATCCATAAAAATAACAGTAGGAGGCATAATGAGGAGAAATGGGGGTCAAATGACCCCAAAAAAAAAAAAGGAAAATGAAACCATAAAATCCATGGGGTGTGCGACCCATTTCATGATTTGGGACACATTTGGTGAATATCTTCCCATATTATTCAATGGGGTTTGTTAATACCCATGATTTGGTATTACAAAACCCTAAAAACAAAGTTAGAATGAAAAAACATGGTATCAAACTGGCTAACTATCTACTGAAACAGTAAAACACAAAGCAAAACTTTAAACTAAGCTAAACTATGGACATAATTAAATAATACAAAAAAATGAAATTAAACCTAAACTAAGACTACCTAGAGAGGAATTCTCCAACTGTGTCTTCAAGAGAATGAAATTCTAACTTTCCAACACTGAGCTCATGGGGTCTCCTCATATTTATAGGAGTGGAGCCCTAGGCCCATGGGCTTGATCTGAGGCCCACTGAGTCTCAAGACATCACACACATCACAACTTTGTCGCGGGACAGGGCTGCATGTGGCAAGGCTTCTCGACTGGGTCTTGTGTCTCTATCCATGTCCGTGTCGCTAAAGCATGGACCGCGACACGGAGTTCCTCGATTGGGGCATGGCTTGGCCTCCAAGGTGTTGGTGGCGCGGAGCTTTGGTCGTGTCGCGGAACCATGGTCCTCGACCAGGGTTCCTCGACCGGAGGTTCCCCAGACTGGTCTTCTTCTTCATGTTGCATGCTGGGTCGCGAATCTCTCCTGTGTCGCGGAACCATGGTCCTCGACCAGGGTTCCTCGACCAGATGTTCCCAGACAGAGCTGAATGGGCCAGATGGGCCAAAGTTGTTCTTTTTGTGGGCTTTTCTATCATTTTCCCCATCTTTTTGTATTTTGTGGGCTTGTTTATTCTTTTGCCCATCTTTTTGCATCCTTTTTCTTTTCTTTTTTTCTCATGTTTTTGGATTTTTCTAACATAAATATGTAATAAAATTACATATTTATGCATTTTTCATACCAGCTCAATATTTTTACAATTATGCATAAATCAGTCCAATTCAACTGCTTTCTTATTTAATATAAGACCGGAATGCGATCACATGCCCGTTTTAGACACGGAAATGGATTGAAAATAATGGTCATTTCTGGCCATTATCAGTTACTGTTCATAAGGGTAGGTTACTGTTAATAAGGGATATTGTTTTTATATATTATATAGATATAGATATAGATATATAGATTACATTCATTAATAGCCGCAGACACATTACACAAGATATCAAGGAAATGATTGGCGATCAATTGCATTCGGAGTATACTAGGACCAATGACAATATACTTCCTCTGTCTCACACTTTTTGTTACAAATCAATTTTTGACACTATTCACTGTTTAACTTTGATTCAAATTTTTATCATAGTTATGTAAGAAAAAACATAGTTAAGTGAGATCTTGTTAGATTCGTCTAATCATGTAGTTTTAGACAATAAACTTTTTGTAACTTTTTGGTTGTACAAAATTTAAGTTATTAACCGTTAAAAAATATTCATCGGCATGCGTGTCGGAAGGGTGTGTAACAATTACACTGAGACGGAGGAAGTAATAAGCAGTGACTAATCGCTTCAGATTATTCTTCCTCCTGCGTTTTTTTTTTTTTTTTTTGTATTGGCTGAACAGCTTATACAACATGGGTGGTGAGAGTTCAAATCATATAAATTACAAAATAGCAAATAGGGAGGGATAGGGGACGGATAGATATTCGAACCCAACCTGAAAGTTGAAGTCAGGGATTTGATCACAATGCCAAGTCTCTATCCCCTCTACCCCTGTGCTTTGAAACACATTCATTTTTTATTATTGTTTTTCAATTTAATACTCGAAAAAAAGGATAAATAGGTCCTTTTTCTTTTCAAAAAATTCAAATCAGTCCTTTTCTATTTTATTACCAAAACAGTCCTCTACAAATGCTAATTATGTTCAAATCAGTCCTTTTTCACTAATTATATTCTAATTGCTGACGTGGCAAGGGTTTTAATTTAAACCTGACACGTGTGCATAATATTAGTCCTTTTTCTTTATCTTTTGCCAATTCAGTCCTAAACTTTTATTTTGTTCTATTTAGTCCTCTACCCCAATCACTCATTTTTATATTAATTGGCCTCAAACCTTTCAAATTATTTCATCCGTTTTCACTAAAAATATATACTCCATCCCGTTTTCATATAATTGAAAACATTCATTCATTTTCACACAATCCAATACACATTTTTAACGCTCGATATCTTTAATTGTATAGAATTAAAAATTATAAAAGTTTATTTGATAATATAAATCTACGCGATTAGACGAATCCAACAAGATCTCACTTGACTATATTTTATCTTATATAACTATGTTAAAAAATGAATGAAAATTACTCAATAAATAGTAAAAACTATGTCAATATTTCATTTTTCAAAAACGGAGGGAGAGGTTTGAAAGGTTTGAGGCCAATTAATATAAAAATGAGTGATTGGGGTAGAGGACTAAATAGAACAAAATAAAAGTTTAGGACTGAATTGGCAAAAGATAAAAGAAAAAGGACTAATATTATGCACACGGGTCAGGTTTAAATTAAAACCCTTGCCACGTCAGCAATTAGAATATAATTAGTGAAAAAAGGACTGATTTGAACATAATTAGCATTTGTAGAGGACTGTTTTGGTAATAAAATAGAAAAATGACTGATTTGAATTTTGAAAAGAAAAAAGACCTATTTATCCTTTTTTTCACGAATATAATATCAATCTATAAAATATTTATTAAAATTTGTTATCATATTCAATATAATTTCAAATCATAAAGCATTTGTTAGAATAATAGCAAATATTTAAATATCTACTTAATAAATAATAAATATAATATCAACACAGAAATTATATTTGGTGGTATTTTTTATCAATAATAAGGGAAAAAATTCACTTTTGGTCCTATAAAATTTTCTCTCATCCACTTTTGGTCCTAAATTTATGAAATTTCTTTTGGTCCTATAAGATAACTAGATGTTGAAATTTTAGTAGACGTGGGAATATCAAAATAATTAATAGTATCAACCTGGAACACTTGTGCAATTTAAAATTTGCATGTGGAGGGTTGCCTTTTACAAGTATTACTCCATTATATTATAATAATTAATATTACTCCCACTTTTGAAACTAGATGTGAAAATTTTAAGCAATATATTTTCCAACACTTATATTCACTAAGCGACCTGAAATGAGCCACGTCTAGTTTCAAATTTCCACATAAAAATAATAATTATAATCTCTGTGGGAAACATTAAAAATTAGTACCTGATTATTAATCAGTACTATATTCTACTAGTGTGTACATATGGATAATATGCAAAAATATATGATATGGTCCTCTTTCTTTCCCAAAAATCCAAAATAGTCCTTTATCTATATTTCGCCCCTATTGATCCTCTCCGTTTACACATAAAATCCAAAATGGTCATTTTTCTTACTAATTTTGTAATTTAGCTAATTATTTTCTTAATTATGTTCACATGAGATGTTTAAAATTTGACTACACATATAACATTAAATGAAATAATAAAATTAATTAAAAATAATTAAATTGAAAAAATTTAATATAATAATAATAATAAATTCAATAATTTTTTTGGAGTAGTATTAAATTCAATAATTAAAGTTAAATAAAATAAAATATTTAATATAAATTAATTAAATAACTATTTAAGGTAAAAATTAATATGTAAATATCAAAATGAATTCATTAGATATCATATAAATTTAAAAAATAAATTAATTAGATATCTAAGAGTCAAATTTAAAAACTCATTATGGACTCGCCTTTTAAGCAGTTCAGTACATATTTAAATTATTAATAACTCATGTTCGGTATAAATAAAAAAGATTAAAGTTCGATATTTTAAAAGATGAGACGAATCTAACAAGGTCAATGCACATTTTTAAATTTGACTCTTGAATTTATTAGATATCTATTAATTTATTTTGAAAATTAATTCATATTTTAATTAATCCATTTTGATATTTATATATTAATTTTAAATTTAAATAGTTATTTTAATTAATTTGTATTACATATTTTATTTTATTTAAATTTAATTATTAGATTATTATTCTATTAATATTTTTCAATTTAATTATTTTTAATTAATTTTATTATTCCGTTAATATTTCATGTTATATGTCTAGTCAAATTTAAATATCTCTTGTGGACATAATTAAGAAAATAATTAGCTAAATTATAAGATTAATAAGAAAAAAGACCATTGGATATTACGTGTAAACGTAGAGGACTAATGGGGGCGAAAAATAGATAAATGACTATTTTGGATTTTTAGTAAAGAAAAAGGACTATATGATATATTTTTCCTGGGTAATATAGTACTGTATTATAGTACTCCCTCCGTCCCACTAATTTTGTCTCACTTTCCTTTTTGGTACGTCTCATTACAAATGTCACGTTTCTTTTTTAGGAAATAATTAAATACTTAATTACCAAATCTACACCCATCACATCAAATCAATGAAAAAATATATTAAAATTTCAATCCACTATCATTAATAAATTCAACTCACAACCATCACATCAAACATAAATAAATCAATAAAAATATTCAATCTCATTACAATCACGTCACATAAATTACTAATTTACCCTAACTTTAAACATTAATATACCCCCTACATTAAATACAACCAACTTCACATAAAAAACCGTGTCCAAAAGAAACGAGACGATATAAACGGGGCGGAGGAAGTATTACATATATATAATTCTGTGTGTGTAATCTGAGACGAGCATGCATATTGTAGGTATTTGCGGTTCAAAATGGAATATTGGACTAACTGACAAGCCGAATCGTCGCAACACTATTTAATTAATTAATAGTAGTAGTACTTTGTAATACTCCATTAAATTTTCTTCGATTATGATCAGTTAATTCTACTAGGAGCTGAAATATTCAAATCGCTGGTTAGGGAGAAAAGATGACATGACCCGCGTACATATAATACACACAGACACAAAATATATTACCATCATCAAAGTTGGCATATTGCCATATGGGGATTCAAATGGACATTTTAGAGATTACCTTTCGACAAGGGAAATTCTCAATTTCGTCATGTATACATGTTGTTTGATCATTTGGTGAATTCAAACAAAATATGGAGTAGTATATTTATGGGGTTTGCATGAAAAGTCAGCCATGATCTGTTAATACTAACTTGTGCAACAAATATATATATATATATATATGTATTATATATCTCCAAATATATAATCAGCACTATATATAAAGAAAAAGTATTCAAAACGAATAAAATCTATACGTGGAAAGCAGCTAATCATCAGTTTAATAGTAGTAATTATTAACTACAGAGAGTCTCATTTCTATAGTATAGATGCATGCTGCTCCAGCTAGCTAGCTGTACGTTTTCGATTTGCAAATTAAATTGGAGCAATTATTTTTTATTTGAATGGTTAGAACATGGAGCTAAAGATCATCACCAGTTGGGATAGATGATCCAGTAGTAATTTATTAGTATTACAAGTGGCCAAGCAGTACTACTACTAGGCTTGGAGATATCCAATTGAAGGAAGCTGAGAAGAAGGCTTAATTAAGCCCCAATGGGCTCTTCTGTGAGAAGAAGACCTGATGAGGACATGACACGGATCGAGAGGGTGCAACTGCAGCGTAACTACCACATACTATCATGAATGAGATAGAAGAGGCCATGGCTGTCGGCCCAAAGTTTGTGTTGCCTGATTGAAATAATGTTATTAGTAAAAAAAAAACAAAAACGAAAATGGCAAATTGCACAAGAGGCCATATATATCTCACCCACCTTTGATCTGGTTTGAAAAATACACACTACAACAGGGGGAAAATCTACTTTTAGTCGCGTATGAATTTCTCTCACTCACTTTTGGTCCCACATTTTGAAAATTTCTACTTTTGATCCCGTTAGATTCATTTTTTCTCCCACTTTTGGTCCCACCGTTAGTTTTGGACCAAAAATCAATAGTTTGACCGTTCGTGGGGTAAAAATATACTTCCTCTTTTTTTAGTCTTTGTTAGGACCCACCCAATACGCAGTCCAACACACATATTAAATCATTAATAACTCAAGTTCGGTACAACTAAAAATTCTAAAGTTCTATATCTAAAAATTACAAGACGAGACGAATCTAACAAGATCGCATTTGGCTATATTTTAACTTGTATAACTATGATAAAACTTTAAGTCAAAAGATTTGTGTGAACAGTGCCACATTTGAAAATGTAGCAATCTTTTAGGAAAAAAACATCATTGGTCCCATAAGTTTTCCCAATTTCGATTTCAGTTCCATATTAATTCCATTAACACAATCAATCTATTATTTTTACTATTTTTTGCATAATCCATCCCAAACCCCTTAATTACGCATTTCTGACGTGGCGCCGCGTAAGTTTGCTTAATCCGGCACTATGGTCCCATTAGTTGACCATTGGTCTCATAAGTTTGCTTAATCCGGTGCCACGTCAGCAGAAATGCGTCATTAAGGGGTCTGGGATGGATTATGCAAAAATTAGCAAAAATAATGTATTGATTGTGTTAATGAAATTATTATGGGACTGAAACCAAAATTGGAGAAACTTATGGGACCAATGGTGTTTTTTTCCCAATCTTTAAAAAACGGAGGAAGTAATTTATATAAAATTAAATCTTTTTAATAATTGCTAAATCACACCTAGATCCATTTTTCGGGGGAGTCGAACCCCCAACACTAGGTTGGAAGGCATGGACTTGAACGTTTGGGCAAGTCATCGTCCCGAGATACAAATATAATTTAGGAAGGCACTTTTGACATCCATTTGATAAAGCTTGAATCCTAGCGAGCATGCGATGGACAGCAGGAGTCGGACTGCTTCAAGTCTTGCTACAGGCGCAAATGTTTCACTGAAGTCCACGCCTTCGACCTGGGTGTAGCCCTGAGCAACTAACCGAGCTTTGTTCCTTGTAATATTCCCTTTTTCATCACTTTTGTTGCAGAAGATCCACTTGGTTCCAATTATGTTCTTGTCTTGAGGTCTTTCAACCAGGGTCCAGACTTCATTTCTTTCGAACTGGAGTAGTTCATCCTGCATTGCATTTATCCAGTGTTCATCTTGAAGGGCCTCTTCAACTTTGGAGGGTTCGATTTTTGAAGTATAGCAGTGCAAGCCAGCTAGTTCCTTGAAGTCGATCTTTTTCCCTCGAGTCTTTCTCCTTTCATTTACATCACCAATAATGTCTTCAGGGTCATGGTGCTTGTGAATGCGTCCATTTAGATCCTTTTGAGGTTCTGCTTCTTGTGACAAGGCGTCCATGATCGGCGTTTGGACTCTTTTGGTGGACATGTTATCAGACGTGGTTTGAGGTGCACTGTTTTGATCATCCTGACCGCTGGGAGTTTCATCATCATAAGGTGGAACATCCTCTTTGCTGGTCACATCTTCTATGGTCACATTTGTGGACTCCAGTACTTTCCTTGTTTTAGGAAGATACACTCTGTATGCACGACTTGTGGTAGAGTATCCCACAAATATTCCTTCATTGCTTTTTTCTTGAAACTTCCCAACATGTTCCCTGTCATTTAGAACAAAACACTTGCTACCAAAAATATGAAAATAGGTAATTGAGGTCTTTTTACCATTCCAAATCTCATATGGAGTCATAAGAGAGTTTGGCCTTAAGTAGACTCGGTTTATGGTGTAGCATGCGGTGTTAGCAGCTTCGGCCCAAAGGAATTCAGCCACTTTCTTTGAATTGAGCATCACCCTAGACATTTCTTGTAGAGTTCGATTTCTTCTTTCGACTACTCCGTTTTGTTGAGGTGTTTTTTGGTGCCGAGTATTCATGCTTAATTCCATGTGTTGTACAGTATTCCTCAAAGAATTGATTTTCGAACTCTCGTCCATGATCACTTCGAATTCGTTTTACCTTGGTGTCCCTTTCGGTCATGAGTCGATTGCACAGCTTCTCGAAAGCTTTGAATGTGTCGCCTTTTTCCCTGAGAAAATCTACCCAAGTATACCTGGAGTAATCATCAATACATACAAAAATATATTTTTTACCTCCCAAACTTTCAACTTCCATTGGACCTATAAGATCCATGTGCAGTAGGTCAAGACACTTGGTCGAGCCAGGGTGTTCAGACAGTTTGTGTGAACTCCTGTGCTGTTTGTTTTTGGCACATTCGTTGCATAGAACTGCATTTGATTTATTGAATTGAGGAAGACCTTTGACTGCCCCGGTTCTGCTGAGTTTGATAAGATCTTTGAAATTGAGATGTCCGAGTTTTTCATGCCATAGTGTGATGTGATCTTTACCTGCAGCTGCACCAAAATTGCAAGTTTGAACAAGATGATAGCAATTTTTTTAGAACGCAAACCTCTCATGATGCATTCTTGATCATGGTTGAGCACTTGACAGTCTTTCTTGGTGAACTGCGCCACGAGGTCTTCATCACACAGTTGACTGATGCTAATCAAGTTAGCTTGGAGACCATCGACTAGGAAAACTGGAGACAATTCCCTCGAGCCATTGTTCTCAATGGTCCCTTGTCCAACTAGGGCACCCTTTTTCCCATCTCCAAATACAACAAATCCTCCATCAATTTCTTTGTAGTGTTTGAGCAGACTCCTTTCACCTGTCATGTGTTTGGAACAGCCACTGTCGAAGTACCATACTTTGTTCGCAACATTCTTCTTTTGTGAAAGAAAGGCAACTTGACATCTGTTCTGAGTTTTAGGCACCCATTCGCACTTGATGGAAATCAGCTTCATCTTGATTTTGTCATTTGGCCAGGTGATAGGTTTTCCTGTTTGTAGATCTCTTACTAAGATTCCACAGTTCTTGGTTTTGTGGCCTTCAAGCTTGCAGTAGCCGCATCTGAGTGGGACTGGAGGAGGTGGTCTTCTTGTCCATTTGTTCCTACCTTCATGATGGAATGATTTCTTGACAGTTCGGTGTTCACTTAGCATCCCCCCTGACACAAACTTGCTTTTCTTTTCTCCTCTTGAGGTTGAGGCTTGATATCCCAAGCCTTGTTTGTTGCTGCTCGCCTTCCCATAGCAATTACATCATCTAATTTGGCTTTTCCTTTGTTTAGTGCTACCAGAGTGCTTTCTGTCTTGGCAAGTTTGTCTTGAACTTCGGTGAGTTCTGTGTGAAGAGCATCTTTCTTTCCAAGCATACTATAGTACCATAGTTTATAGTCAACTTTTTCAACCTCCAGTTCCTTGTTTTCTTTCTGAAGCTCTGCATTTTTCTCACGTAGTTCGTTCACCAGTCCAGACATCTCTGTGTACGCCTTTTCAAGTTCCTGATTTCTGCTTGTGAGACTCTGGAGTTGTTCCTTCAGGCTTCCATTCTCAACATGTAATTCTACTGATTCAGCAATGGATATTTCCAGTTTCTCGAAAGTTTCTTCATAGAGATCGTTAAGTTTACTGATGCTTTCATCTTGATCCCTAGCACAAGAGCGAAACATGTTAGAGGAAACCATATTGACTGAGTTGGTACCCATACCTGTCTCGGGTTCATCATCACTATCAGAATCCCATGTGCCGACGAAGGCTACTCCATATTTTTCACCATGTTCATTAGACTCCTTCTCATCTTCAGAGTCACTGAATGTTACTTGATATGATTTGCTGGACTCCTTTGGTCTGAGATTGGCACAGTCTTTTTTCATATGGCCTCTTCCCCCACATTCAAAGCAGATGATCTCCTTGTCATCCTCCTTTGAAGATTTTGGTTTATTTTTGTCGAGAGACTTCGAGCCTTTCTGAGTGAATTTTGAGTTTGACGTCCCGGCATCCTTCTTCATGGATGAGTTGAATCTAGATCTTCGGTTCTTGATGATCTGATTTAGTCTTTTGGACAGCATGGCCAATTCTTCTTCGTCACTAAAGTCATCATGATCTTCCATGGAGGAGTCATCCACATCCTTGGTCACGGATTTGAATGCCACTGGTTTACTTTTGGTCCTGGGACAGTGATCCATTTCCCATGATTGTAGGATTCCCATTAGTTCATCAACCTGCAATTTATCAAAGTCTTTGTATAGTTCAAGTGCGGCGACCTTTGCATTGAACCTTTCCGGAAGCATCCCAATGATTTTTCCTACAATGTCCTGTTGAGAATACATTTTGCCAAGCTGAAGAGCTTGGTTGGTTAGATCACGAATGCGACCAATATATTGGCCGACTGACTCATTATCATCCATAGAGATTTTATGAAATTGTGCATCGAGAGTAATGATTCTAGATTTCTTTACCGGAGCCATACCCTCGTAGGTATTGGCTAAAGTAGTCCAGACATCGTATGCGACCTTACATCCAGCGATGAGTCTGTATTGATCCTTTGTGAGAGCATTGTGAATTGCATTCAGGGCTTTGGAGTTCTTTGAAGCGGCAAGCTTCTCGGCAGCAGTCCATTCACTCCTTGGTTTGATGGTTTTTACACCGTCTTCTTCTTTTACTGGAGGATGGTATTGGTTTTCTACTGCATCCCAAGCCCCTTCATCCAGAGCAATGAGGAAAGCCTCCATTTGATCTTTCCAGTATGCATAGTTTGATCCATCGAGCAATGGTGGTCTGGTTACAGATCCGCCTTGGTTTTCCATGCTTCTTTGTCTGGATCTCGCTTTCCAAAGCGTGTGTCTCTGATACCAATTGTTAGGTCCGTTTGCGTGGATAACCAATTAAGTAGTCCTGAAAACTAGTTCAAGCACCTTTCGTGGACACGTTAAACAGTTTAAGAAATTAAGCAGCGGAAAGTAAATAAACTGTAAAAATAAAGAACTCAAGGTTTGTTGACTCAGTTCGGCACAAGCCTACATCTGGGGGATACCAATCCAGGAGATTCACTAATTGTTTTGGTTTGATCCTCGATCTAAACAATAGTGAATTGTTTCGCCCAACTCCAATCACCAAGCGGACTGAATTGTCAAACCAAGACACTCCCCCTGTCTTGGTGAAGATCTCCCCGACCTTGCTTCAATCCCTTGAAGGCTCCTCCTTCAAGTTTGCCCTTGGTCGAAACCTGTTGGCGACTCTCCTTGATCTTTTCAATTAAGCTCTTGAGTTTGACGACTCCTCGAAACCCTTGATTGAATCTGTCAACTTCAACCAAGCTCTCAGTAACACTGTCGATCAATCCACCCGAGGAAGTGTTGATCGGATTTCTTCCTTCGAAATGATAAACTCACGAACACGGAAGGAATATGATTCTCTCTTCACAATTGCTTTCGATTGCTCAAGGGTGTAAGTAAATTCACTCGTCGTGCGGATCCATTCCTTGGCCGCCCTATTTGAAGAGAATCACTTTGTCTCTATTCTAAGGTAGAAGATCTTCTTTCCATAAATGCACGGATCCTTAGAATAGAGTTGCCCGAATTAAGAGATTGTAGTTTCCATACTTCGTGTGCAAGATCCGAGCAGAAGATCAGCTAGCCGTTGGAGAATCTTCATGAGTATATTCGCCAGCTCTTCTTCCTTTACATTGTTTGTCTGCTGTTGACGAGGTTGGTCCAACAAAGTAGTTCAGACATCGGTTGTGAACACATTTGCTCAAAACTGGTTCCCAACATATATATATATATATATATTATATATCTCCAAATATATAATCAGCACTATATATAAAGAAAAAGTATTCAAAATGAATAAAATCTATACGTGGGGAGCAGCTAATCATCAGTTTAATAGTAGTAATTATTAACTACAGAGAGTCTCATTTCTATAGTATAGATGCATGCTGCTCCAGCTAGCTAGCTGTACGTTTTCGATTTGCAAATTAAATTGGAGCAATTATTTTTTATTTGAATGGTTAGAACATGGAGCTAAAGATCATCACCAGTTGGGATAGATGATCCAGTAGTTATTTATTAGTATTAAAAGTGGCCAAGCAGTACTACTACTAGGCTTGGAGATATCCAATTGAAGGAAGCTGAGAAGAAGGCTTAATTAAGCCCCAATGGGCTCTTCTGTGAGAAGAAGACCTGATGAGGACATGACACGGATCGAGAGGGTGCAACTGCAGCGTAACTACCACATACTATCATGAATGAGATAGAAGAGGCCATGGCTGTCGGCCCAAAGTTTGTGTTGCCTGATTGAAATAATGTTATTAGTAAAAAAAAAACAAAAACGAAAATGGCAAATTGCACAAGAGGCCATATATATCTCACCCACCTTTGATCTGGTTTGAAAAATACACACTACAACAGGGGGAAAATCTACTTTTAGTCGCGTATGAATTTCTCTCACTCACTTTTGGTCCCACATTTTGAAAATTTCTACTTTTGGTCCCGTTACATTCATTTTTTCTCCCACTTTTGGTCCCACCGTTAGTTTTGGACCAAAAATCAATAGTTTGACCGTTCGTGGGGTAAAAATATACTTCCTCTTTTTTTAGTCTTTGTTAGGACCCACCCAATACGCAGTCCAACACACATATTAAATCATTAATAACTCAAGTTCGGTACAACTAAAAATTCTAAAAGTTCTATATCTAAAAACTACAAGACGAGACGAATCTAACAAGATCGCATTTGGCTATATTTTAACTTGTATAACTATGATAAAACTTTAAGTCAAAAGATTTGTGTGAACAGTGCCACATTTGAAAATGTAGCAATCTTTTAGGAAAAAAAACATCATTGGTCCCATAAGTTTTCCCAATTTCGATTTCAGTCCCATATTAATTCCATTAACACAATCAATCTATTATTTTTACTATTTTTTGCATAATCCATCCCAAACCCCTTAATTACGCATTTCTGCTGATGTGGCGCCGCGTAAGTTTGCTTAATCCGGCACTATGGTCCCATTAGTTGACCATTGGTCCCATAAGTTTGCTTAATCCGGTGCCACGTCAGCAGAAATGCGTCATTAAGGGGTCTGGGATGGATTATGCAAAAATTAGCAAAAATAATGTATTGATTGTGTTAATGAAATTATTATGGGACTGAAACCAAAATTGGAGAAACTTATGGGACCAATGGTGTTTTTTTCCCAATCTTTAAAAAACGGAGGAAGTAATTTATATAAAATTAAATCTTTTTAATAATTGCTAAATCACACCTAGATCCATTTTTCGGGGGAGTCGAACCCCCAACACTAGGTTGGAAGGCATGGACTTGAACGTTTGGGCAAGTCATCGTCCCCAGATACAAATATAATTGATGTACTGGTAAAAAATAAATAAATATATATATATGATAAAATTTATATGAAATATATTTAAAATAGAAACTTTACCTAATGGTACTTAAATTATAAAGTAAAACATTAAATTGGTATTAGAAATAATTTTTTTTTTTACTTGGTACTACTTAACAAACTAAAAGGTCAAAATTGGTATCAATAAATAATTTCTATAAAAATTACCTAATTACTGAGAAAACAATGAAATACGAAAATTGAAAAAAAAAATTATAAGCTATAAACCTTAAAAGGGAAAAAGAAAAAACAACAACTTAACAGAGATACGAAGGATTCAAGAGATTGAATAATATTTCAAACACACGATTTAATTTTCTAAAAAAACAAAACAAAACAAAAACAAAAACAAAAACAAAAAAAAAACGGAAAAAAAAAACAAAAAAACAAAAAAGCAAATGAATCCCGACAAGTATCCACAAGTTGTACCAAAAAAAAAAAAAAAAAAAAATTGACTATGCACAGGCCGGCGTTGTAGGTCCAAAGATTCTATTGAAAATTGATATGGCGACTCTTGCCCTAATTTAAAAAAGCAAATTGTACAAAAGGCATCTTCATTCTTCCCCATCACCGATCTCTGCTGGATCATGCATGGGCATGGCATTGACATTATGAAAATGAACTCGTTTAATGCACATTGTGCGCCTGTGGCAATATTAAAGGCAAGGATCGATTGGATACCAATTTAATAAGTTAATGAATAAAATTACTATACAAAACAAACCCTTTATTCCGGTGAAATGAGGGCCGAAGTCGTTTATTCATAGAATTGTTGTAAATTATACAATCCGAAAACAAACCCTTTTTAACATATGATTAATATGTACTTCATGTATTATACTCCCTATGTCCCGCGAAATATGGGCTCGTTTCTTTTAGGCACGGTAATTTAGGTATTGAGGTTTAGTGGTTAAAGAGATGTGTGTATTTGTTTTCAAAATTATAATGAATTTTGACTCTATTTGTTATTTAACTTTGACTTAATATTATCGTAATAATTTAATTAGAGAAAAATATTTCAAGTGTGGTCATTTTAGAATCATCTATGGGTCTAGTTTTAGAATATATATTTTATACAATTTTTATTCGGAAAAAATAACCTATATCATCCGATAATTGTGCAAAATTTCAAAATCAGTCCAAAAAATATCGAAGTAGATGAACTCGTCCCTTAAATACCCTAATCATCGCCGAACCCGTCCATAAACCGGTTTTCTGCTAATCATTAGCGAACTCGTCCATTAAACTACCCTAATGGAGGGACTGGTTCGGCGATGGTAAGTATTTAATGGATGGGTTCAGCAATGATTAGCGGAGAAAGCGGGTTCATCGACGGGTTCGGCCATGATTAGGGTATTTAATTGACGGATTCATCTAATTCGATATTTTTTGGACTGTTTTTGGAAATTTTACTCAATTATCGGACGATATGGGCCATTTTCTCATTTTTATTTTTTCCATTTTGAAATTTTAAGAATTAAAGAAATGTAAGGGGATTTTTTGTAGAAAAATAAAAGTGTATTTTGGAAGTTGTGCAGAATAGTTAAAGTGACTACTTTTAGTAGGATTTGGAAACAATTAAGATTTGAATTATATTTATATTAATTTAATTTATCTAAAAATGGAAAATGACCAATTTTCTTGGGACACCCAAAAAAGAATTCAAGCCAACTTTCGTTGGACGGCGGAGTATTATACTATATTATAGTATATACTTAATGGTTAATCCGTCGATTTTGTTTGGCATTATATGTATACTTAATGGTTAATCCATAGTATATTAGAAGAAATTAAGCAATAATATTACACCACACCCACAGTGTAAGCAGCTGACTTATTACCAATAACATTAGGACTGGTGTAGCTGATGAACACCACGCGAAAACGACCAGATACGATACTGTAGCCAGCTGTAATAGGACAAATAAGCTTGTAGTCAGCGCAGCTGCACGTTTTCTTCTTCAATTTGGACGACCAATTAATTATGGTTGATTTGAATGTATAACCACTTCACTCAAAATAATTTAGGAAATCCGCCACCATTTAATTTGTGCATGTATTCTACTTTGAACCATCTAGTATGACATTTTAGATTTAACCAACCTTGTTAATAAATGTAAAAATTGTTAAAACATCAAAGGTTTCCAATTGGCGAGTGTTGAAAATGTTCCACATCGTTGATATATTGGTGGCTTAACCCTTAATTTCTATATACGGATATGAGCTATTCCATATATTGCAAGTTCCCAGCCCATATTACAAGTAGCCAAGTGGCCGGACTACTTCTAACCATAATTCAAGAGTACTTAACTATTGCAAGTTCCCAGCCCATATTACAAGTAGCCAAGTGCCCGGACTACCTTAATCATCGCGGCAAGGCGACGACTTTGGCGATGATATTTTATTTAAGTCGTCGCCTGGCAGATGTCGTCGCCTCGTTCGTCGCCTAGCGCTCTAGGCGACGAACGAGGCGACGAAATCCTTTCTCACCTACCCGCAAAATTCTTGTAGTGCGAACTCGTCCATGAATCCGGCTTTTACGCTAATCATTGTCAAACCCGTCCATTAACTACCCTAATCATCTCTGAACACATCCTTCATTAGAGTAGTTAATGGACGGGCTCGGCGATTATTTGCAAAAAACGGGGTTCATGGATGGGTTCGGCAATAATAAGAATAGTTAATGGACAGATTTGTCTAATTCGATATTTGTGGGGTGGTTTTGGAAATTAAAATATATATATATATATAGGACTAAATAAGGTTTTTTCCATTTCTCTTCTAATACAATGCGGGCAGTAAGAAGTTATTTGCAAAATTAGTCCTATAAACAATAGTTGTCACCTTTGGCACATTTTAATTTTTCTTGAGTAAACAAATTAAAAAAGTATGGTGGTAAGATGAGCCAATGTGCGACATAACATAAACAGATATCTATTTGTTTATGCAGCGCCTTCACAAAGTTATCTAGCTTTACAAACAAACGACAATACCTTCACAATTTAATTATGCACCTAACAGTGGCGGATCCAGGAAATTTGCTTCGGTAGGTCAGTTTTCGATAATTAATATAATTAATTTTCATACAATAATAATTGGCAAAGTACTAAAAACATTAAATTCAAACTCATACGGAATATGATATATCAAGTGCTTACATCAAAATAACTATAACTGTTCGCGACGGATTCTTATACTGACATTCATAAACAAATCACGATCTATGAAAGTGACCAAACAATCATTCAATAACTGATCCCCATACATAACAGTAGTCATTGCTGGAAAAGCTCGTTCTACAGTTGTCGTTCCCACGGGAAGAACTAATACCAACTTAAAAAATACTCCCTCTATCCCACTATTTGTGTCCCAAAACTTTTGGTCACGGTATTTTATGTGGGAATAGTTAATACTACCTCCGTTCCTTTTTAAATGGCACGTTTTGACTTTTGTCACTGTTCATTAAGTAGCTTTGACTCGACTTTTTAATACAATTATATAAGATAAAATATAGTCAAGTGGGATCTTGTTGGATTTGTCTAATAGCATAGATTTAGAATATCAAATTTTCATAATTTTTACTTGTATGAAATTTGAGTTATTACGGATTAAAAATGTGTATTGGATTGCGTGAAATGTGGGTCCGTAGCATTTATTTAGGAACGGAGGAAGTATTTAATGTAGGTGTAGATTAGTATTTAAAGTGAGGGTAAACTAGAAATTGATGTGATGTGATTGTAATGAGTTTGAATTTTTAATTGATTTATTTATTTATGATGTGATAGTTGTGTGTTTGAAATTTTAGTATAACTATTTATTATTGTGATGTGATGGAACTGGGTTTAGTAATTAAAATATTTAATTATTTCCTTAAAAGGAAATGTAACAATTGTAATGGGACGGGCCAGAAAGAAAAGTGAGACATGATTAGTGGGACGGGGGAGTAATACAATATATGTTTAATGGGCTTGATAAATATAAGTGTGTATGGGCTGGGCATGATAACTAATTTTTTTTTTAGCTGAACCATTAAAACTTTTTTTTTTTGCAGAACAACCTATACAGGCTAGGAAATAGGTGGTAAGAGTTCATACCCCGTAAATTACAAAGAGACAAATGGGAGGGATAGGGGGTTGGGTAGGGATCGAACTCATACCCTAAAATTGAGTTACTAATTCAAACAAAATTTTAAAATAAAAAAATAAAAAAAAATAAAAAAATTGGTGAGTCAATTAACCCACCTTGACCAATGGTAGATCTGCCCTGCACCTAAATTGAAGGTCCTCCTAAAAAAATATTTGGGGCACCAATAATGACAGTAGTATATTATTAGCTCGGATGTGAAGGCTGGTCCCATAAACTAACTTGAGCCTTTTCGAGTGTGTTTTGTCATTGCGCATGCATCCCTTGGTATACTTCCCAGGATCTCACATATCTTAATTAGAATTAGTCCTAGGTACGCTTAATCTTGGATTTTTTTATACAATGACTTACAAGAAAGAAATGTATAATTGTATATTATTAGTATGTGAAGTTTTTTCACTCCTTTTAAACCACGTTCCGAAATGTGAAAACTTTGTTGATCGACAACTTTTGTAGTTGTCCTTTGGTGGCAATGATGGAGACTTGTACGAATCCAATTGACCTAATGAATGGGTGACGTTTGGTGTTGGTACCAAGTCTCAAATATTGAATTAAAAAAAAAAAAAAAAACATGCAGCGGCAGGCAATTGAAGTGGGGGGGGGGACCACGTTCCAATAATTTAGATAATTTTTTTTATTCTAATAGATATTAGGTTATAATAATTGGTGATGGACTGAACTTGACATAAATTTTGGAGAGGGGCAAATTCAAAGAAGGTTTGAATGAGGAGGATTTAACTCTAATTTACCCATTTAAAATAGTAAATTGTAGCAAACTATAAAATGCATGGTGCTTCTCTCTATCCCAAATAAATCCCATTGCAATATATATAGTCCGAACCAATGTTTAGAGCTGTAAACGAGCCGAACCGAACCGAACTTCAAGTGTTTGAGCTCTGTTCGTTAAGCTTAACGAACGAACACGAACCGAGCCAAAAATCTTAACGAGCCAATTTTCATGTTTGAGCTCTGTTCGTTTAACCTTACGAACGAGCTAATAACGAACGAACACGAGCCTAGTCGAGCTCAGTTAACGAACCATTTATTTTATTAATAAATTTATTTGTTTTAGAATTAAATTAGGTGTGAAAATGTAATGTATATTGTAATATAATTTATGAGAGAAATGTGAAATTAATAAAAATGAAAATGAAAAGAACAACTAGCTAAAATATTTATTTTTTGTAATATATATTCCATTAAAAAAGAATTCCGAACTGTTCGCGAACTTAACGAACGAACACACAAACCAAATTATGTGTTTGAGCTCGGTTCGTTTAACTTACCGAACGAGCTGTTAACGAACGAACACGTGTCGAACCGAGCTCAGCTCACGAACTGTTTGTTCTATTTACAGCTCTACCAATGTTGTAAATATCGATATCTTAACTTGGATCGTTTTTTTTGGATTGAGATCGTAGGATCGAATTCAGATCTCAAGATTCTACTAAACTACAATAATAGCTGAAATAGTTATACAAATTAACAAGTAAAAGCGTAACAATAAATATCATTAAGGTAAATAAAGAAAGCGATATAAACAGTCGAAGATAAAATTCAAGACCGATCTTATATATGATAAACATTATGGGAGCATATTTTTAATTTTTGTAGGATCGGATTGCATAGGACAATGAGATCCTACAAATAAGATCGGGATCCACAATCAAGAACGTGAACAAAATCGAGATCCTACTAATTTTAAGATCCTACAAAGATCTGGATCATTTTTAAGATGTGAAATTGTAGAATCGTAAGATTTTAATATCAAGATCGAGATCTTAATAACTAGGGTTTAAACTAGTAATAAATTTCATTGGGTGATCAGTGAAGCACCCCTAGTCCACTATGTAGTAGAAATATAATGATAGATCAATGACGGAAGTCATTTGTCGGTTGAAGCCAAGGGACATATCAACTGACGGGTGAGAGCCGAGAGGTAATTCGACCCAATGGGTGACATCAAATATTGGCGATATGAAAGACTGGACGTTACAAGGATAAGGATAATGCTTGAGCCTAGAACAAGTAGATTGTAGCACGCTAATATTGTAACAGTCCAAAGGTGTTTGGAAGCTCGGCAGTGAATCACAGAGTCCAAAAGGATTGGATCGGATCGGGGCAATTAGAAATAGGGTTGGCTACCATGATTCTTTGTTGGTCTCTTGCACTCGTTTGATGAACCATCCTTTGCTGCATCATCAGTCGAGCATCAACAACGTGGTTTATTGATTTATTTTTAGTTTCACTTTAGTCCTTTAAAATTTTACTCCCTCTCGTCAATGTACTACTATATGTTTAAAAATTAATAACTCAAATAATTTATGAGTGAGGCTGTAAGAGTATAAAAACTCGATATTCTATTCTCACTCTACATAATTATACGTACGGGTCCAAATCACTTCATTTGTTTAAAGTTTTTCTTATATAAAAACGATAATAAAATTAAGTAACAAATAAACAATTAACCATATGTGTGTCAATATAAAATGGATGGGGTATAGCTTTTACTTTTTACCAAAAAATTCACAAAGACATATCACAGGATAAGTAAGCAAAGCAATGTATATGTCAAATTAAAGAAAGTAGTTTATACGAAATATTGAAGAATATATATATAACTGTTGAAGTTCAACATAACAAATAACTAAAGCACGGATGTTTATGTTTGTCAGTGAGGCTGAGAGTGCGTTGATGTTGTGAACTCATATTTTGGTTTATGAACGAGAAATTCCCTTTCCTAAAAAAAAACATAACAAATAACTAAAGCACGTAATAGGATCACATTTAGCAGCATGAGAGCGCAGATACAGACAGATATATCACAGTCCCTTATTTAGCTCGACATCGATAGTCACATAATTATTTTGAGCAATCATCAACCATAGGAAGCAAGCGCATTACAATTTACACCGCACGCAGTTGCATTGGTTTAAGCGGAAAAAAAAAAAAAAAACTTTTAGTCTCATATGTTTTTTCAATTTCTAAAATCATCTCACAAATATAGAATTAGACGAATCCGTCCATGGATGGGTTCAGCGATGATTAGCAAAAAAAAATGGGTTCATGGACAGGTTCGGCGAATATTCAGGTAGTTAATGAACGGTTTCGTCTAATTTAATATTTGTGGATGGTTTTGGAAATTGAAAAAACTTATGGGACTAAATGGGTTTTTTTTTTCGTTTAAGCGACTGCCTTACTACCAATAGCAGCGACGTTGTTGGTTTGGGTACCGTACTTGATGAACGCCACCTCAAAAGGATCGCCGGCAGAGGACCTGACGAAAATTCGAGGTCCAGTGGATAAAGAACGCATGCTGAGATCGTAGACGGGCTGACCAATTTCATCGACGGAAACATCATCCGGTTTGTAGGTGAACTTGTAGCTGGAAGGTGTGGAACTTTTCTCAATTTTGAACCAGTTGGTTTTAGTGGAACAAGTGGGGTTCCCCTGCACGCCTCCGGTGGTGATTAAGTTTGCTCCAGCCTTTGCATCGAAATTGCCAACCCTCCAGACAGTGGAGTTGACACACCTGGGGATGTCCACAGAGGGAGTGGTGAACTTAACATTGAGGGACTTGGAGAGATGGATAGCTCCATCCGTGGAAGCAACGGCCGGATGGAAGCTACACGCGACGCCATAGTTATTAGGCAGCGAAATGTCCAGGCGCCCCTGACCGAGGGTGTAGGGGCATACAGGTTTCAGGTAATTTGTCAATGTAACGCCGCTTGCATCTGCCCACACAAACGGGACAACATAGTACAAGCTTCCAGCCTAGTATACAAAACAAGTTAGTTAATAATTAAGGGCATTCAAATTCTACAATTCTTAATTACAAATGTTAAGTGGTGCATTTGTTGTGGTGTATTTGTTGATAGGTGGAGTTAGTGGTGATAAGTGGAGTTAGTGGTGATGGAGTCCTAAGTGGTATCCCTTCTTCATTCCTATAAATAGAGGCTTTTCCCATTGAATGAAACACACCACACAAGAGAAAATCTACACCACACAAGAGAGAAATCATTGAGAGTTTTGGCTTGAAGCGTTCTATAATCTTAAGCTTGTGTCTTGTAGGTTTTCCTTTTGTGAGGAGTCATTTGTTGAGTGGGTTTTGTGGGTAAGGCAAATATTGTCCAAACCCTTTTGTAATATTTGCCCCTCATAGTGAAAATTTATTTCTCATTTTGCCCGTGGATGTAGGTCGGTTTGACCGAACCACGTAAATTCTCCGTGTTTGTTTATTTTGCTGCATTTGGCTAATTTGGGTTTACAATTGGGTTTGCTTTTGGGCCTATTTCCGCAACAAACTGGTATCAGAGCCCTGATTGCGTAGTATGCTCTGTGGTCGCAGTTAATCTGATCTTCCACATCAGAAACGCATCTCGGTTAAGCTACCCTTTTGTGAGATTTGTTCGTGCCTCTTGTTAGCAAAATGTCGGCCATAAATATTAAGGTTGACAAGTTCACGGGAGGAATAGTTTTAGCCTTTGGCAAATCAAAATGCGGGCTTTGTTAAAACAACAAGGTCTGTGGGCTCCGTTGAAGGAAAAGGTAGATCCAGATAATGCTGAGATGGTGAGCCTGGAGGAGAAGGCTCATTCAACCATCTTATTGTGCCTAGAAGATGATGTTATTACCGAAGTTGCGACGGAAACAAAGGCGTCTGGTTTGTGGTTAAAACTAGAAAGTCTTTACATGACTAAGTCTTTAACCAACAAGTTGCTATTAAAGCAACGTTTGTTCAGCCTACGGATGCAGGAAGGTACATCTCTTCGAGACCATCTCGATAGATTAAACACTATCTTGCTGGAGTTGCGTAATATTGATGTCATTATCGAGGACGAAGATGCTGCATTGATATTATTAGTATCTTTACCACTATCATTTGAAAATTTTGTACAGTCATTTATAGTTGGTAAAGATACTGTCATTTTAGAAGATGTACGTGCTGCTCTGCATAGTAGGGAATTGCACCATAAGGCATCTTCGAGTAATGTAGATGATCAGGCTGCTGGGCTCGTTGTTAGCAGTGGCAAGGGACATGGAAAATTTGTAAAACAAAAGAAGAAAAAGTCTTTTGTTAAAGGTCCCAAGCCAGGTGATGTATGCAATTATTGTAAAGAGAAAGGACATTGGAAGACCCAATGTCCCAAGATGATGAAGAAGCAACAACAGGGAACGCAACAGGAGTCTGTCTCTGTTGCGGTCAACGGCGATACAGATCCAGAGGATAATTTGGCTTTGGTCACAAGCGTGCAACCGTCGCAAGATGATGTATGGGTTCTTGATTCTGGAGCATCATACCACATGTGTCCTAACAAAGAGTGGTTTTCGAGCTACGAACCAGTCGATGGAGGAAATATTTTATGGCAAATGATTCTGTCTGTAAGACAGTTGGGATTGGTTCTATCAAGCTTAGAACACATGCCGGTGAAATTGCAACTCTGCACGATGTCAGACATGTTCCAAAGCTGAAGAAGAATCTGATATCCTTAAGAGTCCTTGACAATAAGGGTTTCAGATACGAAGGGGAGCATGGAGAACTCTACATCATGAAGGGATCGTCCGTGGTTTTGAAAGGAGTCTTGCATGGATCTCTTTATGTTGTGCAGGGATCCACTGTAATAGATTCTGTAGCTGCTGTTGCTGATACTTCTGATATGTCCAGGCTATGGCATATTAGATTTGGACATATTGTTCGAGGGAGTTCTATGAGTTCTGCAAGAACAATGAAATTGCTGGACATCACAAAGTTTAGAACACTCCATAACAGAATGAGGTGTTAAAGCGTATGATCAGACGTTTTTCGGGGAGAGCACATTACATGCTCTCGTGTTCTGGATTGCGAAGGAGCTTTTGGGTAGAGGCAATTGACATTGCCTGTTTTCTGATCAATTGGGCACTTCATAGAGGAATTGATGTCGGATTCCTTATGAGGTTTGGTCGGGTAAATCATATGATTACTCGAATTTGAAACCTTTTGGACATACGACATATGTCTGTGAGGGAAAGTTGAAACCTTGAGCGAAGAGTCAATTTTGGGTGCTGACAATAAGGTGGAGCTTCAAAAGATGACTCAGGCGAGCAAGATTGAATTTTCAACTGTGTGTAGAGTTCGACATTTTGGGATTTGGGTGCAGCGCAGAATTGGGGATGGAGATCTATTGAGATAGATCAAAAGAAGCTTTTCTTGTCGCAGAAGAGCTACATCCAGGAGATTTTGTCAAAGTTTGGTGTGTTTTCGGCAAAACATTTGAATACTCCACGTGTTGATGATACACAGCTCTCAGTTATGTTTGCACCAAAGTTTGAAACTGAGAAGGAGTATATGGCAAAGGTTCCATATTCTAGTGCAGTGGGCAGTTTGATATATGCCATGGTGTGCACTAGACCTAATTTGGCACAGGCAGTCAGTGTGGTTAGCCGATTCATGGCGAACCGAGGAAAAGAGCATTGGCTTGCTGTGAAGCGAATCTTTCGCTATTTGAGAGGTACATCTGATGTTGGTCTCATTTATGGAGGCGACTTGCAGTGTTCGGTGGTTAGGTATTCTGATTCTGATTATGCTGGAGATGTGGATAGCAGGAGATCAATGACTGGTTATGTTTTCACTATTGGAGGCTCTGTCGTTAGTTGGAAAGCAACTTTGCAGGCTACAGTAACACTGTCTACAACGGAGGCAGAATACATGGCGTTGACAGAGGCTGCCAAAGAGGGAATTTGGTTAAAAGGACTGGTTGGCGATCTTGGTCTACATCAAGATCAAGCAGTTGTGTTTTGTGATAATCTCAGTGCAATATGTTTGGCTAAGGATCATGTTCATCATGAGAGAACCAAACACATTGATGTGAGATATCATTTTCTGAGATCAGAACCGAGGATCAAAGTGCAGAAGATTGCTACAGCAGATAATCCTGCAGATATGTTCACTAAACCTGTACCTCATAGCAAGTTTCGACATTGCTTGGACTTGCTAAATGTTTTGAGCTGTTGATTGCCTCTTTCAGGCATTTTGTTTTCCCATGGTGGGAAATTTGGAGGCAAAAGAAGAGTTGGAGTACCGTTTGGCACATCCGTGTACATGGTTTGGGTACATTTGTTTTCAGGAAAGTTTGAGATCAAGGTGGAGTCTGCTCATCATTCGACTTTCATTAATATGCACCAAGGTAGAGATTTGTTAAGTGGTGCATTTGTTGTGGTGTATTTGTTGATAGGTGGAGTTAGTGGTGATAAGTGGAGTTAGTGGTGATGGAGTCCTAAGTGGTATCCCTTCTCCATTCCTATAAATAGAGGCTTTTCCCATTGAATGAAACACACCACACAAGAGAAAATCTACACCACACAAGAGAGAAATCATTGAGAGTTTTGGCTTGAAGAGTTCTATACTCTTAAGTTTGTGTCTTGTAGGTTTTCCTTTTGTGAGGAGTCATTTGTTGAGTGGGTTTTGCGGGTAAGGCAAATATTGTCCAAACCCTTTTGTAATATTTGCCCCTCATAGTGAAAATTTATTTCTCCTTTTGCCCGTGGATGTAGGTCGGTTTGACCGAACCACGTAAATTCTCCGTGTTTGTTTATTTTGCTGCATTTGGCTAATTTGGGTTTACAATTGGGTTTGCTTTTGGCCTATTTCCGCAACAACAAACCCGAATTGAAGGAATTACTAATTCATTAGACTAGGTACCTGGACTATGTTTCCTTGGGAGTCAAGAACAGTACTGTCAGTTTGAGCATAAATGGTGGAGGCCAACAACAGGAAGTAGAGAGACAGAATAGAGAGGAATTGGGTCTTCATTGCAATGGATATAATAATGGATAACAGTGGAGAGATTGTTAACCAAGAAATTCTTTGAGGGAAAAACCTCTTTTTTGATTGATGAGTGTAAAAAAGATTACAAGAATTGCAGAAAGGAATTACACGGAAATAAGAAAGCTGTAAAGGAATTAAAGTGCAGAATGGAAAAATAAGCTGAAAGAAACTTGCAGAAAATAAAAGTTGCAAAAAGTAAAAAATATGAAAGTGCGTCCTCTTGGGAGTGTTTGTTGGTTGATCCCCTCTGGAGTGCATCCCTTCCTCCTTTTATAGGGAGGAGGAGGACTGACACCCTCCTGCTGAGACGCACGCAAGAGATGGCAGCATACGGCGCACGCGAGGATGGCGGCTTGACTTCTGTGACACACGACCCACGCGAGAGAGGTTGGAGGCATACGGCGCACGCGAAGGATGGCGGCTTGATTGACAGCTTCCTTGGTTATTATCCGGATAAATCTTGAATTGGACCGAGCCAGGAAAAATAGATTGGGCCTTTTGAAAATGCGTTCTCTTTTCCGAATATATTTTCATGGACTGGGCCGGGCAATCTGGACATCGGATATGGGCCTTAATATTTTTGCTGGGTTAACAGATGCCCCCCTTGCGCTTTTAGTCGATGGAACTGAGACTGAAATTGCGCATATATTTTGTTAATGCCGCCGTCGGCATTTGAAATTAAGACACCATGCATATCACTCTTGATTTTATTTTATTTATAATATTTATATATATAATTTTCTTTTTTAAAAAACGAATTGTACATGATGTATGTAAATGTAGGCGGCAGCCTCTAAGCCACCACTTTTGACTTTACTTTTAATTTTTTTAATTTTTTTTTTTATTTTTGGCCGCCACCCCTTTGCCTTTTTTTTTTTTTTTACTTTACTTTTGGCCGCCACCCATTTGTTGGCCGCCACCCCTTTGCCCCCTTTTTTTTTTTTTATACTGGCGGCTCCTAGCTTTTTTTTTTTTTTTAATGGCGGCCTACTGCCACTTTTTGCATGCCATTTTTAAGTAAATGGCGGCCACATATGCTGATCTTCTTTTTTTATTTTATTTTTTACAAGGCCGCCACTCTTCTTCAAGAGCCTCCAGTAAGCCTGGCACCATCAGCAACCATGCAACCTGCTCACCGATCATGCGGCCTGCTCAGTCAGTCATGCAGCATGCTCCGCTAGTTGTCTGCTCATTTGATCATGCGGTCAGCCGATCATGCGGCCTGCTCCAGATCCGCCATCAGGCCGCCACCCATCTTCATTCGAGCCGCCACCACACACGAGGGCCGTCATCCCTATCTTCAAGAGGCCGCCACCTCCATCAGCTTTGGGCAGCCGCCACCCCTGTGCTCCGGAGGCCGCCACCGCCTCAGCCTTGGCCGTCGCCCTTGGAGCACGAGGCCGCCGTCTTGTGTTGCTGTCGCCGCCCGAAGGAAGACCGCCACCACATCCGGAGGCCGCCACCCCAGAGGCCGCCGTCCATAGGGTGACCGCCACCCTCGCCGGAAGACCGCCATCCAAGGCCGGAGATCGCCACCGGAGGCCGCCACCTTCTTCGCCTTTGGCCGCCACTGCCATCGCCCTTGGCCGCCACTTACCCCCGGAGGCCGCCGTCCTTCCTTCGTCGGAGGGCCGCCGCGCATCGAAGGCCGCCACTAAGATCCGGAGAGAGGCCGCCACCACCTTGGCCGGAGGCCGCTTCCTCTTTCTTCCGGAGGGCCGCCATCCCGAGCGTCGTCTTCAGTCACCGACTACTCGGCCTCCAAGGCCGCTGTCGACTCGGTTCCAGGGCCACTACCCAGGTTTTTTTATCACCCAAGGTTATTGCCTTGGCCACCACCCTAGGTTCATCTTCCTCTTTATTGTGTTTCAATTCTCCAAAACGAGTCTCGTGCATAGGTAGACGCTTCTCGTCTCGTTCCTCGAAGAACTTTTCCAAGCGGGCCGCTTTCTCGGCCAGCTGGGCAAGATCAGTCGCATCATGCACAATTAAATGTTCCTTTAGTTTTGGCAACATATTAGACACTGCTATATTGGCTATTTCTCTATCCGGGATTGCTATGGTGCACCGGCCTTTCAGCTGTTGTAATCTATTGATAAAAGTACTTGCCGTTTCATCGGCAAATTGTTTAGCGTTAGTGAGATCTGCAAGACTAACCTGCGACAGAGGTGTATAAAATCTGTCGTGAAATGCTCGCTCGAGATCGGCCCAATTTTGAATTGAATTTGGCCGCAAGGATGCAAACCAGACAAATGCGGGTCCAGTCAAAGAGGAACTGAACAATCTTAACTTCAGCCAGTCGTTGGCCGCTGCTTCCCCACACTGAGCAGTAAACCTGCCCACGTGTTCTACGGTTGATTTGCCATCGTCTCCCGAGAACGTGGTGAACTCGGGCATTTTGAAGCCTTTAGGGTAAGGCTGCATGGTGTCTACCCAATCCGGGTATGGTTTCCTATAGGTCGGCCGTTCCATCGGCCTTAATTGAATGCCGAAATGTTGCTGCATCATATCTGCTAACAACTCGGGCGACACTACAGGCGCCTGTGCAGGAGGCATGGCAGCTTGTTGATATATGGAGGCTGGATGAGCCATGGCGGCCTGAGGCATGGCGGCCTGGACCATGGTGGCGGTCGAGACCAAGTTGGCGGCCGGATGAGGCATGCTGGCGGCCTGAGGTATGGCGGTCTGAGTCATATTGGCGGCCGAGGCCAAATTGACGGCCGGATGACTCATGTTGGTGGTCGGACGACTTATGTTGGCGGCCGGGTATGGGTTGGCGGCCTGAGGTTGCAGGGCGGCCTGGTGTGAACTAGAGGCCTGATACTGGGCGGTCAAGTGTGGACTGGCCTGTTGCTGGGTGGCCAAGTGTGGACTGGCCTGTTGCTGGGAGGCCTGATGCAATGGGGAGGTGGCCTGATGATGGGTGGCCTGAGGCAATGGGGAGGCCGCCTGATAATGGGCATCCTGAGGCATGTTGGCAACCAAAGGTATGTTGGTGACTTGAGGTTGCATGTGTCCTCCTCCAGTACTATGCATGGCGGCTGGGATGGGAGCCGCCACTCCAAATGACGGAACAGCGCTAGATGCCATTAAGTATCCTGATGGAGCATACATCATAGGAGGTGGTGCTCCAAACTCAGATAGTGATGGCTGGCCAGTCCCCCAAGTCTTTTGTAGACCGCTATACGGTCCTGTAACGCTTGGTGACATATTCATGCCAGGGATATATCCCTCTTGTGGAGTACACAGGGATCCACATATCCTGTCAGTTTGATCGGCCATGGCAGGCCGCAATACATCCATAAGGTGCCTCGTAAGTAAAGGCATGAATTCAGCCATCGATTCAGTCATCGATAGCCGTATTTGTTCCGAAAAGGTTGGGACTTGCATCATCCCCTGCGGTGGTTGGGAGGTAGTCGACGTATTATCGACGTTCTCAAACGGTGTTCTTACTGGAGTTTCTACATGTAGCGACATTTCTCCAAATATTTGTGTTAAGTCCCTTACTACTCGTCCAGATCTAAGTTGCATACACTTCCAAGCGGATATGGTTTCCACTTCGGGTCCCACTGGGCGTGCCAATTTGTTAACCAAGAAATTCTTTGAGGGAAAAAACCTCTTTTTTGATTGATGAGTGTAAAAAAGATTACAAGAATTGCAAAAAGGAATTACACGGAAATAAGAAAGCTGTAAAGGAATTAAAGTGCAGAATGGAAAAATAAGCTGAAAGAAACTTGCAGAAAATAAAAGTTGCAAAAAGTAAAAAATATGAAAGTGCGTCCTCTTGGGAGTGTTTGTTGGTTGATCCCCTCTGGAGTGCATCCCTTCCTCCTTTTATAGGGAGGAGGAGGACTGACACCCTCCTGCTGAGACGCACGCAAGAGATGGCAACATACGGCGCACGCGAGGATGGCGGCTTGACTTCTGTGACACACGACCCACGCGAGAGAGGTTGGAGGCATACGGCGCACGCGAAGGATGGCGGCTTGATTGACAGCTTCCTTGGTTATTATCCGGATAAATCTTGAATTGGACCGAGCCAGGAAAAATAGATTGGGTCTTTTGAAAATGCGTTCTCTTTTCCGAATATATTTTCATGGACTGGGCCGGGCAATCTGGACATCGGATATGGGCCTTAATATTTTTGCTGGGTTAACAGAGATTAAATTGGAATTATAATAGAGGATGCAGGATCATGGATGGATGGGTACGCTGACCAAGAGATATTCATTATTTATAGATGCTCCAGCTGCAGTAGGACAAAGAGTAGCTTAATTAGTCGCCTTCAAATGTGGCCAATTTCCACTTAAAAACAAAATTAAAATAAAAATATGTATATTTATTATTATTATTATTATTATTATTATTATTATTATTATTATTATTATTATTATTATTTTAAAAGAAAAAGAAAAAAAAAGTCTTCAAAAAAAAAGACCTAGATACCCCACTTAAAAAATTATCATAAAAATCGCAAAGCTTTTAGTAACAAAGCTGACGACTTCCAATTATGGAATTTCTTGTAGTGCAAATCCATTATAATGGAGCGAGCTGAGGGGCTTCGATTCATCCATACACCACAAACTCATAATTTTGCCACAGTGTGCGTGCCGCCAGTTGCCACAGTCCACAGGGGAGAAGGCAAATTTTATGCTCGATTAGAAGGCTGAAGGCAAATTACCCAATAACATTATTTGTGTTATTGGGTAATTTGGGTGCTCTCGATCTGATTTGTTTTATGAAATCCTTAATTGTTATGGATTTTATATATACTAATAATGTTTATGGTCTTGTCGGATCATTGTTGAAAAAAAATATACTTATATTAATGTTGTAATTAATTGCATTGGGTGTGATTTACCCTAAGGGTCCGTTTGGTTTGGAGTAATCTTATTTTACCATAGGGAATGTAAAATTACTGGGAATGTAAGATTGCTGGGAATCGTAATTTTTTGTGTTTTAAGATTATTGCGTTTGGTTAGATTGGGAATCTTAGATTTCCATTTCTAATCAATTTACTATAATGTCCTTGAATTCTAATTGAACAAATTTATAAATATATAATTTTGCCACAAAATAGTGATAATATTTAAATCGATTTATTTTTAAAATATAAAAAAAAATCGTCATATATATTTATTGTATGAAATTAAAAATTTAATGTCAGTAAATGCTTATTATTTTTATTTTTTATATAGAAGATAAATAAATTTTAAACAAATATGAGAATATTTATTTAAAAAATATGTTTAAATAATATAAAAAATTTCAATTGATTTTTAAAATTAAATTTCACATATTTATCATTTTTAGAATATAAATATCTAAATGTATAAAATAAAATAAGTATAAAATGTAAGGGCATAAATGACACATTAGTACAAAAGTATAAGAAATTGATGTGGTAATCTAAGAATACCTACCTCTTGGGTGGGAATGTGATTCCACCCAAAACCCTCAACATTCCCACATCGGTGGGAATGTGACATTTATACGTAAAAGATGCCGGCAAACCAAATGCGTGCATATAACATTCTCTACCAAGATGCCCCAAACGCCCCTAAATGTAATAACAAGATATAACATATACTCCTATTAATCTGCCATGCATTATATTGAGAATTTTGTGATGATTTCATCTCAAATAATGAAGCCGTTATATAAGAAAAGTGGACCTACGCTACGCTAGCTGTTAGTTCATTATATTATTGGTCTTTTGCAACTTTGTCTATTATTAATATATTTGTTGGTGGCAATAATGATAGAAAATTTGTGCGAATCCAATTGATACTAATTAATGTTACACCAAAAAGAAACGTGGGGTTTGTATATGTTTTAATACTATGTGCTCCTTCCTAGTGGGCAGTGGCGTAGTATGGCGGATGCACACAATTCGAGTTAACTGGCAAGCAAATCACGTTATTACACAATAATATAGATGTGCTTTTTCTAACATTAATTAATAAAGAAAATAGTAAAATGTTAAAAAGTGTCTATACTATACATATACATATACGAAGTAAGTATATAAAGAGGTTAGTGTGGGTCTACACTCTACACAATTGGAATTGATTTTTTTATACACATAAAATATTGGATATTTCGAATAATTGGAGTGTATGTTTTGTAGTGTATATTTCAGTGCTTGTGACTTTAGAATATAAGAATTAACTCTAATTTCTATATTTATGATTATGAAAATATTTATTTATTTTTATAGGTGATATAATAAAATAATACTACCTCCGTTCTTTTTTATTTGCACGTTTTGACTTTTGTCACTGTTCATTGAGTAGTTTTGATTCGACTTTTTAATACAATTATATAAGATAAATATAGTCAAGTGAGATCTTGTTGGATTCGTCTAATCGCATAGATTTAGAATATCAAATTTTCATAATTTTTATTTGTGTGGAATTTGAGTTATTATGGATTAAAAATATACATTGGATTGCGTGAAATGTGGATATGTTGCATTTATTTAGGAACGGAGGAAGTAAAAAATAATAAAAATTGGGCAAATAAATTCTACTGTGGGGCCAAGTTTCTACTGCCTTTTTTTTTTTTTTTTTAGTACTGAGCCATGAAGGCCAGCTAATAAATAAATATAAAAAAATAAAAAACAGAAAAAAGAACTAATCCAAAGAAGAGAAGCAGATAGCACCAATCAGATCAATCCCTAATTGAAACCATGCTTCGTACCCATAGTTAGCATGTATCTCCCCGGTTATCTTTAGTCCCAATTAAAATACTTCTATAGCAAATTGCACAGGACAGGTCTTGCCCATCACCTCCCCTCTGAGCTGGTTTGAAAAACACAGATCGACTCACAGTATCCTGCAATTGGATCATACTATATGAGAAGTTTTGAATAGGAGATCATTCTTTCACTAATTGTAGTACTTTGTCTTTTTATTTATTGTGTCAAAATTAATTAATCTTGTAAGTTTGGTAATAAAATTCATTTAATAACTGAACAATTTTCTTTTTTTTTTTGTAACATACTAACTGTACTTTATAAAATATAAAATCGACACAGAAAGGTACACTAGATTAACATTAATTACAGAAAAACAATTCTGAAGCGACAACACTAGCTAATACCAATAAAGAGACAGCTACAGAAAATTTCAGGGACCATTTGACAATTCACAACTACTGCACTGTTATTACTGTAAAGGCGACAAAGAGGTGAGCTCTAAATTAAAGCGAATTCATTCATTTATTAATGAATGTGATGCCACAGTACACATGTAGTATGCATCAGCTAAGCGTTTGTAGTATGTGGCGGATCCAGAAAATTATACTATAGATCAGTTTTTGATAATTGATATAATTAATTTTAATAAAATAATTATTGTAAAAACATTAAAGGCGAATGGGGCTATGGATTTTCGCAACTTTCTTTGGCTGGTAATCAATGAAATCATGATGGAGCTGTGTGGTATGGACCGATGTGTGCAGCATGTCTTGCAAGAAGGGAATCAAGTTGCGGGTGCGGTAGCTCACAGGGCACAGATTAAGGATTTTTATAGGTGTTTCCATCGAATGACATCAATACCTTGGTGGAAGGACATGTTATCCTATGCCTAGTACTAGTAGTGCATGCATAGTACTACGCATACACTACAAAGTGATTGATAAATCATACTCCCTCCGTCCCACTAATTCTGTCTCACTTTCCTTTTTGGTACGTCCCATTATAATTGTCACATTTCCTTTTTAGGAAATAATTAAATACTCAATTACCAAACTTACCCCCATCACATCACATCAATAAATAAATATATTAAAATTCCAATCCACTATCATTAATAAATTCAACTCACAATCATCACATCACACATAAATAAATCAATAAAAAAATTCAAATTCATTACAATCACATCAAATAAATTACTAATTTACCCTTACTTTAAACACTAATATACCCCTACATTAAATTTAACTATCTTTACATAAAAAACCGTGTCCAAAAGAAATGGGACGTTATAAACGGGACGGAGGGAGTATCATTTAGGTTGTGTGCGTCAATGATAGATATTTATGCTTCCAAATTGATGTAATGAATCACTGAAGTACGGAAGTTGATATCGTGCAATTATGCACCTATTGTTCGTGATGTGAGAAGGTCACTTTGTGATGGTAAAGTGATTACATGATGTCACGGGTGATTTTCTAAAACGGACTGATAGATTAAGTTTGGTAAATTGAAAAAAACAAAAAAAAAAATAAAAAAAAAGACACAATTGGTCCTATAAATTTCTCAATTTTCGATTTCAGTTCCATATTAATTTGATTAACACAATCAATCCATTATTTATTCTAATTTTCGCATAATCCGTCCCAAACCCCCCTTAATGACGTTTTTTGCTGACGTGGCAACGTGATTAGTGTGCATAATCCTGTCCACGTTAGCAAAAAAAGCGTCATTAAGGGGGTTTGGGATGGATTATGCAAAAATTAGCATAAATAATGAAGTGATTGTGTTAATCAAATTAATATGGGACTGAAATTGAAATTTGAAAAATTTATGGGACCAGTGGAGATTTTTTTTCTTGGTAAATTCATTCGTGCACTGAATGTTCGGACTTTCTAGTAACTACCATTCTTATGTGATGATGTGAATGTGTTTGGACTTCTTTATGTAGTAGTATATTGCTTTCTTGTTTTAGCAGCCTACTAACAATTAGTTACAACACGTGATTAAGATACATTAATAAGGGGACCAACAAGGACAAACCCGCTAGTCAGCTTAGCTGCGCTAGCTGTACGCTTTTTATTTTGCAAATTGCACCAATTATTGTCGATTTGAATCGTTAAAAGTTAAAACATCAAGGATTTCCAATTGGATGAGTACTTAATTATTGCGAGTCCCCATATATATTACAAGTGGCCAGATGGGATGGGACTAGCTAGCTCCTGGGTTTGGATTGAAGGAAACTGATGAGAACTATAAGCCCCCAATGGGCAATGGGGTAAGGATTAAGAAGGCTGCAAGTGCAACTACGTACCAATTGAGAGTTGAGGTATAAGTTATAAGCACATACAGGACGCATTTAAGCCTTTACAAAGGGGATACGAAATTAGGGAACAAATTGTAGTACTTGTACTTGAATCTTAATTATGAAGTATATGGATGGAAGAACCAAAGGGAATTGAATTTCCTCGTAACAAGCAGCCAAGTGTGTGTATGGGGTTTGGCAATTGCCAATTGATATATAATAGGCTATGGGCTCCCCCTTGGGCCTTAATTCAACACATGCATCCCCTTTTCCAGTGGTAATAAAAGGGAGTCCTTCCATCTGCCCAAAGACTAGTGATATATCCATGTGTGTCCCATGTACTACTATCATTTTGGGCAATGAAATCCTCTAGCCCAAGATTTGTGGAGGGTGGTGGTCCAACTGAATTTGAGCAGCTGCCCTCTTTGCAATTTTTCTCTGCTTTTGAGAGAAATTTCGAGCCAATTAGCATCTTATCAAGGACATCCCATATATAAATAAATTTTGATCCATATATCTTTCTTTTCTTTCTTTTCTTTCTTCTATATTACTAAGAGAGCAACTCCAAATTCTTCCCAACTTGAATTTCATTCCCTATCGTTAGATCAAAAGTCCAATTTTTAATTTGAGCCGTTCGATTAAAAATTTGATTTATTTCACAATTGGGTCGGGTTCTCTCATCTTTCTTCGATCGCTTCCTTCGTCATTACTCTTTCCTCCCGGTGCTCGAAGGGCTTCGGGATAGATTCCAGGTTATTGTTGTTGGTCGTAGCCATCGCATCCACTCGCCCTCTCCCCACGCACCCACCCTGCGTTTCTCGTTCCCTTCCACTCCTCGTCCTTCGCCGCCGCCGTCGAGCTCTTACTTCATTTCTCCCGCCATCGCCGCCGCTGAGGGCTCGCCCTCCTCCGGCCTTCGCAAGCCCTAGCCGCCGCCTTAGCCCTGCGCGCACCCTCCGATTCCGGCGGCCTCCCTCCCGCTGGCCGACCCATCCCGCCGGCGTCTCTTTCTCCAACTGTAGTATGTTCAAAGGTATGGGTTTTATCTCGAACACAGAAGAAGAACCGGATTCAAGTATCCAACACCAAGAAGCCACTTTTCTTCTATGTTAATCTTGCCAAGGTATATTTGTTTAATTATTTTTCGTTTTCGTGATTGATTCCATTCGAATTCCAATTTTGCGACAGCTGTTATGGATGGTATATGTATTAATCTGGTGTTTTGTGTATCTAGAGGTACATGCAATAACACTGTGAGGTCGAGCTTTCAGCACTTGGCATGGGTAGTTCCCTTCTTTGCTTTTACATTCTTTTCATTTTTTCCCCTAATTTGTGACATATGCTTTACTTTCCAAAATTTAAATCTGTTCTCAGTGTTCTTTGTATTGTATTGTCAGCAATTTAGTGCTTTTATAAGTGCTACATAGTTTAATCTAACCTCATTTTTGTTAATACGATTGCTTGTTCTTTAACTGTTTCCATTTCTGCTCTTTGGAAAACAGTATTGAGCATTGGGCTTACTCGTTGTTATGAGTGTTTATAATATGAACTCATTGTGTTAGCTGTGTATTTGTGTTGGTGAGATATAATTGAAGAATTTGTGGGCGATTGGAGGAGTTCATTTGCTTGCTCTGATGTCCTACAAAAATTTCCAATTAATTAATTGTTGTATAACAAACAACACCTGTGGTATGCCATTTCTAATTTTAAAAGTAATCGTTTTCAAGCAATTTAAGTATTTGGCTTGTGAAGTGCTTTGAGTGTGTCTTATATTAGGTTTATAGTGAGGGATGAGATATGTTTCAACTGGTTCTTTCTATAATTGGTGTTTATATAATGTTGAATAAGCTTGTGTTTGGAGAATTTCTTAAATGCTGTGTTCAGAGTAGGAATATTGTTCTGTCAAAATGTTTGCTGAACCAAACCAATCAATCTTGGTGGTTTATAAACTAATAATATATGTGTTTTAAGATATTTTTGAAAATAATTATGTTGTATGAAATTTTATTTGTGAGGGTATGCTGATAAGAATTTTAATATTTTTTTTTAAATTTTAGAAGTGTGTTGAAGTATGGGAGTAAGAATGGACAGGATGTGTGAGAGAAAGGAGTAAAAATGGATCATTCTCTGAATCCTGGCTTAAACTAGATATGCATTGAAGGACTCCCTCCATTTATAAATATTTCTCGTTTTACAAAATTTAAGGTGTAATTATGTAATTTTTCCACCTTCAACCTCATGCATTATCATCCAACTAGATACAAATAGTACGAAGTGTCCCTATTTAATAGGGTCATGTGGCATTTTGGTGAAACAAAGGCATTTATTTGTGAATGGAGGGAATATCAATGTATGATCATATATGGTTATATAAAAAATTATTTAACCCTAATTATTTATTATATTTATATTTTTACAAATTTGTTAATTTTATATTTCTTGTTTCTGCAGCTATTTCAGCTGTTGTCTCTATTGCTGAAATCCTGAAGAACAATGGCTTTGCTGTTGAGAAAAGTGAGATTTAGTATTCATGACCATGTCATCCATTCTGTTACTTCAATAATTTGGATTGATAGGGCAGTCAATTAAATCGCCCCATGTAAAACTTGTAGAAATCACGACATCCACTATGGAAATAAAGGATGATTCAAGAGGAAGGCCTATCCAAAAAGCAAAGGTAAGGCTGATTCTATAGAAAATCTTATACTATTATTGAGTAGTGGTTGATCTTATGAACATTGGAATTGCTAGAATAACATTGGTATTCTTATTTCTTAAAGAGGCTGCTATTGTTGCCAATGAATTAAGTCTATGGTTCATGTCATGCATTCAAAGAATTGGATTTTCATCTGTGGGTTTATTAATGCAGTCAAGCCATTTCTTTGTACATTGTAACGTTGACAAAACCCGTGAACTTGCGATGTGATCCGAAATTCTGAGTTTTCAAACTTTGAAGTGTTCTCTGAGATTGGCGTTTCTTCATTTTTTTTATTTATTTATTTTTTTTGGGAAGAGCCATTAAAGGCATTCTTCATTTGAATGGAAAAACCTTAAGAACATGCAAAATTTTATATGGTTTGAACGGTAATTGTTATTGAATGGTGTCATCGCATCTTCAATCCATTTTATGTTATGGTCGGCTGGAAATCCGCGTGGCGGAGGGGGCCTTGCAGGGTGAAATTGGAGCGGCGGGAGGAGGAGGAGGACCAGCCGGGCGTGGGCCGACGTACTGCAACTGGGCTGCTTAGAATTTGCATAGTTGGATTTTTATTGTACTTAGGCAAAGTCATGTGATAATTCATCTCATCACCCGAAGCGAATGGGGGGCTAAAGGATTTGTTGAGTTGCTGACTTACGCGAACAATATAAAACCAGAATACTCCCCTCGCCTTCCCCGTCTCTCTTTGCCTCCGCGCTGTTGTTGCCTCGCCAACCACAAGTAAGGATTTCAGTTCCGGTTTTATTTGGGCTTCGCTTTAGCGTATTTATAACCAAACATAGCATTAACACATACCAGTACTATTCAATTTTTAGTTACTTTTTGGGTCCAGTACTATTCGGAAATTGTTCCGAGTCGAGTCTGTTCATGTAATTGGGGAAGAGATTGTTTTTGGTTACTTTCTTCTTTCTCATGTTACTTGTTTATACCATTTATTCCTTTTGGTAGGTTCTTTTTTTTTTTTTCTTTACGAGTGAGTTGTGTTGAGGATGGAAGTTGATAAATTATTGATTCGTTATTTGTTCCCTAAATACAAGTCTTGGGCTGTATTTTCCAACTGTAAAACCTTTTGGAGGTTCATGGGGCGAATATTTGCTAGAGTCATTCTGCTTTTGACACTTTCGAAATTGTGGTTGTTCACTGTAAATGCAACGCAGAAGAAGCGATAAGAATGTAACACAATTGTGGTTGATAAATTCTTCTGTTTTCACATTTTCAATTAAATGCACCGCAGAAGCAGCAATAAGAATGTAACACATTGTTGCCTTGCAGGATTATGGGTGGATTAAAGCTGGGATGGTCTTTCCATTTCATGACTATGCAGACAAGTACATGTTGTCATTGACAGCGGATCTTGTTGATGTTGTACTGCTCCTCTGACTGTGCGATGAGGTAAAGGGAGAAGGCATGGTAGGCTTTCTGACTTTGGTTGATGTGTTTAGGTTTCAGGGTCTGAAGAGGTTGCATGGTACCAAAACAAGTGATTTCCATGCGGCTGTGGAAGAGGCAGTCTCAGCCGAAAACGGACTGAGGAGGTTGCATGGTAAGCAAACCCTAAACCTCAAATTTCCGATTTTTTTATTTTAGGTTTCGGTCGCTAAGCTACCCATTTGAATTTTCTAAAGTCTGGGCACTTGCCTCCAGCCACCTGGATGAAGCTGTCCAGGGCTCTGCTGCTCTTGGAAAGGTATTGCATCCTCAAGATTGTGTAGAACATATACTCCCCGTTATTGTCAGCTTCTCGCGTTCTCAGGATTCCGCTATACGTTATGAAGTGGTATCTTTCTTGTTTTCATGGTCTATAACTTCTTATTACTTATCATTGATTTCCACTTGCGTCCTGGCATATAAATTTAAGAGACTAAAGATGTGTATGAGGCTTACCTGTAATGCGGACCTTTTATACACAAGCAACTGGTCCTGATTCCTGATCATTGATGTCTTAAATTATCAGGTTGGTGTCATTGGTAAGTTGGTGCAAAAAAGAGCGAAATTGAGTATGTGTGCTTTGGAGAACTTCCTATTGTTTTTTGCCATTGATTTCAGGATTCACATTGTGTGTTCTTTTATAGCTGTTAAAAGTAGTTGTAACGTGCTTCGGTTATTGAATGGATTCCTCAAGAAGAATAATCGGTTATTTAATGCCTGAATATTAGTGAATGGGTAAATGGGGTTTTGTCTAACCATGATTGTATTTTATGTTTTTTAATTGAATCTGTACATTCACGTTCTCCTAATCACTTACATAATTTTTTTAAGTCTTATGGGGCTTTTGGTTAAAGTGTTAGGAATAAGGATTCAACAACAGGATTCAATTGTGAAGTTTACCTTTTTCATGTTTTAAAATTATTCTTTATTGTCGACTTTGTCTTGCTTTCTAGGTACATGTTATTTTTAGTTTGGTTTTTTCATGTTGTTTGCTGATGTTGTGATTATGTTGTTTGCATTTTCATGGAGATGCTCGGAGAGAAGGGAGAAAAGCTTTTCTGGCATTTTAAGATACTTTTGGTTCTCGAGATGCAAAGCTGGACGCAGAAGATATTGGCAGTGATACGGAGCTGCTGACTGATAATGATAAAATGTTATCTACAAGCATGCCGGTTAGATTTGGCTTTGTTTATCGGACTTAATTAATTGATTTGTTATGCTTATTAACTTTAGTAACCTATCATGCTCTGCATTTATTTTTTCCTTTGAGTTTCTGCTTTCCATGAAAAGGATGCTTGCTCTAGAGTGCTTCGATCATTACTTGTTTCTAATTTTATCGACAAAAGGAAGCTTTGAGGGCACTCAACGACATATCCTGATGAGGAGCTTCAGAGTTTGGTATCTGGTTATGGAAACAAAAGGGGTGGCAGGGAAATGGTCCATCAACAGATTTTAGTTTATTGTTTCTTCCATATGATAATCCCCATATGGTTTGAGTTGTATCGTATTAGACTTTGCAGTATAACTATATTATAGTTTTGGTGTAAAACCACAGGTCTTCATGGGGTTTCCCCGAAATTTTACTACAGAATTATTGCTTTGTTTATTGTCCCTCTCTGGAAATTGTCGTTTGTACTATCATATAAAGTGAGACTGTATTTGGTGTGTATTTGGTGTGCTGTTATCTGTTTAATTAATCTTAATTTACCATTTATTACAAAGTAAGTTGCGTACACTTATGGTGTTGTTTTTTTTATTAGGTTGTTTAAAGTAGAAATGAAACAGGCTGGAAGGGTATTCTCTATCTTTTGTAGATCTGCCTTCGTCATCTATCCCTCTTCATCTATCCCATCAAACGAAAAAATAAAACAAGTGTACCAACTTACTCTACAAGAAAGTTTTAGTTTACCGCTGTTGTCTAACGAAGAAGGAAGGGACCGAGGTAACAACAGTCAGCAGGTATAAAAATAAGCTTTATTTTGGCCAGTTATCATTTTACTTGTTTTCCAATGGAGAAGATTCATTCGTCGCTTTGTTTTTGTTTTATGTTAGATTATAATATTCGTTAATTTTTTTCTATCTTTCAATCGATTTGGATTTGCTATTTTTAAGCTATTACCTTTCAGTACTCCATACGAGCTTTCTGTTAAATTCTTTATTTCTCTAGGTCCTATTTCGTTTGATGAACATCTTAGTGACCAAGGTATATTTCGTTTGCGAAAGTGCATTCCTCTACCATTTATCTTTTCGTATAAAATGATAGCGACGTCTAATTGGTGTTTTTTTTGTGTTTGTCATTCTCGGGTGTTTATGCTTTTCAAAACAAAGTTTATGTTTCTTTGCTTCTTTTATGTTGATTGTTTATTCTGTACTCTGTATGTGTAGCAAAAGCCAGGTGTCGCCCCTTCAAAAATTCCAAGACTGGTAAGTCTTAGTACAATTTACTTACTATTTTTCATCACCATTTTGATCTAAAGTTGGTAGGTGCACATTCATGTTTTATGCACATTCTCTTAGATCAACTGTTACGGGTTGCATAAATGATAAAGTTTATCATAGTAATTATATTATGTTGGGGTCTCTTTGAAATTGTTCCTTTATCTCTTGAATTAACTACCTTTAGACTATGCTGATTCAAAAAAACATCCATATATCTTTGAGGTTTAGTTATGCAATTTTTATCTTCATCATTTATTGTTCAGTTTCCTACAATAGCTTTGACAGTTCTTATATTTCTTCCATGTGCTGATAAACAAATTCAGTGTTCCTATAAACTTATGGTTCCAATTCCATTTTAAATACACACAAATGGCAAAATACTACCTTGAAGGATATTTCTTCTTGATCTTAAGGTAGTATTTTGCCATTCTTCGTTCCCTACTCCTTAGTCCTTGGCCACATTTCAGTTACTTTCAATACAATTCCTGAGAAGTTAGAACTTTTGGAAAATAACTTAGAAGGATTTTTTTTATCTTCATTTTTTGAAAGTTTCCGGAATGTATAATACTCCTAAATCCTCCTTGACCATTTGTGATCCACTTTATACTTTATTATTATATTTTATTTGCATGTTGTTGCTTGTTGACCATTGGTTTGTAAAGTTATGTAATTCTTTTGTTTTAGCTCTTGCAGACAACCTTGTTATCCATATCCATAAAATAAAAAATCATAACCCTGAGGCAATTTGTTGTGTCTGTGTTTTTTGTATTTTTTTATGATCTGTTTAATTAATACTGTCCAACCTGTGGATATTTTCTGCTTATTCCTTGAAATACTCTGAATTCCTCATAATGTCTCTCATTATGTTTTCTTCTATCACATCTATTTATTAGGGTCTCAGATCATACCAAAAAAATTATAATTTATACTTTCTTTTATTACAGGGGCTCCAAAATATTTTCCTCTTTTGTCAAGTTCTAGAAGAGCAAGGATTCAACAGATGGAACTGAACAAGCTCTACTTGTTGAACTGAAGGTACTGGATGAACACCTTAAAGCTAAGGTACTATGATCTGTCTTAAGGGTACTTCATATTAGACCTATGACAAAGTCATGGGGGAATCTCCATTGTTATTAAATTAAATTCGTGGGTATTTTTAAAATTTGTGTGTTTCGCATTTGTTTCTATTGATTTGTGGATGTTAGAATACTTCAGCTCTAAGTAAATTTTATATTGTCTAATTTTGGCTTCCTCAGCCCTGCGTACTTGCCTTGTAAATTAAATATAACTAAATTTCTTTGAACATAATAAGTATTATATAAGGAAACGACGGCCCTCACCTATAATTATTTCTTTTTTCTTCATGGGCAGTTGTACGCCCTCAGTACGTTGTGCATCGCACAGCGAAGCATTGCTAGTATATATATATGTTTCATGAATGCCAATTAGTGTAGCAGGGCATAGCATTAGCAGCTCACGCCCTGCATTTATAGTGTAGTGTCGTCTGCCGTTTCGAGAGAGCCAAGAACGGCTGTTGCGACTCAGCCTTTTTACAGCTTAATTTGCCTCTGGTTTGAACACCAAGGACATCCCAAGTCCCAACAAAAATGAATCAAGGAAAAAGACAAAAGTGAAAACAGCATTATAGAAGTATTCTACAATAAAAGAAAAATGGAAGAAATAAAGGCTGTGAATTGAACCCAAATGCCTAACTGGAACTGGTTCATGGACAAAAAAGCCCATAAGGAAGAGTAACCCTAATTTGTACATCACAATGCAAGTCACAACCATGGCAGGACACATGCATCCGGTAATCAACTTATGCCTATTTTGATCCAGAGAAAAAAGCAAAGTTCTTAGAGTAGAAATATAATAACGCCAACAAGAAGCAGCAGATGGAATTTATGATTCTATGTTTATTTTCAACAGGACATGCAGAAGTAACACTCAATCACGCCACACATTGTACTGTGAGCCAACCATGCTCCTGTGCATGCTCCATATACAAGTTGAACTTATCCTTTGCATTTGGAATATCAAGTGCAAGATCATCGAGCCCATCTTTGATCCTGTTGAACCCTTTGGTCATCTGGTTGATTGTTATCAGCCCTTCACTAAAGCATTCCTGAAGCAATTCCAGCATCCGGTCATTTTTCTTCTCCATAGCCATAACTAGCGCTTTCTTCACCACCTCGTGATTGAAGAATGGCATGTCCAGATCACGAATGCAGCGACAAGCTTCACTCACAACTCCACTGCTTTCGTATTCCTCTAATAGCTTTTGAATCTTGTCCTTAGCATCCTCTACAGCCCAGCCGGATCCACCACCCCAGCATCTGAGGATCCTCTCCCCAGCATGGCGTGCTGCTATAAGCGACTGTGCACTGACCACAGTTTCAGTACCACTGCAATTTGCTGGCAGCATACTGGCAATCTCATCCAAATTGAGAGGAGCCAGAACGTCATCTATCACAGCCCTTGCCAAGAAAAAAGCAAGCTCGTTCGATGCATCCAATATGTCAAGAGCAGTGTCTTCTGCACATTCCAACAGTAAGGCAAACCCATTGATAATGTCTTGGGTTGAGAATATCTCTATATGAAGAGCAGAAAGCAGAACAGATGCCATTTCCTTCTCTCGGTTTTTTCTATCCATGGCTAAAGTAATAAGCTTTTTCAGAAAAATTGAGTTATATTCGGGCATGTCCAGATCTTCAAGGCTCTGAATCAGTTCAGGGATATCATCGGACAGAAAATATTCATTAATAATAGCACCGACTTCTTTCTTGTAGCTACTCAACTTCTCATCATCATTCTTCCCCGGTTTATCCCCATCCCCGGCTGTCACTTTCACATAAGATGAATCGAGCCATCCTTCAGACATTGCTTGGTTAACAAGTGATTGGAACATACTTTTGGCGGAAGGTATATCAAGTGCAAGGTCATCAAGGCTATCTGCTACTCTAGTAAAACCTTTCAACATTTGACTTGAACTTATAAGCCCTTCATCCGCTGCTTCCTTCAGCAGATTTACAATGAGAGGCTCTGCAGTTTGACTCTCCATCGCTAATACCAGAGCTCTTTTAACAACTTCATGATGAAAAAATGAAACACTTAACTGTCTGATACAGCTACAGGCTTCAGTAGTATCTCCACTCTCTGCATATTCTTTTAAAATGTCAGCAATCTTCAGCTTCACTTCATCAACAGTGACATGTGTACTACCTCCCCACCGTCGTTCCACAAGCTCTGCATGATGGGGAGCCGAGAGATAGCTTTTCTCAGCAGTATGTAAAACTTGAAATCCTTTTGATGTTTCCGAAAGCCTTTTCCTTGCCCTTGTGATGAAAGCTGGGGGTAGAATATCATCTACCACTGCCCGAGCCACAAATAAAGCAAGGACGTCAACAGCATCCAAGATATCCACAGCCAAGTCATCAGCTGATTCAAGGAGCATGAAAAAGCCCCGACTAATCTGGGCAGCATTTAAGACATTCACATACAGGGCTGAGAGCAAGACAGAGGTCATCTCCTTTTCTTTGTTATGCCTGTCCAGTGACATAGAAACCAGGCGCTTAATGAAATACGGATGATATTCACTTGATCCTAGTTCTCTAAGATCGGAGACCGCCACTTCCACATCACCAGTGCTGAAGTATTCCTCAATGAGGGAGACCACAGCTTTCTTGTAGTCATCCAATGGATCAGAAACAGGTGATCCAACAAGCTCATAAGGCTCCTTTTCAATTCAAAAGGAAGAATGAATACATAAAATAAGCAGGCGCAAATCACTCATACAGCCAAAAAGCAAAAATTACCTCCCCACTGTCATAGTTGGGGTCATTCCGGTCGATAAAAGTTCCACCATCGGTGTCAAGTAATTTTCCCCATGTTCCTTTACCCCCAGCACCATCTACAAATAAAATTGAACATAGAAGCATCACATTACAAACAGCCCAAAACTTCTAATAAAATAAAACAAAAAATTCAAGAACATTTGGAGCAAGCATGCATAACATTAAAACTCTTGATTGCATATCACCTCAATCATGAAATCTACAGGCAAGGATAAACATTTCTGGGCAAGTTTTAACGATACTGGGGGGAGACCGGGAGACCGCATAGTATGAACTTCAAAGATTCAAACATTATGATATTTGGCATATACTCATGAAATTTTTGAAATTTTTTTATCTACATAGAGTCATTGATAATTATATACCATCTCATCTTAAGAAAAAAATCACATCTTAGTGTACACGCCAAGAAAGAATTCGACTAAGACATACAACTGAAGGCAAGTTTTGTTCACCCATGACATGTAGATATTAATGTCTCTTATATGAGGTCTGTTTTAACTTTTGGCAGCAGTTTTTTGACAAGATATAAGTAACTATGTGTAGATTCGATCAATGTTACATACTTACATTGTTACGTACTAACAAAATTTATCTTTAGCCCTAAACTATCCAATACAAAATCAAGCTCTAGCAAATGATTTCCCATCAACCAATCTGCTCCAGTTCCACTACGGCCATCCTCATCAATAAAAGTCAGATCATATAATAAGAATGAATTGACTACCAAGAAAAATAAACACCTAAAAGTATCATCTTAGAGGCCATTACATCAACAAAACCAACACAGAACAAAAATAAAAAATGATAATAAGCTTTACACATTTCTATTAGCAAGCTTACCCTTCTTAACCCTGATATGTTTCCCAGAGTGAGTCCGACGCACATGCCTAACCCCCAAACCACCCGACGCTCCGCCAGGGGACTTGGCTTGGTGGTGATCGGACAGAAAAGAATTTTGACTCGGAGACCTCTGGCCGGGGGACCTCTGTCCAGTAGATCTCGGTGACGCCGCCAGCGATAACGACGACATCACTTCCGCATTCTGCGAGGCTACTTTCAGCGTCGCCCTCTGCTGCTCCGTCAGAAAGCCCTCTTTGCTACCCATTTTCACCTCTTCTCAACAAAACCCTATGCACGACAAACAAAACCAAAAAGAAAAAAAAAAAAAAAAAAGAAAATCACGACATCCCCATGGATTGATTCCAAAATGAATATCTTCAAAAGATTCATACCATCCACCACAAAAATATTATGGAAATCAAAGCAATTTACCTCTCCCGAGTCCAGTAAAAATCCTCTAATCTTGGCTCGGATCTCGAGCCAAGAGAGGAGAAATCAAATAGAGACGCAATCGAGTCACTGAGATCTCCGAACGGCTGCAGAAGCACAATCGCGCGATCTTCGATTGGATCACTGCGGCCAAGTGCGAAGTCTGTGGAATACAATTGTGTGTGTATTTTGGATGTATAGGCGCGCTTTACAGAGAGGAAAACTGGAGCGAGGTTAAAAGAAGAGAAGAGGGAGGAAATGGATGAGAACGAAACCAATAAATCTGAAGCAAGGATACGGTTACAATTAACACGTCAGCCCTGTCCACGTGGCACGGGCGATTTCAGTGACTGCGGTGACATTCTCTACGGTTCTGTGCAATTTCTTGGAGAGTTTCCAGTGCGTTTTGTGTTTTGTGCGTTGCGGTGTATCATGTATTGCGTCATTGCATACCTGCGTGCCGCTAGGGTTCCACGAGGAATTACGAAATAACCCTTACCGAGTTGGAAATTACTCTTTAGAAAACATACCACTAAGGTGGCATTTTGGAGAAAATATTAGTAATTTTTAAATTTTAAAGTTCTAATGTCAAATACTATAACTCAAATTATTTAAATTTGAAATATTACTTTGGGATACAATATGATCTGCAATACTCGTACGCCAAAAATAATTTATTTAAACTTGGCATGATTATTTGGCTAATAGTAAGTTGGGGGTTCGATCCCCACCCGGCCCCCTATCCCTCCCCTTTTATCCCCCTTTGTAATTTGTGTGATTTGAGCTCCCACACACCTTTGCGGACACATGAGTGTCACCGTTTACCAAAAAAAAAAATTTGGCTAATAGCCTAATATCTCACGTCTCTCTCACGTTCTCTTACGACGTAGTGTGGCTACTTTATGCGGCTGTGAAGAGGAAAGTGGCGTGGTCGCAAGAACAAATAGACCGACAATACCCATCTTTCCGGATGGGTCGGTTTCCACGGATCAAAAGATTTACTGATTCCGTGTACCGTTTTCTTTTGCAGGAAACAGATAAAACTAAACCCAAATGAGCCCAAAAAATGCAGCTGCTGATCCAACTTGAAGAATACCGGAAGGAACCGGGACCCATCACTCTGGGTCCCGCTTCATCGAACTGAAACTGGAAGAAGGATGACCTCCAGATGCAATTATGGATCAAATTAGCATGAAGAGGTCAAAAAGAAGGGTCCCACCGTCACAATCACTGTCGTCGCCGCCGCCGCCGCCGGAAAGTTCGCCGGTGTAACGCCCCAAAAATTTAAAACCAAATTTCTGTGACGTCACGGCCGTGTTACCTCTCTTAAACTGTTGGCCAATCAATTTAAGATCAATAACACGTAGCCAAGTAAACAGGAAGCCAATAAATCATAATACAAATCCAGAAAGGAAACCTCACATCATAACAGACGTCCGGCTTACAAGCCTTATTCATGCGACATAACCGTCGACATAACAGTCTCATCTCAACCTGTCAGAGATATTAAGTAACACACGAGACAGAACATAGTGTACCGATCGGTACCACAAGCAGTACGAGACAAGGTAATAGAGTCATAGCATATTATTCAAGACAAGCACATAAGTCCACAACATGCTAATGCATCCCTAGGTAGATCACTCATCCCCAAACCCCACATCGTGCTCAGGCTCTGCGTCCTCCCCGGGAATATCTATACATGAAAACATAGCAAGGGTCAGTACAAGGTACTGAGCAAGAATAGAAGAATCGGCATAAGGGGAAACAAGAATTAACTTGATTCCCTAAAGTATATTTATACATATATGTGGAGATATATTCCGTTTTTAAACATTTGTTAGGCATAACATAATAATTAAACAGTGCAAATAAGTAAACATCACACCGTCCCATACCGGTGCTTCAACCACTGCAAATAAGATGAATGATGGATGATGAGATGAAATGTTATGACCTAAGATGTCTATCTACCCTAAATGCAGCACATAAGCATGTCTAGCGCGCACCTAGGTACCATGGTCGGTATTCCCTCCCATATAAGGGTCCACACCCCTTAATGGTCGAGAGACATACCCACAGTGCCCCCGCCGCGGACACTAACAGCTGAAATCGTGGCTTACGGCAAGCGGGTCAGGCTAAGGGTCATGAGCCCTTTCTAGCCAAATACAGACTAGGATATAAATCCTTTTCAGTCTCAACATATCATCACAGATATTCACATATCATCACAGATATTCACATATCATCACAGATATTCAGATTCAATTCAATCACTCATCTCGAGTGAAGTATTTTCTTTAAAATAATTAGCTTTAAAATCAGACTAGGCTCTTTGAAATATACTACTAGTTTATAAATGATAACTTTAAAAATAATAATACTTGAAAATAATAGTTTTTAAAAAGAATAATCCGGGCTCTTTAAAATAGTAGTTTTAAAATATTCCGGGGTGTGCCAAGTCCCACATTTCGGCACCATCACATAATCAGATTCAATTCCACACATGTCAATACGTAAATTACGTGTCATGACAAAATAAACAACTCATCGCGAGTTAAGTGTCAAGGGTGTGCCAAGCCCCACATATCGGCACCAACACTCACATCAACATAGAAGCGAAACAAGACTCGATCTCAACTAAGGCATAGTAGATCACCGCTAATCGCAACTAAGTTCAAAGATTGTGAGCATAATGATAGTTATGGCATGCTAGAAGCATAAGAAGAACTAAGGAAACACGAAGGACAAGAATCGGAAAAACGAGCGAACGAACCGCGCGGGCAGGGGGGGTGGCGCGCACCCCGCGCGGTTTTCTTAAGAAAACCGCGCCAACCCCGCGCGGGACTCCTTCGTCGTGACGTTCGATCGCGCGCTGCTCGCGCGCTGTTTGGCTAAAGGGCGCCCCAACTACGCGCCGACACAACAGAAACGATGGAAATGGCGGTTTCCGGCCATTCCACCGATTATGCCCCCATTTAGGCCTATCTCTACCCTTGCCTGGTATTGAGGTGGTCCAAACTCTTCCAATACAGCTCCCCAACTCCTCCAAACACCAATACCAAGCTACATAACAAGAAAATCAACCAAATCATCAAAATTTCATCCAAGAACATGATTTCTTGATCTTAAAACCTTTTGAAGCTCAAAAACTGAAATTACTCAACCAAAAGCCTTACCTTAGCTTCCAAAACTGATTTGCAACTCCCAAGCAAGGATTTAACACAAATTCCAAGCCGATCTACAAGAATTTCAACCAAATTCATTCAATCCCGTCACTTGTTTTGCCCTCTTCACAAACCACCTCAAAACTCTTCAAAATCATGAATTACTATGAGGAAATTACTTACCAAAGGTAGTATAATGAAACCCCCAACTGATTTGGGCATAAAATCAAGGTTTTGGGAGGATTTGGCACCAACCCTAGCCTTCCCAAGAATGGTGACGGGAATGAGGGAAGAGAGGGGAAGAGAAGATGAGGAAATGGGTTTCCAACACCCAAAATCTGATTTTTAAGGGTAGAATGGATCCGGGTCGGGTCGGAATGTGGGTTAAAAGAGTTACACCACTTGTCTTGACCACATTGCACCCATTTGAGCACTTGACTCTTATTATCTAGTGAGTTGAACTCACTTATTTCCCCCACTTAAATCTTCATTCCCTACAAAATAATCCACATACTAAGTCTTTTGTTAATTAACCGTAATTAAATTAATTAATTATGAGTTAATTAAATCGGGGTGTTACAATCTCTCCCCCTTAGGATCATTCGTCCTCGAATGAAAAAGTATGGATTAAGGTCATTACTTCACTGAATTGGAATCAAATCCAATTCAGGATAACGCCCAGCCATGCTTTCCTCTGTCTCCCAAGTGGCACCCTCTACGCCATGTCTCGACCAAGGTAATTTCACCATTTTGATCGCCTTCTTGCGAAGTACCTTTTCTTTAGTGTCGAGAATCGCCACGGGGTATTCTTCGTATTCTAGGTTGTCATCCAACTCCTCCTCCTCCGGTTGTATAATTTTGTTAGGATCCGAGATAAACTTCCTCAACTGAGAGACGTGGAAAACGTTGTGCACATTTCCCACCTCAGTTGGCAATTCTAACCGGTAAGCGACCTTCCCAATCTTTTTAGTGATCTCATAGGGCCTATAAATCTGGGACTCACTTTCCCTTTCTTCCCAAATCGTCTCACGCCCCTCATGGGTGACACTCTCAAAAGTACCCAATCTCCAATCTCGAATTCAATGTCTCTCTTGGACAAATCAGCATAACTCTTTTGACGATCCTGAGCTTCCTTCATTCTGTCTCTGACCACTCTTACCACTTCAGTGGTCCGTTCAATGAGTTCAGGACCCATCACCACCCGCTCTGAAGGATCACTCCAACACAAGGGTGTCCTGCACTTTCTTCCGTATAAGGCCTCGAAAGGCGTCATACGAATACTCGCGTGATAGCTATTGTTGTAGGAGAACTCCACCAAATGTAGATGTTCCTCCCACGATCCTTGAAAATCCATCACACACGCCCTCAACATATCCTCCAAGGTTCTAATGGTCCTTTCGGTCTGTCCCTCAGTCTGAGGGTGCCACGCAGTACTCATACTGATCTGCGTCCCAAAGACTGTCTGCAATTCCTTCCAGAATCTTGACAGGAATCTGGAATCTCTGTCGGAAATGATTTCTCGAGGAATACCAAAACGTCTAAGCACATGTTGGATGTAAGCGCCAGTGAACTGTTGCATGCTCCAGTTCAATCTCATTGGTATAAACACAACACTTATGGTTAGTCGGTCCACAACTACCCTAAATAGTATCAAAACTGCTCCGTATCCTGGGTAGCCCGGTGACAAAGTCCATAGCAATGGACTCCCATTTCCAAGTGGGAACATCCAAAGGTGGTAATAAGCCTGAAGGTCTCATATGCTCGGCTTTCACCTTCTGGCAAGTGGAACACCTAGACACAAATTCTGCCACTTCCTTCTTCATGCCTTTCCACCAATAGTTTTGCCTCAAATCCTTGTACATCTTTACTGCTCCCGGATGTACGGAGTAAGGTGTGCAATGTGCCTCTTCCATAATTTTTCCTTTCAGCGCCTGATCCTTCGGAGGCACACACCAACGGTCCCCAAACTTGATCATATTCTTGCTATCAATCACAAAGCCTTCCGCTTTACCCTTACGAATCTGAGCTTTCAAATGCATCATTTCTTGACTTACAGCTTGACTTAGTCTGAGTTCCTCGAGTAATGATGGCACCACCGTCATAGCATTTAACCTCGCTAACGTGTCGTAAGGAACAACCACAATACCTTCCTTGTCCAACTCTTGCCTTAACTTCCAAGGGAGAGTAATTGAGTTCAGTACATGTCCTTTCCTACTTAGTGCATCAGCCACCCGGTTGGCTTTCCCTTCTATGTACTGAATACTCGGTCGTAGTCCTGCAAAAACTCTAACCACCTTCTTTGCCTACCGCTCATCTTATCTGCAGTGTAGAGACATCTAAGGTTCTTATGATCCGAGTAGATTTGACACTTGGCTCCGTAAAGATAATGCCTCCAAATTTTTAATGCATGCACGACCGCTGCCATCTCCAGGTCGTGAGTCGGGTAATTCAGCTCGTGAGGCTTTAATTGCCTAGATGCATACGCAATCACCTTGCCATACTGCATAAGCACACACCCAAGTCCTCGATAAGATGCATCTGTGTATACCTCATATTCCCCCGATTCATCAGGTAACACTAAGGCCGGAGCCTCTGTCACCTTCTTCTTTAATAGATCAAAAGCCTGCTGACAGTCCTCACTCTAATGAAATAATACATCCTTTCTCTCTAACTGAGTCAAGGGTCGAGCAATGCTAGCGAACCCCTCAATGAACCTCCTGTAGTATCCCACCAATCCAAGGAAACTACGCACCTCACTGACATTAGTTGGAGGATTCCACTCCAACACCGCTTCGACCTTCGCCGGGTCTACTGAAATTCCTTCGCCTGACACAATATGCCCAAGGAAAGCCACCTTATCCAACCAAAACTCACACTTCGAAAGTTTGGCATATAACTTGTGTTCCCTAAGCACCTGCAACACTGTTCTGAGATGTTCCTTGTGTGTCTTTACATTAGAATAGTATACCAAAATGTCATCAATAAAGACAACCACACAAACGTCTAACCAAGGTCGAAAGACGCGATGCATCAAGTCCATAAAGACTGCTGGGGCATTAGTTAGCCCAAACGGCATCACTGTGAACTCGAAATGACCATACCGCGTTCGGGAAGCTGTCTTTTCACGATCTCCCTCCGCCACCCGAATCTGATGGTATCCTGATCTCAAGTCGATCTTAGAGAATATGGATGCACCCTTCAGCTGGTCAAATAGGTCATCAATCCTCGGTAGTGGGTAACGGTTCTTGACTGTAATCTGATTGAGCCCCCGATAATCAATACACATCCGTAAGCTTCCGTCCTTCTTTTTGATAAAGATTACCGGTGCTCCCCAAGGCGAACTGCTAGGTTGAATGTATCCTTTATCAAGTAGATCCTTAAGCTGTTCCTTCAACTCCTTCAACTCGGCAGGAGCTCCTTATGGCGAGCTACTAGGCTAAATATACCTCTTACTGATAAGCTCATTCAATTGATCCTTCAACTCCTTCAGTTTACAGGAGTCATAAGGTAAGGAGCCTTAGAAATATGAGCTGCATCAGGCATCAGCTCAACAGTAAAATCAATCTCCCGAGCAGATGGGAGACCAAGAATTTAGTCGGGAAATACATCCCCGAACTCAGAGACAACAGGGACACTCGGTAAACAAGAATAATTCTTTACCGAACAGCAATTATTAAGTATAGATCTCCCGGAATATCCCCAAGGATTGATCCTGGTTTGATTCACAAACCACAATCCACCCCTATAGGGGACGCAGATAACCAGAAACAATGCAATCTACAAGAATATAAGCAGAGTTAGATGCAATTCCTACACTATATGCTTTCCCCCACACATCTCACCACATGCTTGTGTTAGAATTCTAAGCACATACGAGCAGACATGGCTCTGATACCAAATGTAACGCCCCAAAAATTTAAAACCAAATTTCTGTGACGTCACGGCCGTGTTACCTCTCTTAAACTGTTGGCCAATCAATTTAAGATCAATAACACGTAGCCAAGTAAACAGGAAGCCAATAAATCATAATACAAATCCAGAAAGGAAACCTCACATCATAACAGACGTCCGGCTTACAAGCCTTATTCATGCGACATAACCGTCGACATAACAGTCTCATCTCAACCTGTCAGAGATATTAAGTAACACACGAGACAGAACATAGTGTACCGATCGGTACCACAAGCAGTACGAGACAAGGTAATAGAGTCATAGCATATTATTCAAGACAAGCACATAAGTCCACAACATGCTAATGCATCCCTAGGTAGATCACTCATCCCCAAACCCCACATCGTGCTCAGGCTCTGCGTCCTCCCCGGGAATATCTATACATGAAAACATAGCAAGGGTCAGTACAAGGTACTGAGCAAGAATAGAAGAATCGGCATAAGGGGAAACAAGAATTAACTTGATTCCCTAAAGTATATTTATACATATATGTGGAGATATATTCCGTTTTTAAACATTTGTTAGGCATAACATAATAATTAAACAGTGCAAATAAGTAAACATCACACCGTCCCATACCGGTGCTTCAACCACTGCAAATAAGATGAATGATGGATGATGAGATGAAATGTTATGACCTAAGATGTCTATCTACCCTAAATGCAGCACATAAGCATGTCTAGCGCGCACCTAGGTACCATGGTCGGTATTCCCTCCCATATAAGGGTCCACACCCCTTAATGGTCGAGAGACATACCCACAGTGCCCCCGCCGCGGACACTAACAGCTGAAATCGTGGCTTACGGCAAGCGGGTCAGGCTAAGGGTCATGAGCCCTTTCTAGCCAAATACAGACTAGGATATAAATCCTTTTCAGTCTCAACATATCATCACAGATATTCACATATCATCACAGATATTCACATATCATCACAGATATTCAGATTCAATTCAATCACTCATCTCGAGTGAAGTATTTTCTTTAAAATAATTAGCTTTAAAATCAGACTAGGCTCTTTGTAATATACTACTAGTTTATAAATGATAACTTTAAAAATAATAATACTTGAAAATAATAGTTTTTAAAAAGAATAATCCGGGCTCTTTAAAATAGTAGTTTTAAAATATTCCGGGGTGTGCCAAGTCCCACATTTCGGCACCATCACATAATCAGATTCAATTCCACACATGTCAATACGTAAATTACGTGTCATGACAAAATAAACAACTCATCGCAAGTTAAGTGTCAAGGGTGTGCCAAGCCCCACATATCGGCACCAACACTCACATCAACATAGAAGCGAAACAAGACTCGATCTCAACTAAGGCATAGTAGATCACCGCTAATCGCAACTAAGTTCAAAGATTGTGAGCATAATGATAGTTATGGCATGCTAGAAGCATAAGAAGAACTAAGGAAACACGAAGGACAAGAATCGGAAAAACGAGCGAACGAACCGCGCGGGCAGGGGGGGTGGCGCGCACCCCGCGCGGTTTTCTTAAGAAAACCGCGCCAACCCCGCGCGGGACTCCTTCGTCGTGACGTTCGATCGCGCGCTGCTCGCGCGCTGTTTGGCTAAAGGGCGCCCCAACTACGCGCCGACACAACAGAAACGATGGAAATGGCGGTTTCCGGCCATTCCACCGATTATGCCCCCATTTAGGCCTATCTCTACCCTTGCCTGGTATTGAGGTGGTCCAAACTCTTCCAATACAGCTCCCCAACTCCTCCAAACACCAATACCAAGCTACATAACAAGAAAATCAACCAAATCATCAAAATTTCATCCAAGAACATGATTTCTTGATCTTGAAACCTTTTGAAGCTCAAAAACTGAAATTACTCAACCAAAAGCCTTACCTTAGCTTCCAAAACTGATTTGCAACTCCCAAGCAAGGATTTAACACAAATTCCAAGCCGATCTACAAGAATTTCAACCAAATTCATTCAATCCCGTCACTTGTTTTGCCCTCTTCACAAACCACCTCAAAACTCTTCAAAATCATGAATTACTATGAGGAAATTACTTACCAAAGGTAGTATAATGAAACCCCCAACTGATTTGGGCATAAAATCAAGGTTTTGGGAGGATTTGGCACCAACCCTAGCCTTCCCAAGAATGGTGACGGGAATGAGGGAAGAGAGGGGAAGAGAAGATGAGGAAATGGGTTTCCAACACCCAAAATCTGATTTTTAAGGGTAGAATGGATCCGGGTCGGGTCGGAATGTGGGTTAAAAGAGTTACACCACTTGTCTTGACCACATTGCACCCATTTGAGCACTTGACTCTTATTATCTAGTGAGTTGAACTCACTTATTTCCCCCACTTAAATCTTCATTCCCTACAAAATAATCCACATACTAAGTCTTTTGTTAATTAACCGTAATTAAATTAATTAATTATGAGTTAATTAAATCGGGGTGTTACAGCCGGAGCTCCGGCGAGATTGTCGGAATCTGGCCGGAAATTCTCCGGAAAATCTGCCGGTCAACAGAGGTCAACGCCGGAACAGTGCAGTGGACCCCAGCAGAAATCAGTCCGGGAGATCTTCACGTCCAGGACCCCCGCGCTAGGCAAAGCTCCCATGTCGCTAGCCCCAAGGCTTACGACGTGAACCTGTGGCTTACGATGTGAACCTCGAAGACCCACGTCGCTAAGCATCACCTCGTCGTAAGACCAAGACTTACGACGTGGCCCCTTGCCTTACGACGTGAGACCTACGACGCTAGACCACACTTACGTCGTTAGACCAGGTTAGCGTTGTAGCTAGTCTCACGACGAGAGTCCTCCGAGCCAGCAAGCTGCTACATCGCCAACCATGTTACGTCGTCAGACCGCTCCACGTCGCGAGATGAGGATCACGACGTAATGTTAGGCTAGCGTTGTCCAGTTCCCTTTTTGTGTATTTTTTATTCCCGATTGTTGAGAACAATGCTAGGGTTGTTTAAATGCTTTCTTTAGCTTGTTTAATAGGTTTCCTTATATATATGGGATCCCTTGCACTTTGTAAGACACTTGATCATTTTGAAATACATCTTTTTCATTTATCAAGTCATTTTCTTCTCCCGAGAACAACACTTGTTCTCAGCAATCTTGTGAATTCTTCCCTTGTGGAACCTCACACCATTGTTGTTTCAAACCGACTTCGATGGAATCACGGATGATGCGCACGGAAGGGGTCTTTTTCGGGTTAGTTAGATCTAATCCCATAAGTGAATCCGAGTCACCTTCATCCTAGGTTTGGTTATCATTTTATTTTGTGTTTGTTCTTCATTTTCACCAACACCATCTCTCGGCCTCCATTCGATTTTCTTGTTTAAATCCATATGTTGCAATATTGTTAAGGAAGATCCATATTGGGCTACGGGAGAAAGTTGGAAACATTATTTTTTCTACTACACTTGCACTGGGGTCACTCAGGTTTGGACTACATTCAATACTATCATTCCGCCGGATCGAATGACTATAACGTGATTCCTAAAGAATGCACAGGGCATTCTTATAGGCAATGCATCAATATTATGGAAGCATGTTTATTGTAACTCTGTGGGTTATTTGGGTTGAACGGAATGCTCGTACATTTCGTGGTGTTTGCAGGCCTTTTTGGGTCAGGCCTTTTTGGGTCCTTCACAGGAATATCGTAAGGCTTAACAAGGATGTGGTGCATGCTCTGGAGGAAAATCAAGTTGCCGACAAGATGGCGAAGCACGGACCTTCTCTGGAAGCTTTCTACACCACCTGGATTTTCCCCCAAATTTTGTAAAAGCTGGCCTTATGGCGGACACGCAGGGCGTGCGGTTTCCAATGGTCTAGGCCCTTGATGTGTTCCTGATTTCCTTTTCGCTTGTTGGACTAGCTTTTCTGTTTTTTTCTTTTCCTCTTTGTTTATCTGGCTTCGGCTTCGGGAAAAAAATGTTTAAACTTAAAGTTATAATTTTTCACCGTCAACTCCTACCTAAATTTTACTCCATCTGTCTCATTTAACTTATCTTATTTAATTGCACACAATCAAATGCACTTTTTCATTTTTTAATATTTCAAAATATGTATAAAAAATTAAGTAAACAATATATTCTAAAACTACAGGATTATACGATTCTAATAAGACCCAACTCGACTATTTTTTTTATATGTATTTGCAATAAAATTGAGTCAAAGTTAAACAATGAACATTTCCAAATAAGTCAAACAAAACAACTCTTATGGGACGAAGATAGTACATTTTAATTATTTCCTGAACATAGCTTAAGGGGGTGTATTGGATTGAGACTCTATAGGAGTTTTTTAGACTTTTAAAGTTTTGGTGTATTCAATAGAGATTTTAAAAAGTTTTTAAAAATCTAAATGTATTCAATATAGATTTTAAAAAGTCTTTAAAAATCTATAGATATTCAATACAGATTTTAAAAAGTCTTTAAAAATTTAGAGGTATTCAATATTCTATGAATTTTAATTCTTTATAGACTTTAATGGCTTCTCTTTAAAATTATAATTAAACGCAATATCTCTAAAATCAGCCAGACTCTTCATGGACTCTATACAAATCAGCCAACTCTATGTGGAGTTCTAAATCCACCAACTTTTTAAAGTCCATAAAAATCTAATAAAGTCTGATTTAGAAAGTTGGTTGATTTGTATAGAGTCCATGAAGAGACTGGCTGATTTTAGAGAGATTTCGTTTAGTTATATTTTTTAATAGAATCCATTAAAATCTATAAAAGAATTAAAATCCATAGATTGTTGAATACCTTTAGATTTTTAAAGACTTTTAAAAATCTGAATTGAATACCTCTAGATTTTTAAAGACTTTTTAAAATCTGTATTGAATACCTCAAAATTTTTAAAGACTTTTTAAAATCTAGATTGAATACACCCCAACTTTAGAAATTCAAAAAAAACTCCAACATAGTCTTTATTGAATACACCCCAGTAAGTCTTGATATGTTTAATCACATAATTTTAAAGTACACATTTGATACAATTTTTACTTATAACTTATAAGTACATTTTAAGACATGAATGAATCATTAAACTAATATATTGAATGTTATGACCAAACATAAAAGATCAATATAAACTAGACAGAAGGAGTATTGTTGTATTTTTTCAGATGAATAGTAGGATATCCCAGGCCTCATTGGACTCAAAACTAATTCCTCAGCTCAAACCCCAGATATTTGCTTAAGTTATCAGAGTCACATACAACTAGACCAACTGCGTTTGGTAGGAGTACTGTTGTATTATGTGAAACTTTTTACAAATTTCCTACACGAGTATTTTTTGAAAATAGAAATAATTAAAATTAATCTTGGATTTGATTTTTATTTAATGAAAATGATTTATGAAGACGGAGTTGGGATTAGGGATATATTTATAGGTTGTCACGTTTTTATTTACTCGTGTTAAGAAACTGTGCCCCGAAAGCGCACGGAGTCAAAAATTGCAGTATTTATAGTAAGTACCGGATCGTTCGCTGGAGGATGTGCGATAGAAGCAGGGCCCACGCCGTTTTATAAGATTTTCTACTTGGTTACTCAATTCAAGTTTGTGTTTTAACTATCAACTACTTGACATAAATTAAACTAAGCTATGAAAGCAAATAAAGTTATTCTAAAAAGCAAATTAAAATTATTCTAGAAACCAATTACATTTATTTTAAGAAAGCAATAAAATTTATTCTACGAAAGCGGTAAAAATTATACTAAGCTATCTATCATTAACTAGAAAAGCAGATTTAAAATGAGACAGAATGGACATGAAGAAAATAATAAAAATTGGACAAGATTCAGATGAAACACAATTAAACTCCCATTTTGTTACACAGATCTTAGCTTGGGATAATCCTTTTAGTTAGCTAATTCTCATGCTTTCTGTACGATGTTCCCTTTAAGACATGCACTTACAGTCAGAATTTACATGCTCTTGAGAAATCAAAATCTAAGATACCAAAGACTAATAACTGCCCTCACATGGCCCTGCAAAGGCATATTATTCATCAGTAGTGGACAAGCAACACCTGACAAATCATTTATTGAAATGCCAAGTACTCCCATCATTCCCCCGGTCACACCCAAAGTTTTAAATCAAGCCCTGAACTATTCCATAACTCTCATTCCTAGTAACAGTTAGAAGTTCTCTCAATACATCCGAGTGACCTCTATAAAAGCATTTAAAAGAAAGCGGTAAAAAAAGTATTTAAAATCCTATCACTCGGAGGTTTTAAAAGCATCATACTGGTAGTAAATGAAAGCCCCCAGTCTTAATGACCGGACGCAGATCAAGAATTCCCGGACATCAGTAAACCGCTCGCAGTGTTTACCTACTCCAGGGTGGTTATGAGATACAAACTAATGAAACAAACTAATAAATTAGTTTGTTCCGGATGCAATCACTCAAGACTCAAAAATAGGCTCTGGCAGAAGAGGATAGCAGTTGAAAGAGTACTCAACCCTATCTTAGAAAAAAATCATGGCTCATATGTTGTTCTTCTAGTATTATCTATCACACCTTATCTGAATCCAAGTGGACTCTGATTCAGTGCAATATTTAATATAAGATTTCCATCATACAGCAATTTTGGAAAATAATTGATGTTTGAAAATCATTCCCTAAACAGGTACTAAATTCTCAATTAAAACAAAGATCCTTTCAGTCTAGGTGAGACCTAATCGCTGACTCTGCTTCTAATTTTCCAAAATCAACCCCCAGTCGAATGTGAATTAGTCATAACTGTGGAATTTATCCCTTACTTAGATCCGGATTTAATAAATGATTTTTTGTTGGAAATTTATTATGAAACATTTGATTTAAATCAAGACTTCTATGTCCAAGGGAAGGGTCCCAAAATAATTATGACCACAATATTTACATAATAGTATCATGCATAAATTTATATGGAAGTGTAAAATTAAGTTAACCCAAAATATAAGGCGGTTTTAGACAGAAGTGAAACACAGAGATGAAATAGCCGAAGATGAGAAGAATTTATTTTTGGCTAAAATGATGGCAAAACGATTGGGTGGACTGCAAACATCTACTATCCAATTTTCCTCTCATTTGGGTGGAATGAGTTTAGACAGCGGAAGACCTTAAATGATAGTGATCGCTATCATCAAGATTCCTACTATCCGTGAAATGAGAGAAAAACCTACATATTTTCTCACTATAATACCAGTCAAACAGTGTTGATCGACACCATCTGATAATATTACAGTTTGAAATTCGGGTTTGAAAATAAAATAAGAAAATAAAACTGTATTCAGACAGGGACTGAGCGAGTGGCTACTTCATTTTCCGGTAAGATGACCGTTCGCCTGACGAGGTCAGTCACTATTCAAACCATGCAAAATAACAAATAGTAATTAATACACAGATTACAGGCTACTTCATTTCCCGGTAAAGGGACCGTTCGCCAATATTATTCTATGATATTTTTCACTATTCATTTCACAAAATACGGACAAAGATCAAAATAAAATAAAGAAAATATTTTTGGGTTTTAATAAATAAAGAAAAATAATCTTGTATGAGAGACATTGGTTTCTCATGCAAGGTATGGAAATTATTCCATAATCACTCGTTATGGTCTAAATAATCTCTCATTCCATAATTAATTAATTACAGTCCGGATTATATACTTAGATCATTAGAGTTTAATTTTTGTAGAAAAATCTTTTAATGGAATTGAACAAAATTCTTTATAATTAATCATTGGTTGAGATCATTGGATTTCAACCTCAAAATGTTAATATAAAGATTCAATTAATTAATGTGATGAGATGGAGAATAAAAAAAATTGACAAAAAGGGTGCCTTCCATGTCGCAAGACAGAAGTTATGTCGTGAACCATGGGTTCACGACATGAGGCTCGCGACATGAGGGGTGGGTAATAAAAGAAGTGGGATTTTGGAAATTTAGGGTTTTCGTGTCGCTAGACAAGACTCATGTCGCAAGACATGGTCTTGCGACATGGGTCTAGCAACATGAGGTTAAGAAGTGAGAATTTTTGGATTTTAAAGGAGATGAGGACCCTGTCGTGAAACCGTAAGTTATGTCGCAAGCCTAGGCTTGCGACATGGGTCTCGCGACAGGTGAAATTTTAGAATTTTTCTAAGGCATGGGTCTCATGTCGCTAGACAAAATTGTATCGTCTTGCGACATGAGGTTTTTCAGAAATATTCTAAGTGTTTGGTCCCATGTCGCTAGACTGAGAAGTGTGTCGTGAATCATGGGTTCACGACATGGGGGTCTTGCGGCATGGGTTTTATAAAATTTTTATAAATATTTTGGCATACTCCCGTCGTGAGAGTGGGAAAAATTACGTCGTGATCCATTGGATCACGACGTGAGTATTTTTATAAAATTTTGAAGTAATTTGGGTCTTATATTGCATTGCATAAAATTACGTTGTGATCACAACATGAGTATTACGTCGCAACCTATAGGGTTACGACATGATGCATTGCAATGTAAAAAATGGACTTTTTTAATATGCACAAACACTTTAATACCATCTCTTTTTAGATCTAATACACTAGAAATGAAAATAAAAATAAAAATAAAATGCTACCTAAACACTAAGAAAGAAACAAAAACAAGAACAGATGAAAAAATAACAAGACTAGCACTAGCAACAAGAATAAAATAAAATTATGCTAACAAACTAAATTAAAATAAAATCTAACTAAATCTATCAAGGGATAAATATCAAGTGTTTATGCATTAGTTAAATCTAATAAAGCATTACATCTAATCTAACTAAAAAAAAAAAGAAAACTGGTCAAATGACCAAAATACTAAAACAAAGCATTAAATATTATGGAAGTGATCCATAATAAATTTTGGTGGAACATTTTCTTTTATAACATCACAAACCAAAATATGGTTTAAATACACCTATTAGTTGTGTGTTCACACCCAAAATAAAACTGTAAACTAAAATTATGAACACTAGCTACACTAATTTATTACAAAATAAAAATTATAGCTAAGCTTGAATCTACATTGCATAAATTAAGCTATCTATTCTAACATATTTTGAAGAGCACAGTGGTGCCTCCAAGAACAAGAAAAAAATTAAAGTGTAGCTAGGTTACTGTTCAAGGGGGTGGGAGGATATATTTATAGAGAGTAGGAAAAAACCCTAGGCCCATTTAAGGCCCACCATGTCGCAAGACAAAATTGCTATGTCGCAAGACTACACTGCCATGTCGCAAAACAAATGAGGCTTGCGACACAACTCATAAAATTGCATTTTACTTCAGGGCTTTGTGAACAAAGGGACGGGAGCTCGAGCTCCAAGAGGAAGAGACAAATATTGTTGTGCTACGGGACTTCAGATCCCGGGTCTTCCCAAGTCTTTCGGCACATGGTAAAATTTGAAATGGGAATTGGGGGAAATGGTTTGGGTGCTGGTGGCATTCAAAAGTGATGGGTATAAGTATATGAAATGATGTGTGGGTATCAAAAAGTGATGGATGAAGTTTATGAACAAAAAACTAATTAAAAAAAACAAACTACCGTCTATACATCACTTTATAAGGCGTATACATCACTTTACAAAGGACTACACATCATTTTTAGCACAGCCTGCACCTGCTGGCAATTGTTATGCCATTACAGAAATCGGATTGGGAATTGGGCTCCTGACTGTCAGGTGAGCTGAGGCTGCTTTCTCTCTCTCTCCTTGTCGTGAGACTGCTATTTTCGCAGTCGCGAGACTCTTCTCTGTGTCATGAGACTTTTTTTTTTTTCTGTCGTGAGACTCTTTTTCCATGTCCCAAGTCATTTTTCTCCTGTCCCTAGACTATTTTTCCCTGTCGTGAGACTCTATTTCTCTCCATGTCACAAGACATAGTTTCGACTTGGCTTTTGTCTAGCGACAGGAGTCCCGAGGTCCGGATAAATTTTTCTCTTTCCTCTCTTTTCTCTTTCACGACAGGCTTCTTCCTTTTTTCTCTTACTGGGTTTTGCTTTCTGTAACAATTTCTTCCCCATTTCTTCCAAGGGGTGCGATTTTGTGTTCATTTTGCCCCCAAATTTCTTTTTGTTCACTGAAATTGCCAACATTGGAGATGCCGATATGGGGGTTTCCTGGAAAAAGGTGGCTGGCCTGGTGTTGGCCGGAGGCAACTGGGGCGGAGGAGATGGTTGCCGGCTGCTGGAGGCTTCGTCGGAGGTGGTGAGGTGCGCGAGCAGAGGTGGAGGTCGGCGGGCTGACTGGTGGTTTGATGGTGGTGAGTCTGAGCTATCGGATCTTGCGGAGATGGTGAAGAGGACTAGTGGCATCGGTGGCGGAAGTGAAGGAATCGGAGATGGTGACGGAGACACGAGCAGGGGCTGTCGAGACCAGGGGGTGTTGGGCGAAGGCAGCGGCGGAGTTGGGAAGGGGGGCCGCCGGATCTGGATGGAGCTTCGGGGGATGGCAGCGGCTGTAGTCGAGAATGGAGGAGATGGCAGGGGGGTGGCGACAGGAGGCACGACGAAAGGGGTTTTGTCGGAGGTGGTGATTGGTTGGAGAAGATGGGGATGCTGTTGGATCGGAATTTGCGGGCTTCCGGAGATGGCAGCGGCGATGCGGCGGAGATGGTGGTTTCGGAATCGGAAATTTTGGCCGGAGTGGAAGCGGCGAGGGGCGGCTGGGAACCTTCGTTGGCGATGGTAGACGCTGCCGGAATGGAGAAGATGGTGGCCGGAACTGTTGTTTCCATTTTCAATTTTTCAATTGCAAGTTGGGGGAGATGAACTTAAATTTGGGGCAGTGAATTGGAGGTTGAGACTGGAGAAGGGAGCAACGGCTGTGAGCTGCTAAGTGTTGGCCGTAAATGGAGGATGATGTTGATGTCGCCGGAATCGACAATGGAGGGGGTGGTGGTCGGTTGTGCTTGCCGTTGAAGATGAAGGTCACGTGATGGCTCATGTGGTTCCAATTCCCAATTGCTTTGAATTGTGTAGTACCACCTGTATACCAATTTCAAATTTTTGATTAATTTTTGATTAGTTCTTTTTATATATACATAAATAAATATAAGTAAATAAATTTGGAAATATAAAAATACAAATAAAGATGTATTTATTCTAATTGGTTTGTTGGCTTGTTCCATTTAATGGATCCGTGTTCCACCAAATAGACATCACCGAACCAATGACTATCTTTCTCAAAATACATCAAGAAAGGAATTTTTAATATTTTTATCTTGTTTTGGATTTTTTAACATAAAAAATAATAAAATAGCAATATTTTTGTGTTTTTAAATACCAGCTTATTATTTTTACAAACTTGTGTATATCTGTCAAATTCAACTGCTTTCTTGTTTAAATAAGACCGGAATGCAATCAAATGTCCATGCTTAGACACGGAAATAGATTGAAAATAATGGTCAATTTTGGCCATTATCAAATCCTCACATTTAATACTGATCGTCCCCGAGCAGTCAAAGTCAGTGTTCCTAAGAACATAGACTCTGCATATTCAATCTATTTTTGTGGCTTCAAAAATTTCATTCTTTTTATATTGGGATAAGACATTCAAAAACTACAAGTATTAAATTCTCTTAATTGCAGTGTTTAATGAAATGATATTTCTCACTTAATCAGGCATACCAATTAGTCATTATTGAAAATTCTTCATGAATATCGTGTTTAGAAATAATCATTGATTTAATTCTTGAATTTAAGCATGACATGAACATGAATTAAAAGTATCGCGAAAAACATGAACTAAAAGCAAAGCCTCACATATAGTAGATGCGGAAATTTCACTCACTCTCAAATTGGATTTTATCATAAACGCTCTTAATCAAATTTAATTAAATTATCCAATAATGTTGCAATTGGACCAACTCGCCACCGGCTCATTTCTTTAAATCGAGATCCCGAGGTCTTATTTAAGGGTTATAATGGGGCATACGGTTGTAACATTTGGTACGGAAGGAAATATTGGGCTAAGAAGTGGCAAGAATTAATTCTATCATAACTTAGCATATTTTTATTTTAAAAAAAATTATGATCATCAATATTTTTCTTTTTTCTTTTTTTTTCTTTTTCTATTGCATGACATTAGACTATGTCTAATTTGCTTTGTCATTTACAATTTATTGTTGTTGAATGGAACTCAACATTTTTCTTCTCTTTTCTCTTTTTTTTTTCAATAAGAAAAAATTATGATCATCAATATTTTTCTTTTTTCTTTTTTTTTTCTTTTTCTATTGCATGACATTAGACTATGTCTAATTTGCTTTGTCATTTACAATTTATTGTTGTTGAATGGAACTCAACATTAGACTATGTCTAATTTGCTTTTGAATACCGGTTTGATGAATTGATGATCATAAATTGTAACGCCTTGATAAAAATTTATTATTGCACACTTGGGTTTGAATTTATTGGTCTTTTTGTAAGGATGAGAAAAATATAGAGGGCTTCAAGAAAAATTAGGCTTAAGGCTCAAATAGGTTAAAATCCTAAAAGGAAAATATTTTTGGGTTTGGAATTCAAACGAATGCCAAAATTTTTTTGTTTGAAAATATTGATGATCATAATTTTTTCTTAAATTCAATCTGTGAAAAATTCTTACAATTTATTCAATTAAATTCTCAACATGAGGACTCATTACCCAACAAGATGATGATATCATTAAATTTTTATAACTCAAAATCTCAAAAATCCATATCATGCATATTTTCAATTATATTATCCCAATTTCAAAGTTTGAAAATTTAATTATAAACCAAAATCAAATATGCGAATTCATTTGACAAATTTATACATGCTTTGTGCTGGATATAAATATATAATAATAAAAAATAAATAAACAAAAATAAAATAACACATTCTTTTTCTTTTTCTTTTTTCTTCTTTTTCTTCTTTTTCTTTTATTTTTAAAGAGAAATATTTAAGTGAAGAATCAACATCCTCACATTTCGAGCCTTGCTCGAAATGTGAGTAAATCAATTACTACTTAAACAAATTACTGAAATCAAAATAAAATAAAAGAGGAGGGAGGGAGGGGAAAAAATATTTAGGTAAAAACCAGGAACATAATTCCGATAGCCATTTTCGTCAAACCAATTATGTGTTCGACGATTTTGGCTATGTGTGATCGTTTGGTTCATCGAACAAGGCTAGTGTTCGATGCACAATACTTAGAAAAAAATTTGATTTTCATCAAAATTGCTCGATCATATTTTGGATTTTTTAAAATAAAATTTAATCTACTTGCATAAATTAGGTTGGATTAGTTCCATTCTTATAAAAGTTATTCCGGATTTGAAATTGCTTTAAATTCCAAGAACACTTTCAATTAATCACAGAATCGATCCAACCGGAAACCTGTTTTGAAGCTTTAATTTTCTTTTTGGTAGTTCCACAAATTCCTGCAAAGCAAACATAGAATAAGTTATCGAGTTTTTTAATAATAATAATAATAATAATAATAATAATAATAATAATAAAAATAAAATATCAACAACCTCACATTTAGAGTCTTAGTACTCTAAATGTGAGTTAATTGAATAATACCCGAATTATTTAATAAAAAGTATGCACTAGATTATTTTTTAATATAATAATCAAATCATTTTGACTTGCAGAAATTTAGGTTGGATTAATTCTGTGCTTGTGAAAATTATTCCGGATCTTAAATTTCTCTAAATTCCTGACATAGTTTTCGGTCAATTACAGAACTAGCCCAACCAGGAACCTGTTTCGATGCTTTCTTTTTCTTTTTGGTGGTTCCAATATTCCTACAAGAAAAATACCCAAATTTATTAGGTTTTCCCCTCAAATCAACATCCTCACATTTAGAGTCTTAGTACTCTAAATTTTTAATTGATTTGAGGGTACTTCTCTGTTCTGAAATATATACACAAAACTAACTATGAATAATCAGGAGTGTAATTCTCTTAATAAAACGACACTGCATCCTCCCCGGCAACGGCGCCATGAAACTTTTGACAAATTTCCCACACGAGTATTTTTTGAAAATAGAAATAATAAGAATTGATCCTGGATTTGATTTTTATTTAATGAAACCAATTTATGAAGATGGAGTTGGGATTAGGGATATATTTATAGGTTGTCACATTTTTATTTATTCGTATTAAGAAACCGTGCCCCCAAAAGCGCACGGAATAAAAAATTGCAGTATTTATAGTAAGTATCCGATCATTCACTGGAGGATGCGCGATAGAAGCAGGGCCCATGCCGTTTTATAAGTTTTTCTACTCGATTACTCGATTCAAGTTTGTGTTTTAACTATCAACTACTTGACATAAATTAAACTAAGCTATGAAAGCAAATAAAGTTATTCTAAAAAGCAAATTAAAATTATTCTAGAAACCAATTACATTTATTCTAAGAAAGAGATAAAATTTATTCTACGAAAGCGGTAAAAATTATACTACGCTAACTATCATTAACTAGAAAAGCATATTTAAAATGAGACAGAAGGGACATGAAGAAAATAATAAAAATTGGACAAGATTCAGATGAAACACAATTAAACTCCCATTTTGTTACACAGATCTTAGCTTGGGATAATCCTTTCAGTTAGCTAACTCTCATGCTTTCTGTACTATGTTTCCTTTAAGACAGGTATTGTAACACCCCGGTTTTGGTAACCCAGGCCGGGATGCCACCGCCACACCTCCCTAGCAAGACACGGTTTCTCCGAGCTCACTAAAGAGATGCAAGGCTATGGTTTTTCAGAATTTAAAATATTCAAACAGCCCATTCATATATAATTTAAAGATAATACATCAAAGTTGCAGCGGAATTTAAATATAGGGCCAACATGGCCAAAACACGGGTTAAACAGGCCCGTTCATGCAAGTCGTAATTAAATGCAGGGATATAAAATAAAGATTTCCCCTAATGTTCCCATGTATGCATATGACGATGCATATTCTTCGTACTCTGTAAGAAAAATGAGATATATGGTTTGGGTCAGCAAAAACGCGCTGAGTAAGTTAACACATAGCATGGGTTAGGGGTTTCAAAGCCTTTAATTAAATTTAATAAAAACATTTCAACAATATTTAATTTAGCCGGCAATCCGGCGGCCGCAGCCAATTTCATAAAATCTAAGCTTTTTAATATATTTCCCGTTACGCCATCATCTCAACAATATATCATTTAGCCGGTGATCCGGCGGCCGCAGCCAATATCAAAAGTATCATTTAGCCGGTGATCCGGCGGCCTCAGCCAATTTCATAAGTATCATTTCTCAAAATATTTTTCGTTTCTTTTATAGTTCACCATTCACCAGGGCTCTTGTGACCGCAATCCTCATAATCAATATTTCCGCAGGAAATCATACAATCGCCCTTGGGGAATCTAACCCGCAAGAACTCAATACATCCTAGGGAATCAAACCCGTAGGAAAACATACGATCGCCCTTGGGGAATCTAACCCGCAAGAACTCAAATACATCATAGGGAATCAAACCCGCATGAATCATATTGATAATATCAAACTTGGTCACAAGTCCCCAATGTTTCAAAAGAATTCTTTTAAAGAAAATGTTTTTATTTAGTGTAACGGGATTTTTCAAAAGTATAGATATATCGTATTTCAACGTCTCGACCGTTTGTTTCGAATTTCAAAATCTCTTTGATTTAAAAATCATTTGGCGTCACAGTTTGCGCCTTTTTGGTTTAAAAATCCATTTCTTAGGCGATTGATCTGAAATTTGTACAGTATCTCAAAAACATCCCAACGAACAACTTTCGTGTTTTAAGTTTTTCGGAAAAACGATGGGAAGCATGTCAAAAATCGAGTTTTGTACAGAATCAAAAAGCTGTCAGGATTCAGGTTTGACAACGTTAAAAGATTCGACTTTTTGACATATCAAATGGACTTCAAAAATTCTGAAATTTTACAGGCACATACTAGACTTGATTTCCAACAACTTTTGTTTAGAACTCAAAGATTGGTTCGGGCTAGAAATGATAAGAATAAGCTCCTCAAGATCGGTTATGAAATCTATCATCCTTTGAAGATTCTTAAAAACGCAGAATATGTCCGATACGATTTGGGGTATCAAAACTTGATGAAAATTTCTGAAATTTTTACACAATATAGCTTAAGATCTTTGGATCAAAATCTTAGTTTTGAGTTTTCAGGTTTGAACACTCGAAGTAAGAGTTTTGCTCGTCGAGTTTGATAATGAAATCTGTCAAGGTTCTTGACATCGGATCTAACGCAGATCGGATCGGCTCGAGTTTGGAGGTTCAAATCTCAATGAAAAATTCTAAAAACTTACAGTAATATTCCAAACTCATAGATCTACAATTCTTATGTTCAACACCAATCCTAGATCGGTCTAGATCTAAGGTAAAAATCACCGTCAAGTTCGAACGAAAATTCTGTCAAGGATTCTAAGATCCAGATTTGATACTCTTCGGTTTTGGGTTGGTTTCAGGTTTCAAATCATCATGAAAAATTATAAAATTTTTACAGAAGCTAAATCAAAGCCTTAGCAACACTTTTCATGTTTTGAGTTTTCTTGTTTGAGCAGCTTTACAGGTTTGAAAAATTCATACGAAAATGCTGCGTTGAGGGTTTCTCTTGTTGACAGATTTTTATAAATTTTCTTGAGTTGAATCTCTATGTTTGGTTGCATTTTAAGTCACCCAAAACCATAGTAAGGTTAACTTACAGTGGGGATGATGTCTAGGAAGTCACGGGGTCGTCCGGAATCCACGGGATGTCACGAACGAATCTCTTCCACCCGATTTATTCTTCCCTTGGCTCCGATTTGTGTTTGAATACGAAGATTCATAAGTTAGGATGATGGTTATGATCTTAAAACCATATGGAAACTTGATTAACATCTTACCAACAATCCAAAGCCTGCAATCCTTGATCTACACACTTCCTTGGTCGGATTTGGTTGCCGGAAAGTCGCCGGAAAGTCCGCCGGAAGGGTGTTTGGCTTTGGGAGAGTTTGGGGGAGTTTTTGGGATGAAAAGATGAAGTAGATGGATGATAATGGGGCTGGGAATCATTACATATCGTCCAAAATATGCCTCCCCCGTGATCAAGCAAGAATCCCGTGTTGGGACCCGAAAATTGGCGAGAAAGTCGCCAAAACGCGACAAAACGTCGCTGCTGTCAGGACGGCGCGGGGTTGGCGCGGTTTTTAGCCAAACCCAGCGCCAAGTGCGCGCCACTCTCGCCTGGACTTCGGTCCGGGCGGGGTCGTGCGATCCGTCGTGCTTTTCCTCCTCTCTTTCGGACTTCTATCCTCCTACGTTTTCGGGCTCGATTTTTCGGGTCATTCTTGGATCATAAATTCTTATCTTATGTTTATCTCGACTCAAATGAATTTCATGTTTGAGATCTTAAGTCCGTCGGTCTCGGGTTCGTCGACTTCCAATTCGTCGTCTTTTGATTCCCGTGCAATGACTTGTATCATTAAATTTCTTCCGACTTCACGGGTTCTTGGAATTAAAATTCTTTTCCTTTATGAACTTAACTCCAATTATTTTTACTCAATTCATGGAATGTCTTCGGGCTTCCTTTCCCTCTTTTATTCCATTTTGAATTTAAATCTATCGGCGTTTCATTTCCGAGCAATAATTTATTGTGATAAATTATTTTCTTCTTCTCGGATATATTTCAACATTGATCGGAATAAATTTTTATTCCTTTGGGCGTTGATAAAAATCTGGGGTATTACACTCTACCCCCCTTAAGAATCAACTTCGTCCTCGAAGTTGTGTTTCGGCTTTTCTCGCGCTAAGAGTTATGGTCCTTTTGTTTACTATTTGCGATATTGTGTTATTGAATTATTGTTCGATTGTTGATTATTGATTGACTGAACCCAGAATTGAAATTTCCAAGTTGCCTACGTACCCTGTGAAGGGATCAAGTCATTACGTAGTTCAAAAAGAATTTATTTGGGATACAAAATATTCGAGTTTCGAAATAAATGCTTATGCATTCTTACGGGGTATTACATCCTCCCCCCCTTAAGATTACAGTTATGTCCCCATAACTGCCTATGTATTATTCACAACCATGTTCGGGTATCATCGCATATGATCCTTCCTCAGTATTCTTCTAGGTGTCATTCTAGAAGCACGCGAAGATGAGTTTCTAAGTGATCAAGATCTAGGACTAAGGCAAAGTTAGTCTTTAGCAAGCGCTCCTAAGTCAAGGTCATGTCGAGTTCTAAGGTAGGAGTGTTTCTTATTACCGATAATTCACATAAAAAGAGTTAGTATAAATATTTATGTATGCATATGCATATGTGATCCCCCAAAAAAAATTTTATGCATGCATTTATTTATCCATGGGTTTTAAAAAATAAATTTATTCCATGGATGGGTTAAAATAAGGATAAAAGGTTTGGGCCACTATATTGGGCCGAAAGAAATAAATTATTTGGGCTTTAAAAAAAATTTTGGGCTAAAAATTTGGGCTTTAACTTCAAAATAATAATTGGGCTCTTTAAAATAGTAGTTCAAAAATATTCCGGGCTCTGATACCACATTGTAACACCCCGGTTTTGGTAACCCAGGCCGGGATGCCACCGCCACACCTCCCTAGCAAGACACGGTTTCTCCGAGCTCACTAAAGAGATGCAAGGCTATGGTTTTTCAGAATTTAAAATATTCAAACAGCCCATTCATATATAATTTAAAGATAATACATCAAAGTTGCAGCGGAATTTAAATATAGGGCCAACATGGCCAAAACACGGGTTAAACAGGCCCGTTCATGCAAGTCGTAATTAAATGCAGGGATTTAAAATAAAGATTTCCCCTAATGTTCCCATGTATGCATATGACGATGCATATTCTTCGTACTCTGTAAGAAAAAGGAGATATATGGTTTGGGTCAGCAAAAACGCGCTGAGTAAGTTAACACATAGCATGGGTTAGGGGTTTCAAAGCCTTTAATTAAATTTAATAAAAACATTTCAACAATATTTAATTTAGCCGGCAATCCGGCGGCCGCAGCCAATTTCATAAAATCTAAGCTTTTTAATATATTTCCCGTTACGCCATCATCTCAACAATATATCATTTAGCCGGTGATCCGGCGGCCGCAGCCAATATCAAAAGTATCATTTAGCCGGTGATCCGGCGGCCTCAGCCAATTTCATAAGTATCATTTCTCAAAATATTTTTCGTTTCTTTTATAGTTCACCATTCACCAGGGCTCTTGTGACCGCAATCCTCATAATCAATATTTCCGCAGGAAATCATACAATCGCCCTTGGGGAATCTAACCCGCAAGAACTCAATACATCCTAGGGAATCAAACCCGTAGGAAAACATACGATCGCCCTTGGGGAATCTAACCCGCAAGAACTCAAATACATCATAGGGAATCAAACCCGCATGAATCATATTGATAATATCAAACTTGGTCACAAGTCCCCAATGTTTCAAAAGAATTCTTTTAAAGAAAATGTTTTTATTTAGTGTAACGGGATTTTTCAAAAGTATAGATATATCGTATTTCAACGTCTCGACCGTTTGTTTCGAATTTCAAAATCTCTTTGATTTAAAAATCATTTGGCGTCACAGTTTGCGCCTTTTTGGTTTAAAAATCCATTTCTTAGGCGATTGATCTGACATTTGTACAGTATCTCAAAAACATCCCAACGAACAACTTTCGTGTTTTAAGTTTTTCGGAAAAACGATGGGAAGCATGTCAAAAATCGAGTTTTGTACAGAATCAAAAAGCTGTCAGGATTCAGGTTTGACAACGTTAAAAGATTCGACTTTTTGACATATCAAATGGACTTCAAAAATTCTGAAATTTTACAGGCACATACTAGACTTGATTTCCAACAACTTTTGTTTAGAACTCAAAGATTGGTTCGGGCTAGAAATGATAAGAATAAGCTCCTCAAGATCGGTTATGAAATCTGTCATCCTTTGAAGATTCTTAAAAACGCAGAATATGTCCGATACGATTTGGGGTATCAAAACTTGATGAAAATTTCTGAAATTTTTACACAATATAGCTTAAGATCTTTGGATCAAAATCTTAGTTTTGAGTTTTCAGGTTTGAACACTCGAAGTAAGAGTTTTGCTCGTCGAGTTTGATAATGAAATCTGTCAAGGTTCTTGACATCGGATCTAACGCAGATCGGATCGGCTCGAGTTTGGAGGTTCAAATCTCAATGAAAAATTCTAAAAACTTACAGTAATATTCCAAACTCATAGATCTACAATTCTTATGTTCAACACCAATCCTAGATCGGTCTAGATCTAAGGTAAAAATCACCGTCAAGTTCGAACGAAAATTCTGTCAAGGATTCTAAGATCCAGATTTGATACTCTTCGGTTTTGGGTTGGTTTCAGGTTTCAAATCATCATGAAAAATTCTAAAATTTTTACAGAAGCTAAATCAAAGCCTTAGCAACACTTTTCATGTTTTGAGTTTTCTTGTTTGAGCAGCTTTACAGGTTTGAAAAATTCATACGAAAACGCTGCGTTGAGGGTTTCTCTTGTTGACAGATTTTTATAAATTTTCTTGAGTTGAATCTCTATGTTTGGTTGCATTTTAAGTCACCCAAAACCATAGTAAGGTTAACTTACAGTGGGGATGATGTCTAGGAAGTCACGGGGCCGTCCGGAATCCACGGGATGTCACGAACGAATCTCTTCCACCCGATTTATTCTTCCCTTGGCTCCGATTTGTGTTTGAATACGAAGATTCATAAGTTAGGATGATGGTTATGATCTTAAAACCATATGGAAACTTGATTAACATCTTACCAACAATCCAAAGCCTGCAATCCTTGATCTACACACTTCCTTGGTCGGATTTGGTTGCCGGAAAGTCGCCGGAAAGTCCGCCGGAAGGGTGTTTGGCTTTGGGAGAGTTTGGGGGAGTTTTTGGGATGAAAAGATGAAGTAGATGGATGATAATGGGGCTGGGAATCATTACATATCGTCCAAAATATGCCTCCCCCGTGATCAAGCAAGAATCCCGCGTTGGGACCCGAAAATTGGCGAGAAAGTCGCCAAAACGCGACAAAACGTCGCTGCTGTCAGGACGGCGCGGGGTTGGCGCGGTTTTTAGCCAAACCCAGCGCCAAGTGCGCGCCACTCTCGCCTGGACTTCGGTCCGGGCGGGGTCGTGCGATCCGTCGTGCTTTTCCTCCTCTCTTTCGGACTTCTATCCTCCTACGTTTTCGGGCTCGATTTTTCGGGTCATTCTTGGATCATAAATTCTTATCTTAAGTTTATCTCGACTCAAATGAATTTCATGTTTGAGATCTTAAGTCCGTCGGTCTCGGGTTCGTCGACTTCCAATTCGTCGTCTTTTGATTCCCGTGCAATGACTTGTATCATTAAATTTCTTCCGACTTCACGGGTTCTTGGAATTAAAATTCTTTTCCTTTATGAACTTAACTCCAATTATTTTTACTCAATTCATGGAATGTCTTCGGGCTTCCTTTCCCTCTTTTATTCCATTTTGAATTTAAATCTATCGGCGTTTCATTTCCGAGCAATAATTTATTGTGATAAATTATTTTCTTCTTCTCGGATATATTTCAACATTGATCGGAATAAATTTTTATTCCTTTGGGCGTTGATAAAAATCTGGGGTATTACAGGTATTTACAGTCAGAATTTACATGTTCTTGAGAAATCAAAATCTAAGATACCAAAGACTCATAACTGCCCTCACATGGCCCTGAAAAGGCATATTATTCATCAGTGGTGGACAAGCAACACCTGACAAATTATTTATTGAAATGCCAAGTACTCCCATCATTCCCCCGGTCACACCCAAAGTTTTAAATCAAGCCCTGAACTATTCCATAACTCTCATTCCTAGTAACAGTTAGAAGTTCTCTCAATACATCCGAGTGACCTCTATAAAAGCATTTAAAAGAAAGCGTTAAAGAAAGCATTTAAAATCCTATCACTCGGAGGTTTTAAAAGCATTATACTGGTAGTAAATGAGAGCCCCCAGTCTTAATGACCGGACGCAGATCAAGAATTCCCGGACATCAGTAAACCGCTCGCAGTGTTTACCTACTCCCGTGTGGTTATGAGATACAAACTAATGAAACAAACTAATAAATTAGTTTGTTCTGGATGCACTCACACAAGACTCAAAAATAGGCTCTCGAAGAAGAGGATAGCAGTTGAAAGAGTACTCAACCCTATCTTAGAAAATAACCAAGGCCCACATGTTTTTCTTCTAGTATTATCTATCACACCTTATCTGAATCCAAGTGGACTCTGATTCAGTGCAATACAATAATTTTGGAAAATAATTGATGTTTGAAAATCATTCCCTAAACATGTGCTAGACTCTCAATTAAAACACAGATCCTTTCAGTCTAGGTGAGACCTAATTGCTGACTCTGCTTCTAATTTCCCAAAGTCAACCCCCAGTCGAATGTGAATGATCGCTATCATCAAGATTCCTATTATCTGTGAAATGAGAGAAAAGCCTATATATTTTCTCACTATAATACCAGTCAAACAGTGTTGATCGACACCATCTGATAATATTACAGTTTGAAATTCGGGTTTGAAAATAAAATAAGAAAATAAAACTTTATTCAGACAGGGACTGACTGAGTGACTACTTCATTTCCCGGTAAGAGGACCGTTCGCCTGAGCTCACATGGTTAACAACCTTACCTTAGGGTGGTTGTTAAAGAGGAGGTTGGATGTTCAAATCCCACTCCCAACAACCCACCATGGGGTGAATGTGATTTCACACATGGAGAAGGGGTTTGTAACACCCCGGATTTGATAACCCAGGCCGGGATGCCACCGCCACACCTCCCTAGCAAGACACGGTTTCTCCGAGCTCACCAAAGAGATGCAAGGCTATGGTTTTTCAGGATTTAAAATATTCAAGTAGCCCATTCATAATAATTTTTAAAAATACTACATCAGAGTTGCGGCAGAAAGATAAAGTACGCAGCGGAAGTAAAGTGTATGCAGCGGAATTTGAAATATAGGGCCGACATGGCCAAACCACAAGTTAAACAGACCCGTTCATGCAAGTCATGTAAAATAAATAATTAAGTGTCCAAATGATCCCCCAATGAATGATCATGCTTCGTACTCTGTAACAGAAAAAAAATGAACAACGGTTTTTATCAGTATTATAAAATACTGAGTAAGTTAATCCTTACATGACAATAAAGGGGTTAGATTTTTAGTAATTAAGATAAAACTCTTTGCCATGCATAAAAACATTTTATTTTAAAAATGCGAAGATAATGCATACTTTAAAGACACAATTAATTTCATAATTTAAAACTTAAGCATGGGCAATTATTTAAGACATGATTTAAAAACATGATTAATGCCGTAAGTATGTAAATAAAAATTTGAGCTTTAAAAATTTTCACCGATACGCCACCATCAAAACGATATTTAAATTTAGCCGGCAATCCGGCGGCCGCAGCCAATTTCATAAAATCTGAGCTTTTTAATATATTTCCCGTTACGCCATCATCTCAACAATAGATAGCCGGTGATCCGGCGGCCGCAGCCAATTTCATAAGTAACATATCATCTAGCCGGTGATCCGGCGGCCGCAGCCGATACGCCATACCCAGTACCACTCCGTCGAGCCTCGAGTAACCCATACGGATACACTCGAGAGGGTAGGCAGTTGGTCTCTTGTGACCAAATACGCCATATCCAGTACCGCTCCGTCGAGCCTCGAGTAACCCATACGGATACACTCGAGAGGATAGGCCCAAAATAATAACGGCAGATATCAATAGTAACAGTTAGCCGGTGATCCGGCGGCCTCAGCCAATTTCATAAGTAACATGTCATTTTAGCCGGTAATCCGGCGGCCGCAGCCGATACGCCATACCCAGTACCACTCCGTCGAGCCTCGAGTAACCCATACGGATACACTCGAGAGGGTAGGCAGTTGGTCTCTTGTGACCAAATACGCCATATCCAGTACCGCTCCGTCGAGCCTCGAGTAACCCATACGGATACACCCGAGAGGATAGGCAAAAATATAAGATGCCGTTTTGTCGATTTTTCGCGCGTGATAGTCATTGCCGTTTTGGCACAAATTGCACAATTAGGAGGGCACCCTGCAGAGCACTCACCCCCTGATTTTATGTAACCGATATTGTTTCAACTTTAGTATAACGGGATTTTCAAAAATATAGCTTTATCGTATCACAAGATTTCGATCGTTGTTTAAAAGATTTCAAAAATCGATCGATGTCACAGTTTACGCCTTTTCAGTTTAAAAATCCATTTCTTAGGCGATTGATCTGAAATTTTCACAGTAGCTCAAAAACATCCCAATGAACAACTTTCATGTTTTGAGTTTTTCGTAAAATCGATGGGAAGTATGTCAAAAATCAAGTTTTCTACTCAAATAGTATGCTGTCAGGATTCAGGTTTGACACATCTCAAAGTTTTGACTTTTTAACATATCAAATGAGCTTCAAAAATTCTGAAATTTTATATGCACATACTAGACATGATTATATGCAACTTTTGTTTAGAACTCAAAGATTGGATCGGACTAGAAATGATAGAAATATGCTCATCAAGTTCGGTTAAGAAATCTGTAAACCTTTGAAAATTCTTTAAAACGCAGAATATGTCCGATTCGATTTGGGGTTTCAAAACTTGATGAAAATGCATGAAATTTTACAGAGGTATTCAAGACTCATAGATATACAACTTTTGTTTAGATCATGAAGATTGGTTTGTACTAGAAATGATAGAAATAAGTTCATCAAGTTCGGTTTTGAAATCGGTTAATTTTTGAAAGTTCTTAAAACGCAGAATATGTCCGACTTGATTTGGGGTATCAAAACTTGATGAAAAATTCTGAAATTTTTACACAATATAGCTTAAGATCTTAGGCTCAAAATCTTAGTTTTGAGTTTTCAGGTTTGAATGCTCGAAGTAAGAGTTTTGTTCGGATTTCAGAAAATACGTAGATTGGGGTTTTTAGGTTTGATTTTAACGTTTCGTTTAAGATTCAATGTTTCGGATGTCTTCAAACCACCCGTATTGATATGTAAGTTATCAACTTACAGTGAGTGAGTTCCTTGAACGTTCTAAGGTTGATCGATTTGTCCAAAATCGCCACGAACGAATCTACGCAACACGTTCTTCTTCTCCTTTGGCTACGAACATGTTTGCAAGTAAAGATCCGTAAGTTAGAAGGTTGATTATGATCTTAAAGCAATAAGGAACTTGATTGACACCTTACCAACAATCCAATGTCTGCAAATCCTTGATCTCCACACTACCTTGGTAGGATTTGATTGCCGGAAAGTTCGCCGGAAGTTCGCCGGAAGGTGTTTGGCTTAGGGAGAGTTTTTGGAGAGTTTGGGAGGAACTTGGGGTGTTTGATGACTGAAAATGGAGTGTTATGGACAACTAATGACGTCCAAAAGATGCCTCCCCCGTGATCAAGCAAGATTCTCACGTTGGGGTCAAGGAATATGGCAAGAAAGTCGCCAAAACGCGACAATGGCTGCTGTCAGGACCTTGGCGCGGGGTTGGCGCGCGAATCGGCCAAAAGCCGCGCCGGGTGCGCGCCACCGAACGCGACAAACGCGGCTGTCGTCCCACGTGGGGTTGGCGCGGGAATCTCCCAAATCCCGCGCGGACAGCGCGCCAAACACGCCTGGACTTCGGTCCGGGCGGGGTCGTGCGATCCGTCGTGCTTTTCCTCCTCTCCTTCGGACTTCTGTCCTCCTACGTTTTCGGGCTTGATTTTTCGGGTCATTCTCGGATCATAAATTCTTATCTTAAATTTATCTCGACTCAAATGAATTTCACGTTACAATCTTAAGTCCGTCGGTCTCGGTTTCGTCGGCTTCCAATTCGTCGTCTTTTGATTCCCGTGCAATAATTTGTATCATTAAATTTCTTTCGACTTCACGGGTTCTTGGAATTAAAATTCTTTTCCTTCATGAATTTAACTCCAATTATTTTTACTCAATTCATGGAATGTCTTCGGGCTTCCTTTCCCTCTTTTATTCCATTTTGAATTTAAATCTATCGGCGTTTCATTTCCGAGCAATAATTTATTGTGATAAATTATTTTCTTCTTCTCGGATATATTTCGACATTGATCGGAATAAATTTTTATTCCCTTGGACGTTGATAAAAAAAAATCTGGGGTGTTACAGGGTTGGGGTGCACAGTCTGCAGGCCCAGCCCGGGGTAGGGTTGTTACATATCAGTCACTATCCAAACCATGCAAAATAACAAATAGTAATTAATACACAGACTACGGGCTACTTCATTTCCAGGTAAAGAGACTGTTCGCCAACATTATTCTATGATATTTTTCACTATTCATTTCACACAATACGGACAAAGACCAAAATAAAATAAAGAAAATATTTTTGGGTTTTAATAAATAAAGAAAAATAATCTTATGAGAGACATTGGTTTCTCATGCAAGGTATGGAAATTATTCCATAATCACTCTTTATGGTCTAAATAATCTCTCATTCCATAATTAATTAATTACAGTCCGGATTATATACTTAGATCATTAGAGTTTAATTTTTGTAGAGAAATCTTTTAATGTAATTGAACAAAATTCTTTATATCAAATTAATCCTTGGTTGAGATCATTGGATTTCAACCTCAAAATGTTAATATAAAAGTTCAATTAATTAATGTGATGAGATGGAGAAAAAAAATTTGGCAAAAAGGGTGCCTTCCATGTCGCAAGACAGAAGTTATGTCGTGAACCATGGGTTTACGACATGAGACTCGCGACATGAGGGGTGGGTAATAAAAGAAGTGGGATTTTGGAAATTTAGGGTTTCCATGTCACTAGACAAGACTCATGTCGCAAGACATGCGACATGGGTCTAGCGACATGAGGTTAAGAAGTAAGAATTTTTGGATTTTAAAGGAGATGAGGACCGTGTCGTGAGACCATAAGTTGTGTCGCAAGCCTAGGCTTGCGACATGGGTCTCGCGACAGGTGAAATTTTAGAATTTTTCTAAGGCATGGGTCTCATGTCGCTAGATAAAATTGTTTTGTGAGACATGGTCTCACGACATGTGTCTTGCGACATGAGGTTTTTTAGAAATATTCTAAGTGTTTGGTCCCATGTCGCTAGACTGACAAGTGTGTCTTGAACCATGGGTTCACAACATGGGGGTCTTGCGACATGGGTTTTATAAAAATTTTGGCATACTCCCGTCGTGAGAGAGGAAAAAATTACGTCGTGATCCATGGGATCACTACGTGAGTCTCACGACGTAAGTATTTTTATAAAATTTTGAAGTAATTTGGGTCTTGCATTGCATTGCATAAAATTACGTTGTGATTCATGGGATCACAACGTGAGTATTACGTCGCAACCCGTGGGGTTGTGACGTGATGCATTGCAATGTAAGAAACGAATTTTTTTAATATGCACAAACACTTTAATACCATCCCTTTTTAGATCTAATGCACTAGAAATAAAAATAAAAATAAAAATAAAATGCTACCTAAACACTAAGAAAGAAACAAAAACAAGAACAGATGAAAAAAAAAATAACAAGACTAGCACTAGCAACAAGAATACACTAAAACTATGCTAACAAACTAAATTAAAATAAAATCTACACTAAATCTATCAAGGGATAAATATCAAGTGTTTTTGCATTAATTAAATCTAATAAAGCATTACATCTAATCTAACTAAAAAAAAAAAGAAAACTGGTCAAGTGACCAAAATACTAAAACAAAGCATTAAATATTATGGAAGTGATCCATAATAAATTTTGGTGGAACATTTTCTTTTATAACATCACAAACCAAAATATAGTTTAAATACACCCATTAGTTGAGTGTTCAAACCCAAAAAAAAAAATTGTAAACTAAAATTATGAACACTAGCTACACTAATTTATTACAAAATAAAAATTAAAGCTAAGCTAGAATCTACATTGCATAAATTAAGCTATTTATTCTAACATATTTTGGAGAGCACAGTGGTGCCTCCAAGAACAAGAAAAAAATTAAAGTGTAGCTAGGTTACTGTTCAAGGGGGTGGGAGGATATATTTATAGAGAGTAGGAAAAAGCCGTACCCATTTAAGGCCCACCATGTTGCAAGATAAAATTGCTATGTCTCAAGACTACACTGCCATGTCGCGAAACAAATGAGGCTTGTGACACAACTCATAAAATTGCATTGGCTGCGGTTATACGAACACAGTTTTGGTTAGGGGCACACACATTATTATGTAAAATATCATATATACCCTTAATTAAAAAATAGGGATTGGGGCACTCTAAGGATTATGAAGGATTATGGGCACACAATAAAAAACGGGATTGGGGCACTCACTTTAAGGATTTGGGCACACAAATTTACAAATTCTTTATTCTTTCCTCCCTCTCTTCCTTTTCTTCCTCGTTGAAACAGCAAAACCCAAAACCCTACTTTTCTTAAGCATTTTTATATTCATAGACTCCATGGATATAAACGAGCAAGACGAGTAGCAATACCGAGATGAAGATATAGTGAAGAACATATGGTGGAAGAACAGTACCAACTCATAGAACCCGTATGTTTTTTACATTCAAATAAATATCGCAGATTAGTTGTGTGCGCGTCGAGTTTTTTCATTTTGGAGGAAGGAACGAACGGCCAATGCCATCCGACCCCTTTCCAAACGGCCATTCTTGGCCGGGCTCCTTTTATTGTGGACGGCCAGCATTGGCCGTGGGTATGAAGAGATGGCCGGCCAGTGCTGGCCGATCCGCTCCAAAGAGGAACGGCCAGTAATGGCCGTTCTTAACTTTTTTTTTTTTTTTTTTAACTTGTTGCTGATGGAGATGGTGGTGGTGGAGGGGGCTCTGGTATAGCCAGAATCTGTCCGGTAGCCTCGTCATATGCAGCCCGACGCTGTCGTCTGTATACGGCCGTCTGTCGTACACGGACACCTGAGGGAATAACATAACAAAATATATTAACATATGATTTAAAAGAATACAAACGAAAAAAGAAAAAAAAAACAACGCACGGCCGACCAGTACTACTGGCCGGCCACTATTCCAACCGAACGGCCAGTAGTGGCCGTTCGGCCCCCTTGCCTCAACGTCCAACAATGGACGTTTCCAAATTTTGTTCACAGATTTGTTCACAAATTTTGTGTGTGCCTAAATCCCTCCCCCCGATGTGTGTGTGTTAAAAACAAAGACCCGGACTAAAATAATGAAGACCCGGACTCCAAATTCTATTATAAGGGTTGAAAGGGTAGATTAGGTAAGTTTTTTTGTGTGTGCCCTAATCTAACTATTTTTTGTGTGTTTGTGTAAAAAATGTGAGTGCACATAACGGGAGCCAATTGCATTTTACTTCAGGGCTTTGTGAACAAAGGGACGGGAACTCGAGCTCCATGAGGAAGAGACAAATATTGTTGTGCTACGGGACTTCAGATCCCGGGTCTTCCCAAGTCTTTATGCACATGGTAAAATTTGAAATGGGAATTGGGCTCGTGACTGTCACGTGAGCTGAGGCTGCTTTTTCTCTCTCTCTCCTTGTCGTGAGACTGCTATTTTCACTGTCGCGAGACTCTTCTCTGTGTCGTGAGACTCTTTTTTTTTTTTTTTTTTTCTGTCGTGAGACTCTTTTTCCATGTCCCAAGTCATTTTTCTCCTGTCGCTAGTGTACCACTCCGGATTTGATAACCCAGGCTGGGATGCCACCGCCACACCTCCCTAGCAAGACACGAATTCTCCGAGCTTGCTAACGAGATGCAAGGCTATGGGTATTGCAAAGAGTTTTTAAAACAAGTCCGGAAATTACTTTAAAATAATAATGTAATCTCATCCACACATAATAATAATAATAATAATAATAATAATAATAATAATAATAATAATAATAATAATAATAATAATAATAATAATAAGTTGCAGCAGAAATATTAAAATGGGGTCGACATGGCCAAAACTCGGGTCATACAGGCCCGATATGCAAGTATTATAAAAATGACAATTTAATGTTTAAAAAAAGGTGTCCCTAAATGCACATGCTTATGCATTTTCTCCATACTCTGAAAAAAAAAAAGGAAAACAACAATTTTATCAGTATTATAAAATACTGAGTAAATCGATCTTAACATAGCAATAAAGGGGTTTAAAAATTTTAATAATTAAAAAATCATTTTCAAGCATGCATATTAAAACACGTAATTTAACTAATTAATAGACAATAATTTAATTCACATTTTCTCATAGCTAAATTAAATTTAAAAATGAGAATTTAAGGCATAGGCAAAATTTTAAAACATGGCATAGTAAATAATTAAATAGCATGAGTAAAGACATAATTTAAAAATAAGATAAAGTCTTTTAATTTTTTTCCCCGTTACACCACCATCTCAACAATATGTAAGTTAGCCGGCAATCCGGCGGCCGCAGCCAATTTAGTAAGTTTCCGTTTAGCCGGCGATCCAGCGGCCGCAGCCAATTTAGTAAGTGTCATATAGCCGGCGATCCGGCGGCCGCAGCCAGTTTCGTAAGTTTTCATTTAGCCGGTAGTCCGGCGGCCGCAGCCGTATCCGCCATACCCAGTAACACTCCGGAGCCTCGGGAAACCCATACACATACTCCCGAGAGTGTAGGCCCAAATTTTATCGCCGTTTTGGCGTAGTTTTTCATTCAAGTATCTTGCGTCCATTATAGGCACGCCGAAAAAGGCTAGAGGGGCACCCTGCAGAGCACTCACCCCCTACCTAAGTATCCGGTATCGTTTCGACTTAGTGTAACGGGATTTTTTTTTTGAAAATATAGCTTTATCGTATTTCAAGGTTTCGATCGTTTGTTTAGAAATTTCAAAATCTCACAATTTAAAGCCGTTCGATGTCACAGTTTGCGCCTTTTTGATTTAAAAATTCAATTCTAGGCCGAAAAATCCGAAATTTTTACAGTATATCAAAAAATCCTAACAAACAAATTTTATGTTTTAAAGATTTCGAAATAAGGTGAGGAAGCATGTCAAAAATCGAGTTTACCACACAAACAGTGAGCTGTCAGGATTCAGTTTTGACACAGTTCAAAAATTTGACTTTTTGACATACAAATGGACTCCAAAAATTCTGAAATTTTGTGGACACATACTAGAGATGATTATCTACAACTTTTGTTTACATTGCAAAGATTAGTTTGGAATAGAAATAGTAGAAACATGCTCATCAATTTCGAAAACATGCACTGCCAGTTTTTGTAAAACGTTTGCAAATACAGTTTATGTCCGATGTGATTTGGGGTAGTAAACATTGATGAAAATCTCTGAAATTTTTACACAACATATCTTAAGGTGTTAGGATCAAAATTCTAGTTTTGAGTTTTTCGGTTTGAACTCTCGAAATAAGGGTTTTGTTTGGATTTCAGAAAACGCGCGAGTTGGGGTTTTTAGGTTCGATTTTTATGGTTCGTTTCAAGATCACAAATTCGGACGCCCCTAGACCACCCGTATTGATATGAAAGGAGTCAACTTACATTAAGAGAGTCCTTGAATGTCCTAGGGTCGATCGGCTCGTCCAAAATCACCACATACGGATTTACGCACACGTTCTCCTTCTCTTTCGGCCACGAACGTGTTTGCAAGTCAAAGATCCGTAAGTTAGAGTGAGGTTTGAGATTAAAAACGAGAAAGAATCCTAATCTAACCCTTACCAATGATTCAAGATCAGTGTCCCTTGATCTATATGCTTCCACGTTTGGTTTAGGTCGCCGGAAAGTCGCCGGAAGGCCGTTGGAAAGTCGTCGTAAAGGTGTTTTGGCTTTGGGAGAGTTTTGGGGTGAAGGGAGGCTCTTGATGACTGATTATGGGGTGGAAATTCATCCCCTCTCGTCCCTATAGCCTTACCCCCGACTGGGATTGACTTTCCTTAGTCGGGGGTCGAATTTTTGGCAACAAATCGCCATGATCTCGTGAACTCCCGCGATCTGTGCTGCCACGCGGGGTTGGCGCGGTCCCGCGCGGTACCGGTCTGGACTGCGGTCCGGACCGGTTCGTGCGATCCTTCGAGTCTTTTCCTCATCTCTTTCGGACTTCTATCCTTCCATGTTTTCGGGCTCGATTTTCTGGGTCATTATCGTATTACGATTCCTATCCTAAATTTATTCTGACTTAAATTGATTTCATGTTTGAAATCTTAAGTCCGTCGGTTTTGGATTCGTCGGCTTCTAAATCGTCGTCTTTTGACTTCCGTGCATTTCCGATTTTATGGGTTCTCGGAGACAAAACCTCTTTGTTTCTCGGATTAAATTCTATTTTATATCCTAAACATTACAGGTATTATAGTCTACCCCCCTTAAGAATCAACTTCGTCCTCGAAGTTGGGTTTTAGCTTCTCACGAGTTAGGGACTAGGGTCGCACCATTTCTACTCCTTGTATCCATTTCTTTTTCTCATATCAAGCATTATGAGAAAACAATTTAAATTTGTTTTCAATTATGACTGAACTTTAGAATTTGAGATTTCCAAGTTGCCTACGTACCCTGTGAAGGGATCAAGTCATTACGTAGTTCAAAACAATTTGAATTTGTTTATTCAGGATACAAAATGTTCGGGTCGAGCTCAAAAATAAATGTCTATGCATTATTATGGGGTATTACATCCTCTCCCCCTTAGGACTTCAGTTATGTCCCCATAACTGCCTATAAGTTATTCTCGGGAAGGTTCGGGTATCGTTACCTTCGACCCCTTTCTCATTGAGCTGGTAAGTCGACTCGATCGTCGTCGTCCAATCGTCCTACAGTTCCTCCTTGATTTCCTTGCTAAGCGTTCACCAAATCCAGCCTTTTCAAATCTTCTCTCTTGTCAATGTTCTCCATCCGAGTCCGGCATCCACGCAGTCGATGACCCTGTCGACCGCATCGATAGCACGCGCCAGGTTTAGGGCATCCTCTCGTATAATGTGGTTTACCACACTTTGGGCATGGTGGCGCATAGTCACCATGGTTGAAGAATATCCCTTTGTTTCCTCCACGGTTTCCTTGAGGTGGTATATTCGGGCCTCCCCGAATATGGTTTCTACCTGAGTAATTATCGGTTCCGTGATCCCGTTTCCTCTTGCCCTTCCATTGATTGATTAGTGCATTTCCCAAGGCAACCAAAGCTTCCTCTATAGTTCTCAAGCTGTCACTTAAGTTCTTGGGTATGGAGGCTACTTGTCCTCCTTGATTGGGTGCACTAACGTCTTGTACTGGTACGTTTGGTTGTCGTGGCTCTTCGTTGGTCTTGGGTGGGATGGGTGGATTGCTAGGTCTTTCTCTAGGTGATATATGTTGTATTTGATGATATTTTTATGCATATGTCAACTTAAATTGTTTGAGAAAATTAATAAAAATGGCCTTGATTGGATTGATTTTTGGGACATTGGTTTTGTAGAAAAGGTGGCAAAATTTCCAACATTGGGCAGCCTATTTTGAAGTGTTGGGCGTGCCCACGCCTAAGGTCCAATTCCCAGCTGTGGGGTCTATGTATGAAGCATCAAAATTTGCAAAAAGATCCTTGGGGCTAAATTGAAGTATCTAAATCTTTGGGCATCAAATCAAGAGGAATTTTCAGATTTTTCTTCATGGCATCAAATCTTTGGGCATCAAATCCTTGGGAATCAATTACAAGAGAATAATCAAATGCATGATTTTGATGTTTTTGGATGCAATTGAGGGAGGCTTTTTGGATGCAATTGAGGAGGCTACTATCATGAACATGCAAAAAGGGAGAAAGAAGAATTAAAAAATTGATTTGTTTTGCTATAAATAGGAGGAGACCAAAGAGCAAAACACACAACATACAAGCCATTATTCCACACACAACACACAAAACACAACACACAACACAACACATTGGCCATTACTTCACAAAACACAACACATTGGCCATTATTCCACAAAACACAAGACATTGGCCAATTTTCCACCAAAAAGAGGTTCCAACCATTGGAGACACACTAGAGAGGATACTCAATTTTTGTTGGCACTTACAAAATTGGAGGATTCCAAGGGCAATAAGGATTCGATCCTTCGTGGGTGATTTTCTTGTTCAAATTCTATAATTGATTACCATGTTGGATTGTGTGGATTTGGTTATGTTTTGGATGGATTGTGAGTAGTTTTCTTATCTAGTTTAGGCTTTGAATTTGTGTGTGGATATGGAATTGTGAGACTTATTTTGTTGACATATTTTTATGCTTAATTGAATTGGGTATTTTTAATTCCTCTATTTATTATGTTTTGAATTTCTTGATTGATATAGCGGCCGCGTGTTGATTGAGTAATTTATTGCTATATTGGGAAGTGCATCCGTAATTGTGTAATTTTCCAATCAAGTAGCAAACTAGAGGAAGAATACTCTAGTGAGGGATTAAAATCGGTTTTAAACACTACCTCGTAGGATTAGTGTTGAATCGAATTGGGTTTTTCTTGTGCTAAATGCTATCAAGTCATGATATGCTATGGTCGTACCTAGTATTCACACTTGATTAGGGGAATGGTTTATGGTCGTACCTAAATCATCGAATAAGTATGGAAAAATTGGTTGGGAAACGCTTGTAGACCAACTTTAACCAATTTAGTCAATTAGCCAATTAAGTTAAATGCATGTCAATGATCAATTCCATATCCAATACATAATTCATGCCTAAACTAGAGTTTTAATTATCCTAAAGAGCTCACTTTGTACCTTGCATTTGTTTTTGTTTTTGTTTAATTGTTATTTTCTTTTTACTATCTTTTTACTAGTTTAGTTGAAATCAAATCCCCCCATCTTTATAAATATAAATATAATTTATAATTAATCAAGTGATTGAAAATAAACTCTTTGAGCAAGTTCCCTGTGGAGACGACCCTACTCACTATATATATTACATTTATTAATCTTCTTCTGTGGTGTAGGACTAATATTTAATTTGCAGCTTTGCGACGAGCTAGCAATTTTTGGCGCCGTTGCCGGGGACTATCGCCAAAAGAGGATTTTTCATACCTTGGTTAATTTAATATATATATATATTTCTCTAATCTTTATTTCCACTTATTGGTATATGCCTCGCACAGATCGTGGTGGTGAAAAGAATTACGATCCAGAGATTGAAAAGACCGCACGCCGTTTGAGTAAAGAAGCCAGGGAACGAAGGAAAGAAGAGAAAGCGGAGGTGTCAACACCTTTGCTCAATTTGGAAATTCAAATAGCGGAGGATTCAAGTTCATCATCAGATTCTGAGGAAAGCGAAAAAGTGGAAGAGGAAACTGAAATTCCTCAACCTGCTATGGCACAACAGAGAACATTGAGGGAGCTAGCATCCCCTGACTTGGCTCAACAGCCACTCTGTATTACTTTTCCTACTGTGGCCGACAATGCGGCCTCTGTGTTGAAAACTGGACTAATACATTTGTTGCCTAACTTTCATGGTTTGTCAGGAGAAGAACCACACAAACACTTACAGGAGTTTGATGTGGTGTGTACAAGCATGAAACCAGCTGGTGTCACTGAAGATCAAATCAAGCTAAGGGCATTTCCATTTTCCTTGAAAGATGCAGCAAAGGATTGGTTGTTCAACCTTCCTGCAGGTAGTATCACCACTTGGAATGAGATGAAGCGTAAGTTTTTGGAGAAGTATTTTCCTGCTTCTCGAGCTGCAAACCTGAGGAAAGAAATATGTGGTATTAAACAAGCTACAGGGGAATCACTTTTTGAATACTGGGATAGGTTCAATAAACTTATTACTAGGTGTCCACAACACCAAATTTCTGAGCAATTACTAATCCAGTATTTCTATGAAGGTTTAACCACTATGGACAGGATGCTTATAGATGCTGCAAGTGGAGGTGCACTTATGAACAAGACACCGGAGGAGGCCTGGGCATTGTTGAATAATATGGCAATTAATTCACAGCAGTTTGGGCCAAGAGAAGTTGTTCCAGTGAAAGAAGCTGGGGAAGTAAGTTCTTTACAGCAACAATTAACTGAATTAACATCTTTTGTTCGTAAGCTTGCTGTAGGGAATGCACAGGTAAAGGCCTGTGGAATATGCTCAAACACGAATCATTCCACTGATGCTTGTCCCACGTTGTCTGAGGAAGTAGAAGTTAATGCAGCTGGATTTGTGCAAATGAGGAATTACGACCCATTTTCCAACACGTACAATCCGGGATGGAGGGATCATCCCAATTTGCGTTATGGGAATCAACAAGCTCCTACACAACAACCTCCGGGTTTTCAACCAGCTCCACTGCCGCCACAACAAAGGGCAGCCCCACAAGCTCCCTTCCCAGGTAATTCTCTACATGATCTAGTTAAGAATATGGCAGCTAATATGTTGCAATTTCAACAGGAAACTAGAACAAGTATAAAGAATTTGGAGGATCAAATGTCCCAAGTAGTGAATGAGGTGCGTGATATGAAGCAAAGGGAAAAAGGAAAATTGCCTGCTCAAACGCATGCTAATCCTGGAAATGTTAGTGCAATGACGCTGAGAAGTGGAAAGGAATTAGAAGGTCCAAAGGAGATCGTTTCAAAGGAAAAGGCAGAGGATGAAATTGAAAAAGAAATGGAGCAAGAAGCACAAAAATCAAGTGATGAGGTAAAATTAAATTTACCAATTACTCCAAAATCTAATATTGCTCCTTTTCCTCATAGGTTGGTGAAGCCTTCAAAGGGAGACAAGGACAAGGAAATCATGGAGGTGTTTAAAAAAGTGGAATTGAGCATTCCCTTATTAGATGCAATCAAGCAGATCCCTCGATATGCAAAGTTTCTAAAGGACTTGTGTTCCAACAAGCAAAAATTGAGAGGAGATGAGAAGGTGATAGCGGGAGAAAGTGTATCCGCCATGCTTCAAAGGAAACTTCCACAAAAATGCGGAGATCCCGGTATGTTTGTCATTCCATGCAAGATAGGTAAAATGGAGGTAAAAAGGGCTATGTTAGATTTAGGTGCTGCTATTAATGTAATGCCTAGATCTATTTTTAACTCTTTGAACATTGGACCACTTAAAGAAACGGGCATAATAATTCAATTAGCGGATAGGACTAATGCATATCCTGAAGGGATTATAGAGGATGTCCTAGTTCAAGTTAATGAGTTAATATTTCCTGTTGATTTCTATATTTTGGACATGCATGACGAAAACTCACCAAATCCCTCACCTATTTTGCTAGGAAGACCTTTTATGAGCACTGCGCAAACTAAAATTGATGTAAAAAATGGAACTCTCACAATGGAATTTGATGGGGAACAAATAAAGTTTAACATTTTTGATGATATGAAATACCCTATGGAATCTAATGAATTGTGTGGAGTGGATATACTTGATAGTTGTGTGCAGGAAGTGTGGAAAGAGATGCAAGGGGATGTCATGGTGTACAAGGAAGATCCACCACTTTTAAAAGAAAATGGTATGAAATTTTGTGGATCTTCTTCATTATTTGATCAAGGTAAGAGTTGTTCTTGTGAGATTTGTCCATTTACTAAATCTAACAATGATTCTTTTGATAAAATGGCAACCCCAAGTTTTGCCTTGGACAAGAAGGTGAATGTAAATGGCTTCCAACTTAAGCCATATTACAAGGGATTTGCAAAGAAAAGAAATGGAGTATATGACTCCCAGAAGTCCCAAGTGGGAAAATGTTAATTGGAACTTTGACGATATGTCTAGCCAAAGACCTAAAAGAAAGGCGCTTCTTGGGAGGCAACCCAAGTTTCATATTTAAATTTCGCTTTGTTTAGTTGAATTTTCGAGTCTTGATTCGAGTATAATAAAGTTTTCTTTGGTTTTGGATCTTACTTGTTGATTTCAGGGACCTTTGGAATTGCAGGACAAACATTAATGTTGATCGTGGGCATACTTAAGAGCAAAAATTCATTCTGGAATTCATAAAAAAAAAATGGAGAAACAGAGTAATTAGAAGCCTTGCGCGTGGGCACGCATAAGGAGTAAAATTACACTGGAATTTGGGTTCAAGTGAAAAGAGGACGGACAGAATAATTTGAAGCCTTAGGCGTGGGCACGCCCAAGGAGTCAATTTACACTGGAATTGGAGTGGAAGGAAGGAGGTCCACCAGGCTAAATGGGAGTCTTAGGCGTGGGCACACATAAGGAACAAAAATAGCCTGCAAATTGAAGAGGACATAAGGCAAAAATCAGTCCAAATATTCAAACTTATTTCAAGCCCACAATAAACAAAACCTCCACAACTCTCTAGATCCCTTCTCTCTCACTCTCTCTCACTCTCTCCTTCTCTCTCACCCCTCACCACCACCGACGCCGGAGCACGGCCGCCGCCACCACCGGAAACCTCCCTGCCCGCCGCGTCATCGCCGCACCCTCCGCCGGAACCCTAGCTCACCACCACCGTCTCGCCCTTAGTCCCTGTCTTCTCTCTCTCGCCGCCGCCACCTCTCATCGTCCGGCCAACCGCCTCCGCCCCTCCGCGTCTCCATCCGTCGCCTAGCGGGCTCCGCCCATCGCTCGCCCCAGCCGCCTGAAGTTCGCCGCCCCTCCGTGCGAACCCCATCGCTCGCCACCAGCCACCGGAGCTCCGCCGGCCACCTCCAGAACCACGCGCCACCGCCGCCCCCCTCGCGGCCTCTCTCCATCTCTCTCGCCTATCCTCGCCGTCCTCGTCTCTGCCCAGACCACCGCCTTCGCCGCTGCACCCTGCCGGCCACCGCACAGCGCCGCTCCCTCGCTCGCCAGATCCGCCTCCGCCTTCCCATCACGAAGCAAGCAGCGCCGCCGCCAGATCTGCCGCCGCCGCTGCTTTGCGAGTCCGCCGCCACCCTCGCGAGAACCACCGCAGCCGCCTCAGCCCGCTGCCCAGGCGCCGCCGCCTCCGCACTCCACCCACCGCCGCTGCTCCACCTCGCCCATCGCCGCCCTCTGCTCGGCGAAGCTCGACATCGCCGCCGCCTCCCATCTCTCGCCGTCGAGCCAACACCGCCGGCCATCTCGCCCCTTCCCCATCGCAAAGCCACTTCGCCCCTCCGCGTCTCTCTCTCTCGATCTGTCCTGCGTCTCTCTCTCTCGATCTGTCCTGCGTCTCTCTCTCTCGATCTGTCCTGCGTCCCTCTCTCTCGCTCCCGCCGCCACACACCACCACCGCCGCCCTTTGTCCACCGCCGCTGCTAGGGTTCCAAAAGCCCCAATCGATTTTGTCGTTTTCTCCAAATTCAGGGAAGTTCTCATTCTCTTTTTGTGCTTCACTCAGTTCTTAATTTGAAAGCATAAATTTGATGGTTTGGACTTATTATTGAATGTTGGTTCGAGACTGTCGATTGATACATAAAAGATTCTGAGCTTCACTATTACTTGGATTGTGATTTGTTTCTAGTTACTAGATTGTGTTGCTCTTGTTCTACTTGGTTGTTTGTGGGAAATTTCTGCTTGCTGGTCTAATGGGACAAGAAATCCAATACACCATCTTCAAATGTTCCACATTGTTTCCCACTTGAAAGGAATTTCAAATGCCCGAGGTGCAATGGGCAAGCTTCGATAACAGGTTTTGGAAAGATGGCAATAGGCACATTTGGTCACCCACATGTAATCCAGGGAAGTTTCATTCACCCTCTCTATTTCATCTTTATTTTGCAATAGGGACATTGCATGATTTAGGTGTGGGGGGATTTTTAGGATATGCTTACACATGAATATGATTTTTGAACTTCCTAGCTTGTCCTCTTGTGTTGTCTTGCCAAGTCTTATGTGCATTGCTTGACTATTGTAGAGTTTGCCATGTTCTTAGTCAAATTAATTGAGGGGTATGCTTAGTTTTCTATCACTTAACCCTAAGTGAGCTATTTGAGCCTTTTTTTTTGAAAAAAAAAAAAATCCATAAAAAAAAAAAAAAAAAAAAACCCATCACATATTTGCTCAAATTTTCTTGTTGTGTGAAACGCATGAGACTTGATTTTCTAGAACTTGCTTGATTATACATAGTTGATTGTACTCTCATTTTTTAATCTTGATGCAAATAAAATGATAAGGGCACTAGGAATACCCCCATTTTGGCCTTGTTTTCCCCTTGACCCATGTTTATCCTTTAGTGAACCACTCTGAGCCTATTGATGATATATCCATTTTTCTTGGTTCATGTTTAACCCCTTAGCCTGAGACCTTTTTCTTCGATTATGGCCATACACTCATTTGAACCATAGGAACATGAGGAAATTTGTTTAAGTATCATTACATGTGATTTTGGTTAAAGGTTGCACTTGATGTGAGTTGATTGAGATTTTGTATTCGACATGTGATTTTGTTATTGAACTGCCTCTCTCTAAAAAAAAAATAATAAAAAAAAATACCAGGGCTGTGGAAATAAATAGTTTGGAACGTGTTCCTCTAACCGGAGTGTTATGAACAAAGAGTTGAAGTTCTGTCTGCAATTTTCAGACAATGGAATTCCTCTCATAAACGTACCAAGCTATTGAAAGCCACCAAAAAAAAAAAAAAAAAAAAAAAGAGAGAGAGGCAGACATGTTTGTATTAGCTGCAAGTGTAATTCTTTATTTTGAGAGCAGCATGATCATTGATGTCAAAGAGAATTTGTGCAACTTATGTTTCGTAGCATGTTTTGATGGTTAGACAATTTCCTCAATTCTTTTTAACCTACATATTCCATATTTTCCTACCCCAACCTTAGCCCCGTTACAACCCTAATAAAGACCCTTTGATTATGAGCATCATGTTCTTATTTGAGATGTGAATTTACTGTGATTTGATAGCAAGCCTATGAGATTGATAGTTCTCTATGCGTATTGAGTGAAATCTAGCCTAAACACTTGAGGGTGAGTGATCTCTTATTATATTTTCCCATTTTGTGAGGATAGTTGGCTTTGCATACCTTGATTTTGATGAAACTTTGACATAGTTGAATGATACTTGGTTTGGCATGCACTTTTGATATTTGGTTTTGATATATGCTTGAGGACAAGCATGGATTAGGTGTGGGGGAGTTGATATATGTTGTATTTGATGATATTTTTATGCATATGTCAACTTAAATTGTTTGAGAAAATTAATAAAAATGGCCTTGATTGGATTGATTTTTGGGACATTGGTTTTGTAGAAAAGGTGGCAAAATTTCCAACATTGGGCAGCCTATTTTGAAGTGTTGGGCGTGCCCACGCCTAAGGTCCAATTCCCAGCTGTGGGGTCTATGTATGAAGCATCAAAATTTGCAAAAAGATCCTTGGGGCTAAATTGAAGTATCTAAATCTTTGGGCATCAAATCAAGAGGAATTTTCAGATTTTTCTTCATGGCATCAAATCTTTGGGCATCAAATCCTTGGGAATCAATTACAAGAGAATAATCAAATGCATGATTTTGATGTTTTTGGATGCAATTGAGGGAGGCTTTTTGGATGCAATTGAGGAGGCTACTATCATGAACATGCAAAAAGGGAGAAAGAAGAATTAAAAAATTGATTTGTTTTGCTATAAATAGGAGGAGACCAAAGAGCAAAACACACAACATACAAGCCATTATTCCACACACAACACACAAAACACAACACACAACACAACACATTGGCCATTACTTCACAAAACACAACACATTGGCCATTATTTCCACAAAACACAAGACATTGGCCAATTTTCCACCAAAAAGAGGTTCCAACCATTGGAGACACACTAGAGAGGATACTCAATTTTTGTTGGCACTTACAAAATTGGAGGATTCCAAGGGCAATAAGGATTCGATCCTTCGTGGGTGATTTTCTTGTTCAAATTCTATAATTGATTACCATGTTGGATTGTGTGGATTTGGTTATGTTTTGGATGGATTGTGAGTAGTTTTCTTATCTAGTTTAGGCTTTGAATTTGTGTGTGGATATGGAATTGTGAGACTTATTTTGTTGACATATTTTTATGCTTAATTGAATTGGGTATTTTTAATTCCTCTATTTATTATGTTTTGAATTTCTTGATTGATATAGCGGCCGCGTGTTGATTGAGTAATTTATTGCTATATTGGGAAGTGCATCCGTAATTGTGTAATTTTCCAATCAAGTAGCAAACTAGAGGAAGAATACTCTAGTGAGGGATTAAAATCGGTTTTAAACACTACCTCGTAGGATTAGTGTTGAATCGAATTGGGTTTTTCTTGTGCTAAATGCTATCAAGTCATGATATGCTATGGTCGTACCTAGTATTCACACTTGATTAGGGGAATGGTTTATGGTCGTACCTAAATCATCGAATAAGTATGGAAAAATTGGTTGGGAAACGCTTGTAGACCAACTTTAACCAATTTAGTCAATTAGCCAATTAAGTTAAATGCATGTCAATGATCAATTCCATATCCAATACATAATTCATGCCTAAACTAGAGTTTTAATTATCCTAAAGAGCTCACTTTGTACCTTGCATTTGTTTTTGTTTTTGTTTAATTGTTATTTTCTTTTTACTATCTTTTTACTAGTTTAGTTGAAATCAAATCCCCCCATCTTTATAAATATAAATATAATTTATAATTAATCAAGTGATTGAAAATAAACTCTTTGAGCAAGTTCCCTGTGGAGACGACCCTACTCACTATATATATTACATTTATTAATCTTCTTCTGTGGTGTAGGACTAATATTTAATTTGCAGCTTTGCGACGAGCTAGCACTAGGTGCCATTCTGTTGAAAAAGCACGTGAAGATAAGTTTCTAATCTAATTTAAGTTACCGTTCAGGAAGATCTATATGTTCGAATGACAATGGCAGAGAATAGATATGGGTGCACTAGACATAGGCGATCAAGATCTAGGACTAAGGCGCAATTAGTCTCAAGCTAACGCTCATAAGTCAAGGCCAAGTCGAACACTAAAATAAGAACGGTATCTATACAGATAAGCTAATTAAATGCTTTGAAGATTTTTAAATAATGAATGTATGCATATGCATCCCCCCGAAAAGTATTTTATGTAATACGATTTAGACTTGTCAAAATAATTTGTATACATATTTTCCATGGCTTTTAAAATAAAACTCATTCCGTGGAAATAATGCGTTAAAAACTTAAAAATAATAGTTAAAAATTCTTGGGCCTCTATATTGGGCCAATAATAAAATTTTGGGCTCTTAAAAAAAATATAAGTATTGGGCTAAAAATTTGGGCTAAAAATAATAGTTCTAAAATAATGATGGTTTTAAAAATAATGGTTTAAAAGTAATACTAGTTTAATATTCGCACTCATGAAGGGCAATGGATGGGCGGCTGTGGTGGTAATATTGGTCATCGTTCCATTCTGGAAACCGAGTTGTTAGTGCTTCGATTTGGGTTGCTCTTGGCAGGCCAGCTGGGTGTAGTTTTGTCTGCTTGTTTTGTTGATTCCCTGGAGGTGGTTCGCTTGGTGGTTGGACCCTCTCTTCCCCATCACCATCTTTGGCCTATGATTAGGGAAGTGCAGGATCTCCTTCGTGCAATGGAAGGGTGTGTACTCCGGCATGTTTTCAGAGAAGGTAACCAGGTTGCGGATGGTCTAGCTTGAAAGGCAGTGTGTTCTGAGGACTTCTTCACTACTTGGGCCTTTCCCCCGGATGAGGTCTGGCGACTGGTAGATCAAGATGCTGTCGGCTTGACATTTTCCCATGTTATTTAGTTTTCGTCTTTATTTTTTCTTTTTTTCATTTTCCTTTGCTCGCCTTCTTAGGCTGTTTCACCAAAAAAAAAAAGTAATACTAGTTTAATAATAATAATAGCTTTAAAAATATTCCGGCTTTGATACCAACTTGTAACACCCCGGATTTGATAACCCAGGCCGGGATGCCACCGCCACACCTCCCTAGCAAGACACGGATTCTCCGAGCTTGCTAACGAGATGCAAGACTATGGGTATTGCAAAGAGTTTTTAAAACAAGTCCGGAAATTACTTAAAAATAATAATGTAATCTCATCCACACATAATAATAACAATAATAATAATAATAATAATAATAATAATAATAATAATAATAATAATAATAATAATAATAATAAGTTGCAGTGGAAATATTAAAATGGGGCGGACATGGCCAAAACTCGAGTTATACAGGCCCGATATGCAAGTATCATAAAAGCGAGAATTTAATGTTTAAAAAAAAGGTGTCCCCCCAAATGCACATGCTTATGCATTTTCTCCATACTCTGAAAAAAAGGAAAACAACAATTATATCAGTATTATAAAATACTGAGTAAGTCGATCCTAACATAGCAATAAAGGGGTTTAAAAATTTTAATAATTAAAATCTCATTTTTAAGCATGCATATTAAAACACGTAATTTGACTAATTAATAGACAATAATTTAATTCACATTTTCTCATAGAGGCATAGGCAAAATTTTAAAACATGGCATAGTAAATAATTAAATAGCATGAGTAAAGACGTAATTTAAGAATAAGATAAAGTCTTTTAATTCTTTTCCCCGTTACACCACCATCTCAACAATATGTAAGTTAGTCGGCAATCCGGCGGCCGCAGCCAATTTAGTAAGTTTCCGTTTAGCCGGCGATCCGGCGGCCACAACCAATTTAGTAAGTGTCATATAGCCGGCGATCCGGCGGCCGCATCTAGTTTCGTAAGTTTTCGTTTAGTCGGTAGTCCGGCGGCCGCAGCCGTATCCTCCATACCCAGTAACACTCTGGAGCCTCGGAAAACCCATACGGATACTCCCGAGAGTGTAGGCCCAAATTTCATCGCCGTTTTGGGGTAGTTTTTCATTCAAGTATCTTGCGTCCATTATAGGCACGCCGAAAAAGGCTAGAGGGGCACCCTGCAGAGCACTCACCCCCTACCTAAGTATCCGGTATCGTTTCGACTTAGTGTAACGGGACTTTTTTTTTTTGGAAATATTGATTTATCGTATTTCAAGGTTTCGATCGTTTGTTTAGAAATTCAAAATCTCACAATTTAAAGCCGTTCGATGTCACAGTTTGCGCCTTTTCGATTTAAAAATTCAATTCTAGGCCGAAAAATCTGAAATTTTTACGGTATATCAAAAACATTTTAATGAACAACTTTCATGTTTTAACAATTTCAAAATAAGGTGAGGAAACATGTCAAAAATTGAGTTTACCACACAAACAGTGAGCTGTCAGGATTCAGTTATGACACAGTTCAAAAATTCGACTTTTTGATATATCAAATGGACTCCAAAAATTCTGAAATTTTGTGGACACATACTAGAAATGATTATCTACAACTTTCGTTTACATTGCAAAGATTAGTCGGATTAGAAATAGTAGAAACATGCTCATCAAGTTCGAAAACATGCACTGCCAGTTTTTGTAAAACGTTTGCAAATACAGTTTATGTCCGACGCAATTTGGGGTAGTAAACGTTCATGAAAATCTCTAATATTTTTACACAACATAGCTTAAGGTGTTAGGATGAAAATTCTAGTTTTGAGTTTTTCGGTTTGAACTCTCGAAATAAGGGTTTTGTTTGGATTTCAGAAAACGCGCGAGTTGGGGTTTTTAGGTTCGATTTTTACGGTTCGTTTCAAGATCACAAATTCGGACACCCCTAGACCACCCGTATTGATATGAAAGGAGTCAACTTACAGTAAGAGAGTCCTTGAATGTCCTAGGGTCGATCGGCTCGTCCAAAATCACCACGAACGGATTTGCGCACACGTTCTCCTTCTCCTTCGGCCACGAACGTGTTTGCAAGTCAAAGATCCGTAAGTTAGAGTGAGGTTTGAGATTAAAAATGAGAAAGAATCCTAATCTAACCCTGACCAATGATTTAAGATCAGTTTCCCTTGATCTATACGCTTCCACGTTTGGTTTAGGTTGCCGGAAAGTCGCCGGAAGGTCGTCGGAAAGTCGTCGGAAATGTGTTTTGGCTTTGGGAGAGTTTTGGGGTGAAGGGAGGCTCTTGATAACTGATTATGGGTTTGAAATTCATCCCCTCTCGTCCATATAGCCTTAACCCCGACTGTGATTGACTTTCCTTAGTCGGGGGTCGAATTTTTGGCAACAAATTGCCATGATCGCGTGATCTGCCGCGATCTGTGCTGCCATGCGGGGTTGGCACGGTCCCGCGCGGGCAGCGCGCGGCACCGGTCCGGACCGGTTCGTGCGATCCGTCGGGTCTTTTCCTTCTGTCTTTAGGACTTCTATCCTTCCACGTTTTCGGGCTCGACTTTCCGGGTCATTCTCGGATTACGATTCCTATCCTAAAATTATTCCGACTTAAATTGATTTCATGTTTGAAATCTTAAGTCCGTCGGTTTTGGATTCGTCGGCTTCTAAATCGTCGTCTTTTGACTTTCGTGCATTTCCGATTTTACGGGTTCTTGGAAACAAAACGTCTTTGCTCCTCGGATTAAATTCTATTTTATATCCTAAAAATTACGGGTATTACATATAGTTTCGACATGGCTTTTGTCTAGTGACAGAAGTCCCGAGGTCCGAATAAATTTTTTCTCTTTCCTCTCTTTCATGACAGGCTTCTTCCTCTTTTCTCTTACTGGGTTTTGTTTTCTGTAACTTCTTCCCCATTTCTTCCAAGGGGTGCGGTTTTGTGTTCATTTTGCCCCCAAATTTCTTTTTGTTCACTGAAATTGCCAACATTGGAGATGGAGGTTTCTTGGAAAAAGGTGGCTGGCCTGGTGTTGGCCGGAGGCAATTGGAGCAGAGGAGATGGCTGCCGGCTGCTGGAGGCTTCGTCGGACGTGGTGAGGTGCGCGAGCAGAGGAGGAGGTCGGCGGGCTGACTGGTAGTTTGATGGTAGCGAGTCTGAGCTATCGGAGCTTGCGGAGATGGTGAAGAGGACTGGTGGCATCGGTGGCAGAAGTGAAGGAGTCGGAGATGGTGACGGAGACACGAGCAGGGGCTTTCGAGACCAGGGGGTGTTGGACGAAGGCAGCGGCGGAGTTGGGAAGGGGGCCGCCGGATCCGGATGGAGCTTCGGGGGATGGCAGCGGCTGTAGTCAAGAATGGAGGAGATGGCAGGGGGTGGCGACAGGAGGCACGGCGAAAGGGGTTTCGTCGGAGGTGGTGATTGGTTGGAGAAGATGGGGATGCTGCTGGATCGGAATTTGCGGGCTGCCAGAGATGGCAGCGGTGATGCGGCGGAGATGGTGGTTTCGGAATCAGAAATTTTGGCCGGAGTGGAAGCAGCGAGGGGCGGCTGGGAACCTTCGTCGGCGATGGTAGATGCTGCCGGAATGGAGAAGATGGTGGCTAGAACTGTTGTTTCCATTTCCAATTTTTCAATTGCAAGTTGGGGGAGATGAACTTAAATTTGGAGCAGTGAATTGGAGGTTGAGACTGGAGAAGGGAGCAGCGGCTGTGAGCTGCTAAGTGTTGGCCGGAAATGGAGGATGATGTTGATGTCGCCGGAATCGACAATGGAGGGGGTGGTGGTCGGTTGTGCTTGCCGATGAAGATGAAGGTCACGTGATGGCTCACGTGGTTCCAATTCCCTTTCTCAAAATACATCAAGAAAGGAATTTTTAATATTTTTATCTTGTTTTGGATTTTTTAACATGAAAAATAATAAAATAGCAATATTTTTGTGTTTTTAAATACCATCTTATTATTTTTACAAACTTGTATATATCTGTCAAATTCAACTGCTTTCTTGTTTAAATAAGACCGGAATGCGATCAAATGCCCATGTTTAGACACGGAAATAGATTGGAAATAATGGTTAATTTTGGCCATTATCATTAGGTATAGTAGATAATTGATTTGTAGCCAAAATTAGAAATAGATATAGAGAAATTTGGTTCGAAAATATGTAAATTTGGCTCATTTGACTTTTCGATATTCTTCATTCAATTTTAACTCCATTGTAATACAACTTAAGCAAATGTCTCGAGTTCAAGCGTTTGTATATGCAAAATTTTGCTTTGGGAGGGCAACGTTTCAATGCCCACCAGATCATCGAGACATTGGTCTTGGACATAGTGTGGCATACAGACTCGATACACGCCAAAATTTTAACACAACTATATTAAAAACAAATAGATTTAGTGATCAAGTTGGATATATCAAGATGGAAAAGGTTTCATTGAATGGAAGGATTTTGGGCCCCAATCTTGGGCCAAATGGACGAAAGAAGCCCAAATTCGGGCTGCGTGTTAAACACATGCCGAGAGACACACAGTGCACATTCTTTTTATGATGCCTTAAATTTCGCAGGTTAAAAATAGTTGAAGTGGTGATGGAAAATATTGTTTTTGTGATGGTCATACTATTTTTTGTTATGTCTGTCCTAGATTATGTGATGTTTTAAATTAGATGTGTGAAAATATTAACATAGAAACTATCAAAATAGAGTATTCTAATACCATAACATCAAACACCACAAAACACTCATGTCACAGCAGAGTTGAATGCTGCGGTAGATGAACGCTAACCACACCCTAAAACATTATATGTCGTCATCATCTTATATATGCACTGCTAATTTTATATACATGACTTACATCGGTGAACTTACAAATTTTAAGTCATCATAATTAATTATGTCATTAATTTGTTGGCATAATAGGCATTTAATTTTGCTGATGAAATTTATTAATTGTCGGTGGAGATCATGCTAAATAATTCTTTCATGTTTGAATTTACATGGTTTATTTCGCTACTAAATTAAACCTCAAATTTTTTAAATTATTATATACTAATATCTATCAATAAAAATGCTGGAATTTTTCATTTAATATTTACTAACTTTGTTCTCATAAAAATGCAACATTCCCACAAACACGCAATTCAATACATATCTTTAACGATTAATAACTTAATTAAATTGTGTATACGTAAAAATTATAATAAGTTGATGCTCTAAAATTACAAGATATGACCAATAATCCAACAAGAACCCACTTTACTATATTTTTATATAACTAAAATAAAAATTTAAATCAAAGTTAAATAATAAATAGTAGCAAAAAGTGAAATGTTTCATTATCACAAAAATTATTCATAGAATTCAATTCACGTTGTCCTAACTCCTCAAGTCGGGGTTGGGGACTTAATCTAGCGGTAAGTCCCTCAACTCCCAACCTATATGTTGGGGGTTCGAATCTCCACCCGGCCCCCTATCCCTTCTCTTTGTTCTCTTTCTAATTTCAGTGGCGTAGACTCCCACCACCCATTTCCCAAGCCAAAGCTCCTAAAAAAAAAAAAAAACTCCTCAAGTCATTTCCTTATCAAACTTGACTAGCTTAACTGCCCAAAATACCATCTTTGGACATTATTACATAATTACATAATCTCCTTAAAGGAGGCTTTCTTCAATTAATAAATTGTTCATATATAAATATACACATATATAAACTCCCATTTCCCAAATAATCCCTAATTTCACAATTTTCCAATGCAATGGCACCACTTCTTTTCTCCTTCCTCTTTACTTCCCTCATCATCATTACATCCTCCGCACCCCTACAAAAGCCTAATTCAATCCTCCACGATTTCCACAACAAACTCAATGCCTCGCAACGCAAGCTCGGCTCAGTACTCTCCTGCAACACCGGCAACCCCATCGACGACTGCTGGCGCTGCGACCCCAATTGGCACCTCAACCGCCAGCGATTCGCCGACTGTGCCATCGGCTTCGGCAGAAACGCCCTCGGCGGCCGCAACGGCGAGATCTACACGGTAACAGATTCCAGCGACGACGATCCCGTCAGACCCAGCCCCGGGACCCTCCGCTACGCCGCCGTCCGGTCGGAGCCGTTATGGATCGTGTTCGGACAAGACATGACGGTTGAACTGAAGGAGGAGCGGTTGGTGAGCTCGTTCAAGACCATCGACGGGCGGGGCGCCGATGTGCACATCAGCGGCGGCGCGTGCCTCATAGTCGCGAACGCGAGCAACGTGATTATCCACGGGGTGCAGATACACGATTGCAGGCAGACGAGGATGGCGGACGGGGACGGGGTGTCGGTGAGGGGAGCGAGGGATGTGTGGGTGGATCATTGCACCATGTGGAACTGCCACGACGGGCTGATCGATGTAACCCATGGATCGACGGCGATCACGATATCGAATAATTACATGAGGGATCATGACAAGGTGATGCTTTTGGGGCACGACGACTCGTTTGTGGAAGACAAGGGTATGCAGGTTACCGTGGCGTTTAACCACTTTGGAGAAGGGCTTGTTCAAAGAATGCCAAGGTATATACCATATGTCATCTCGTCAATATTATTACCTTTAGTACTTCATCATATATTAATTACAAGTACAGCTGCAAAAACAATAGTAATAATGTATTGAGTGATATAGTACTTAATACAGATGCAGACACGGATATTTCCACGTAGTGAATAACGACTACAGAGAATGGAAGATGTATGCAATCGGAGGGAGTGCATCACCCACCATAAATAGCCAAGGCAATAGATTTCTTGCCGCCTCCGGTGACACTTGTTGCAAAGAGGTACGTACGGTACTACATAGAAGTATTACTTAACACCATACACCGACCGATGCATTATTATTCATTTTTAATTTGTATCTATCTATCTATGCATAAGTAAAATAGTACTAGTAAATGGTGAATGAAAGAATTAAGTATTAATTAATTAATTAATTAGGTGACGAAACGCGAGGAAGCAGTAGAAGAAGAGTGGAAGAAGTGGAATTGGAGATCGGAAGGAGACATGATGTTAAATGGTGCGTTTTTTAGAGCGTCGGGTGATGGTTCGTCGATGAGCTATGCGAAGGCTGATAGCTTCACTGCACGTTCATCATCCCTTGTTGGCTCCATTACCATCAGTGCCGGAGCCCTCTTCTGTCGCGGCGGCTCCCCATGCTAGACTTTATACTTTTACTGAAAACCACCTGCTGCTCATATATATTGTACTATATTGTAAAAAACACGTCGGATATGCCATTTTATTACTTTATTATTTGGCGTTGGCTTTCCTCTCTACTTTAATTTGGAGTTTGGGCTTTGGACAAGAACAACCTCCTAATAATGTAAAATACAAAAACTATAGTTTAAATCCCTAGCTTTGCCGCCAGGTCCATTTTTACATAAGGGCCTGGTACCCTATCCACACTATTAAACAAGCTTTTGGGCCACAAATTGATCGTGCATTACATGCATTTGTTCGGTTTCTTGACTGTGACAAAAAGCTCCAGTACGCGGCCCATCTTGTGATACAATTAATTTTTTTCCTATTATATGATAGTATATTTAATATTTTCTCACTAGTTCCCATCAATGGAGCTCAGACAATTTAAGCAAAGATTTTGGTTTCGAATCTTTGTGTATGCAGAATTCTGCTTTGAAATAGACAACTCTCAATGCTCACCCAATCCTCAAGAGATTAGTCTTGTATCCAAAGACAACATTCACAACTAACCTGGTATTCTTGTCTAACAAATTATATGGTCTCATTGTCATGAATTAATTTTTAATCCTTAAGTAGAAAATAAAAAATTTCAACCTGTATTATTGCATTTCAGTAACACTTTAACCAATAATGTTGTGCATTTTTTATATGATTTGTAAAAGCATGGTATTATTTTATATGACCCTCTTCCCAATTGTAGTGTGTGAGTTTGAGTATTTATTATAGTTTACTAAAACATAAATTGTCTCAAATAAGAATGTTATGAGTTGGGGACTTATTCTAGTGGTCAAGTCTTCGGACTTGGGTTTGAATCTCCACCCGCCCTCCATCCCTCTCCTTTATTCCCTTTGTAATTTGTGTGGCATGGACTCCCACCACCCATTTCTCAGGCCTTTAAGGGCTCCTTAAAAAAAAATGTTTACGAAATTAATCAATTTTCTTTAGCAGCAAAACCAATTAATTAGTACACAAGAAAGATTGTGAATGAATATTACATCAAAAACAGAAACATGTGCAACCACCGAAACTCAAAACTATATATATGTAAGGAAGGAAAACCATAAGATCGATGCAAATCGGTTAAAATTAAGTGTCTATGCATTGACACAGTTGCATTTGAGACGAATTTCACCCGCATCTTCATCAGCCGAATAGTTCTGAATATTACCAAGCTTGATCATCGACGCCGCGAACCGATGCTGGAAGACAACCGGTGATTGGGAGGCAAAGGCATTGACTAGGGAAGCAGTTCTCGAGTCAGAATACAGCAACTGATCGGTCGACAAGATCCCCATTTTGTTCACGAGATTCTTGTAATACTGAAGGTCGAAGGTGTTGGGGGTGACAGCATCAAGGTCCACGTACTCTGACGCCCATCTGCATTTCCTTTTGAGGAAGTTGAGATACTTGGGGTGGATGGATGGGTCGGGTTCGGCGGTGCCCTTGTGGTGGAACAGCCTGTGCTGTAAGGATCCGCAGGTGGTTCTCCCGATGGTGTGAATCCCAGAAAGAGTGACCAAGTCGAGCACGTTGAGGCCCTTGGATTGGAAAAGCTCGATGAGGTCGGTGATTGACTCGCGGCCCATGGGGACGATGGATTCGGCCTCACGAGCCAGGGAGATTCTGCCGTCTTTCCTGCCATAGGACACGGTCCAGTAGGGTCCCCCGACAGCGACCGTGGCATCCCGGGCGACTGCGGTCAGGATGTCCGCACAAGAGACTGTCTTGGGACACTGCTTCTCCACCTCTGCTTTGATGTCTTCGATGACTTGGAATCCCCTCAAGGATTGGCTCGCCACGGCCGTGCGTTCGCTGCCTTCATGATCAAGCAGGACAGAAGCGTCGCAACCCTGCACATATATGACAAAAAGGACTAATTTGACTTCAGAAATATAGAGGACTAAATTGGACAAGAATAATTGAAAATAATGAATTTTATCAAAAACAAGTAGATAAAGGACTAAAATGACTATTTTTTTTTATTTTTTTGTTTTCCATACATACATACATACCCTGACAGTGCAGTCGTGGAAGTGGAGGCGGATGAGGGCGGGGGCGAGTGTGGAGTCGTTTTTGAGCCATTGGGTAAGTTTGGTGTGGACGATTCTTTCGAGGCCGGGGCAGCTGGCAGTGTAGTAAGAAGAAGACAGAGGATCATCGTACTCATAATATTCATTACCAGCAGCAGCAGCAGCAGCAGCTGTCACCACCACGAGCATTGCCAGCAACACGGCTGAGGCTGAGGCGCACCGCAACATATTCCAACACGGATAGAGATGTTAATTAATTAGCAGCAGCTATTAGTACAGTTGCCGTGCACCTGCACTGCAGAGTCGATTGATGATGGTTTGAAATATTGAACTTGTAATTCATTCCATCCATGCGTCATATTTATGTGTAATAATGTGGATTCGTGGAGAGTGGTAGGTACAAGCTAGGTATTGGTATAATAGCAGCATGTCTGTACGTGACAAGCACAACCCAGAACCAGATAGACTACGTATGATCGAACATAATAATATTAATATGACGTGCAGGCCATGACCGGATCGGAGGCGAACTACTACTCTCTACTATCTATATATTGCGTGTCGCTGTTGTGTCATAGAAGTAAACAATAAAATAATACTACTAGTTGGCTTATGCAACGCCTGTTCCCTGTTTTTGGAACTGTTTTTCATCTACTAATTAATTAATCCCAGTAGTAAAACAATTCATTAGTCCTTGCCCAAGTGTTATCATTACTAGCTAGTAAGTGTATTTTTTAAATGAGGATTTGTCCCCGTTGTCAAAGCCCCCGGACTGATTATTTAAGGCTTCATATGACCCATTTATTAGGGAAATGGAGGAGTTTTCGGCCAGTCCGGTTAGCGTCCTGAATGGACTCATTCAGGTCTGTCCTGCCATGCTGTATTATTCTATTTTCATGTTGTTTGATTTTGGAGTTCATTTATTATATTATAAATGCCCATTACTTAAATAGGAAACAATATTCATTACATATATAAATTATGGGTGGTGATTTGATGTGATTGATTATCATAAAAAACATTCTATTATAGTAGTGTGAAATTAATAAAATTTGTGTTTTGATTTTAAGATAATGAGTTCTTTTTATTCATTTGATTTAAGATTTTTTCACCGTGTTTAATTATTTTTATACTGTGTGAAATTCATATCATGCTAGATAGAAGTAAAATCATGCTGTGTGGAGTTAATAAAATGTTTGTTTTGATTTTCAGATTATGAGTTCTTTTTATTCATCATATGATTTAAGATTTTTGCACTGTGTTTAATTATTTTCATGCTATGTGGAATTCATATCATGCTAGATGAAAAGAAAAATCATGCTGTGTGAACTTAATGAAATGTTTGTTTTGATTTTCATATTATAAGTTCTTTTTATTTATATGATTTATAGTTTTTGTATTGTGTTTAATTTTTTTTTTTATGATGTGTAGAATTTATATCATGCTAGATGAAAATGGATATGTAAAAATGAAATCTTATCAAATGATAATTTCCTTAACCTCTGCTAGATAATCCGCCCATTTCCTTGTGACAAAATCCTATTTCCTAATATCTAATTACTGAAACTCAATACATAATTGCATATTAAACTCAACATTAAATGAATAAAAATCAATTAAAATACATCCATATTCCATAAATTATAATACAGCATGAAATGAGCATTGCCCAGCAGTTCAGGACGGTCCTACGTCAGGACACAAACCTATTCCTTAAATAATACTCCCTCCGTTTTTAAATGATAGCTACGTTGGAGAATTTGGCACTATTCACACAATCACTTTGACTTGAAGTTTTATCATAGTTATTCAAATTAAAATATAGTCAATTGAGATCTTGTTAGATTCATCTCGTCTTATAGTTTTTAAATATCGAACTTTTAGAATTTTTACTTGTACCGAACTTGAGTTATTACTGATTTAAAATGTACATTGGACTGCGTGCTGCGTGGGTCCGTAGCAAACAAAAAAAAACGGAGGGAGTACTAAGATCCATCAAGGTCTAAGTCACTAATTATAATGATGATCTGAAATACATTTAAAAGAGTTGGCCAGATCCTTGGAGAAACAACCACCTGCGCTTAATAATACTACAATTAAGTGATTTGATGCATCAAATGAATTAATATATAGAAGTATATGATTAGAATCTTAATGCTTTCCAAATCCCATTAAAAGTAATCACTCTTACTATTCTGCACAATTACTAATACACTTTTATTTTTCTACACAAATCCCTTTTGATTTTCTTTAATTCTTAATATTTCATAATGGGTACAAATAAAAATTATACTTCTAAAACTAGACGCCTAGACGATTCTAATAAGGCTACACTCGAATATTTTTTTCTAATTAAATCATTAATATAATATTAAATCAAAGTTAAACAATAAATAAAGTCAAAATTCATTAAAATTTGGCAGCTTAAGCAAAGGTCTCGGGTTCGAGCCTTTGTGTATGCAGAATTCTGCTTTGGGAGAGGCAACCCTTCAATACCTACCCGATCCTCGAGGGATTAGTTTTGGTCCAATGTGGCCGGGGATACACTGATATTCACCTAAAAATTCATTAAAATTTTAAACACAAATACTTACACCACTTTAACTACTAAAAAACCATACCACCTAAAATAAGGGTTAAGGGATATACTATTTTCTTTTTTTTGAAAAATCGGGAGGGCCGGAGCCATTTTGATATACTATTTTTTTTGTTCATTCATATTTACTCCATTTGGATAGTGACTATTATTTATTGAGTATTTTTAATCAAATTTTTAATGCAGTTATAAATTTAAAAAAAAAACATAATTAAGTAATTCATCTAATCACATAATTTTATAATTATTAAATTTTTATAATTTTTCCTTCTATACAATTTGAATTAATAATAATTAAAACACTATCTATGTTGGATTGCTAAAATATAGAAGTGGGGCATATTTAAAAAAATAGAGATAGTATGGACTAATTCAGGAGAATTTTCAAACCCTGGATCCTCCAAATTAAAATTTGTCTGTGTTAATCTTGCAATGTTCTTCCAAGTTACAACTTCTGGATGGTCTCCTAGCTACATTAGCTAGTTTGATGTAAATTTATGCCCAAGGTAAAATCTTTTCTTTCAATAAATGTTTTTTCGATTGTTTTGAGATGGATGTTTATGTCCTTAATTTTCTTCGTAATCCAACATCCATATTTTCTGGTTCAAAGCCATTTACCCTTTTTTGGCATATTTTATCGTGGAAAACAACAGCAACATAATTAGAATGAGATATAATGTCAGTTAGGGCTTGGATTCATTTGGTGTTGGAATCCCAGAGGCATTATTACCAACTGTTAAATGTGTCTTAATTTTTATTTTTATGAAACGTGTATGTGTGCATCTTAAATTTGGTAGTTAAGATTGTCAGCCTTCATAATGTAAATTATCTGCAGTCTGCTATAATTAATGTGGCACTTGCATTTTATTATAATTTTCTTATATAATACTCCTACCATATAAGATAAAATATTACCGCGCGGGTAACAAGGCTATTTATATCTGAAAGCTAGGTCGGTTACAAATTTACTATACTTCTTATGGAGTGCGGTTACAGTGCAGGCACCATTTCATGTGTTGCGCATAATGTAGATTCATGTTGTTGTTGTCTTAATAAAACTCTTGTGCAGATGCTCTTGTCCTGTAGCAGTTCAGACATGGTTGTAACCGCTTCTCATTAACTGCTCTTTAGCAGTTTTTTATCTCAGCCCGCTTAGTTGTTCTATCGATTATTATTTTACACTTATATATATATCTAATATATATATACAGGGGCGGATCTAGGTGTAGGCTCGGTGGGGCCTCGGCCCCACCTCAAATTAAAAAAAAAAAAAATCTATTACTTTTTTTTATCAAATATTTTTTTTTATTTTTTGTATTACTTAAGATTAAAAAAATAGACTCCGGCCCTACCTCCCGAAAAATCCTGGGTTCGCCACTGTATATATATGTGGGTTGTTAATGAATAGTACTATTCCTGGAATAGTACTATTTGCATTCACTGAAATTACGATTGATGCAACCACGTTATTCTGCTCTTTCTTCCAATATTCCTGCCTTCTCTTCATTTGAAAATCCCCATTTTCGTTTGAACCTCGTCCGTCGAACAAACGTCCTGCGTCGCGCCGCTTCTCGATTTCGTCGCCGCCCGTTCGCACAACTCCGGCCCGCCCTGCAACCTGCTGCGCTTTCAGCCTTCAATTTCGGAATTGCAAAGCCCGCTGTGCCTCCGCTCTGGTTCGTCCGTTTGCGCCGCCGTTGCCCTAGAAACCGGCGACGTCCGTCATAGCTCCCCATCGGGTATTTCTTCTTATTTTCCCTTTTCGTTCTTCGATGGCTAGACTTTTTATTTCTCATTACGCACTTATCTCCCACAAATTGAAATGGCTGCTTTCTTTCGTTGCGCTTCGTTGTGGATCGGGTTTAGGGTTGCCCGCGTTCGTCACAGCTCCCCATCGGGTATTTCTTCTTATTTTCCCTTTTTTGTTCTTCGATAGCTACACTTTTTATTTCTCCCTATGCACTTAGGGTCTTCAGTTGTTTTCAGTTGTGGCGCCGAAATTTTTATGCTGTCCCACCTTCGATGCGCTTCACGCTCTACAGATTCCGTGCGAAAGGTTTGCTTTTTTAGAAATTATTTTTGAATAGTTTAGATTCTGTGTACACATGCTTCAGTGGAGGTGTTGTTTTGTGAATACAAGGACTTTTGTTGAGGTTTTGTGATATTGTTTATAGTTCAGGTATTTGTTGCTTTGTACTTAGCATTCATTGTCATTGTCATATTGGCGCTTGTTGCAGGTTTGAAGAAACCAAAGTCTGTCTTCGTTCGCAAGGTTAGCTCATTTTTCCTTTTTTAATTGATGCATCTGTAACGTAAATTGATGCGTTCTATTTGAATTCTTAAAGCATTCAGCAGAACCTATCCTATAGTGATCTAAATTCTTTAAACGCCAATATGTATGGCGATCGTAAGGTTTGCTTGTGGCCTCCGCAGGCCTGTTTCGCCCTTGTTTCGCCCTCGCCGCCGTCCTGCTCCGCCTTCGCCGGGCACAATTTGCCTACGGCGAAGCTCGCCCATGCATTAGCCCCTAATTAGATTTTACGAATAATATGACTCTAACTTTTTGTGTTACATCAGCCAAGCTTACAACATGCACTTGTCATTACATGCCCTTATGAGCATAGTTTGAGTATGCTCTTGTAAGACGCTACCCAGGTTATGTGACTTCGAACTGAAAATGGGTATGTATGAATCAAAGTTATTTGACAGTCCTAATGATGTTCTTTTTGTGTTTGGTTTAGTGCCCATCCCAATTGTGCATTCTGATTCCCATAGTAGATGATTATTAAAATTGGGTTTCTTTTCATATTGATTCTGGTTTTCATGTGAGTTGTGTCATCTTTAAAGATTGAGTATTAATAATAATGATTCCATGGTATGTATTAATAATGATTTTCTTTTATGGGACTGTGTGGTATGGTTAATTTGGATCGAAGCATGAAATTTGTTTTGTGTTTTTTTTTTCTTATCCTCCTCAAGTTTCTTGATTATCGACATTCTCTTTTCGTTTAGTTTTCTATCAGGTTGGTTTATTGGTGCCTATGTTTCAATAACTTTTGTTGGATTTGCACCCCTAATTCATTGGCACTATTGAGGCATTTAAGTTCAATGCACAAAATTTATTTCGTCTTCCGCAGCACCTATAACAAACAGTGAACTTCGTTCAAGTTTTTCATATATCTTTCTTAATGAAAACCTATTCAATTAGTTAATTGCTTGTTCAATCATGGATCAGATGATATACTAACATTAGATGATATATATTCTATTTATTTTCTTTTTTCTTTTTTTAAATTTTTTTTTATTTGTTTATAGTCTTTTTCAAAGATCTTGAGGAATAGTGTTGATTGCTACAGTGTTTAGCTTGTGTAGGTACTTTGTGGTGCACTAGTGAAGAGTTTTCTGAAATACATAGATATGATTGTTGGATCACAACTTCTTTGTCTCCAGGGATAAAGTTTGTTATCTGTTACTCGACTTTTAGGGTGACTTAATCACCTAATTTAGTGATTAGCCATTTTATTCAACGAAAAGGGACCTAATCATCTAAGTTGGACTTACAAGTTGTTTTCCCTGGAATGTGCATGGATCTGAAACATTTTGTTTTCACTTGACAATCATGTAAATGAGTTACCCATAAAGAAAGGCATCTGTTGTGTCTGAATGAATGAGAATTGAGTATCGGAATGAGTTAAGGCCCTGTTTTGATCCACTTTTGATTAAGTGCTGTTAGAGTTCAGATATGTTGGGATGTACTTGTATAAAAAGCGAGAAATAGCCTGAAAAGGTGATACTTTTGCCTTTTGATTTTGGCTAGAATTTGTTTTAGAAGGCCATCCAAAAGTGCCATGAGCCCACGAGTAGTTCTTAAATCTTATGTTTTTTTGTCATTATTGATGGTGCTCACATTTGAGATCAAATATCAAACTGAACATCCCGAATTCTATTTTGTGGAATTTCCCCACTAGATTCACTCAATTTTGTTAAGGTCTAATTTTGTAGCACGGCTTCTTTCACTGCTATAAGCTTCAATATCTCGAGTTTTTTTGCTAGCTTTTCTTCTTAATTCTTATCTCTGTAATGATTTATTGGTCTGTTTTCTGAAAATGATCTCCTACTTTTGACAGGATCTTGGAAATATGACACACTTGTCATTGTCGTAGTTGTTGGATATTGCTACGTTTGGTGGAAGGTAAAGCTATTGTAGCGCAGTCGATTAGATATACCAATTTCTTATATTTTAGAACATCTTGTTGTGTGAATTTCTTAAATATCATATCACTTTAATAGATGAACTATATGATGGTTCTTGGTTATCTTGTTTTTCTTTTAATGTAAATACCAACCAAGAAATTTATTGGTTTTGGATACGTTAGAGCTCCTCAGTTGTTAACTTCACATTTTTAACTATACTTGCTTTGGCTGAGTGAAGTCATTCTAAAGAATTATTTAATATGCAGGTTGGAAACTTTCTGATGTTTGCTTTGGCCGAAAAAATCAAGGTTTGCAATGCTCTTTTCTGTTGATTAAGCATGTGCCCATTCACGGCGCTTAGCGGTTTCATTCAAATCTTTTATGCTATTTTTCCAATGCTTACATGTTTATACAGTTTCAATCAATTTCTCGTGCGGCCATCATTGTTTTATGTGAATTCAGCTTGCCCGCCTATTTTATGTTCGTAATTCGATGTAGAATTGTCCATGAATTCTATGCTTGGCAGTTTAATAATTATATGACTATGATGAAGCTTTATAAATGTTTCTTCATTATTGGCTTATTGAACAATTCGTCTGCTATCACTTCTACATACATTAAATTCTTCATGGATTTATATTTTCTTCAAAAATATTTAATATGTAATGGCATTCGCAGCCCTATCAAGATCAAGCTATGCAAGGCAATGAAATATCCAATGCACAGCCTCTTCGTAAGAGTTCTCAACTTCGTCAGTTACCTGGGCCACAAGTTTGCTGATTTCTTTCTTCATATTTTCAAGTTTTATGAAAAATTTTCTATTTCTTCTTCGTTTGTTATTAGTCATGTAAACTCACTGAACAACCACGTTCTTTCTTCATAATTTCAAGTTGTATGAACAAATTTATATTTGTCATTGCTTTCTTATTAATTATATTAATATTAACTACATTGGTGAAATGGTTTCTGTTTAGGATGCAAACGATGGTGAATCCTGTCCTGTTCCACAATCTGGTCTTGAATTGCATATTGCTGCACATCGCAGTCTTGCAGCTGAGCGTCGTGCTTTCTTTATAAAATGGACCATAGGTACGTAGACACAATAATTTTCTTGCTGAAATGGACAATAGTCCAGTCCTGTTCCACAGTCTGTTTTTGCTTTCCCGATTTTTCTGTTTATGGTATTTTATCTGTTATGTTTTGGAGTTAATCAGGGAGTTGCGAAGCAAGGAAGATATGTTGGGGATTTTAACACGAGCAGTGGCCAGGAGAGGCAACCTTGCATGGGTACAATTTTTGCATTTTGTTTGATTATTATATGTTCTTAGCTTCAAGGTTTAGTTTTTAATTTCTTTTTAATTGAGAAAGGGTTTGGATCAAGGAATTCGAGTACTTTCATCCAGGAGTTTCTCTGCATCAAAGGAGGTATTACTAATTATATTCATGTCTCTGGATATTGTGTTTGATCTATCCATTTTGTTTGGCTGATGGACAATCAGTGAAATTTAGCTAGAACTAAGGTTATAATGATCAATATTCTCTTTTGTTCCCTTTTCTGGGGAATTGCTAACAAAAATATCCTAGATGTATGCCAGTACCTGGAAATAACAATTGATCACTTTTATTGTTCTTGGATAACAGCACATCGCCTAGAAAAGCTGTGAAAATCGTATGATGGAAGAACAAGACAACCCACCCGAGCATGTATTTTCGGAAGCTGGTGCGAGCCGTGAACAGCGTGTCAGCAGTCGTGCAGCTCGAGCAGCCCAACAACAAGCGTTGCAAGGAGCAAGAATGCAGGTGGTTGCACAATCCAGCTGCAGCCAGAAACTTAGGGCAGCCGGACATTGTGAAGCAGGCCAGGTGTGCCTTCATTAAATTGCATTTGTTTGACATTTTATTTTATGGATGATGAAAAACCTCCTGGAAACCTTTTAAATGGCCTGTTGTTTGTGTGGCAGTTCATACAATTAACAGGATTCATTTATTTGTGCCTGATAATAGCTTCATATAATTTATAACAGTATGCAATAATGTGGAATTTGTGTTTGTTTTTCAAGTGTTGTGCGATGGGCTGTAGGTTCCTGGAGACTATTCTGCAGTAGCCGGGTTTCATACTAGGTTTCTTTTTGGGGGTTCAAATTCTTTATTGGAGGTTGGAAGGAAACTGATAGGATCATGTTTCTGTTTCCGTTTCATTAAGATTACGTAATTTTGATTAGATTATTTTGATTGATTAGATGAATAATGTAGTGTTGATCATTGTGTTGAATTTGGTAACTTGAAGTTCTTTGTACTAATCGCGAGCATACCATTTACGTAGTTTACATTTCATCCATTTACGAATCACACTTGCACGATCCAAACACAAGAGCTTTTATGTTCAATCTGAACAGATTTTCAAAGAACATAAAGGAAGCTCAAAGGCCTTAGGGGAGCTCTGGCATTTGTTGTGCTAACAAATGCTTGAGAATGCAGTCTTCTATTTTTCTAGGTGCTTTTACACTGTCTGACTCTTCTTCTATATGCTACAAAAGTGTGCTCCATGTTTTCAGGATTAGAAATATGGAGAATCCAAAATGACACGTCGCAAACATATTATATGGACTATCTGCTAATCCCCTAACCTATATTGCTATCTGCTTTATGGGAGCACAGGGCAACATCCATTGACAGGTACAACCAGATGCATGGGGTTTGGAATTCTGAATGGAACTTCCATTTGGCTTTTCATAATTCTAAATATTATTTATCTTAATTCTGTATGGGACATATTTATTCAGGTTTATTATTTTCCTGGTTTTTTGGATCTTGATCCACCATTGCTACTATGTTCTTGCTTTTTAATCTATTGATTTAATGTGTGTTTAACTGTTGTCTCCTTATCATGTTCCCTGCTTCGGTTTGGCCTCCCAACTACAGGTGTCTGTCTTCCCAAGTACAAAGTGCACGGTCCTCTTTGAGTTATATTCACCAGATTCAAACTTTTATTCAAGGTATACATTAATTTTTTTAATTTTCTGACTACACTGCATTTTTTAAGTTCAATACAGTGATTGTGTTCGGCATTTCTGTCTTGCCAGTTAGCTTCATCTGTTTTCAAAAGAATCAACAATACCGACTAAAAACTATGAGTTTAAATTGATGAGATTCACTAGGATTCCAGGAGAGGTTGTGTTGCCTGGAGGAAAGTGGGAGGACGGCGATGCGAATGACGCAGAAACGCCACTGAGGGAGGCGAAGGAAGAAATTGGATTGGAGCCTTCAACCGTCGGAATTGTAATCGTTCTTGAACCCTATTACACAAAGGTCAGAGCTTTTGCGATCACTATTAAATTTTCTATTGTTGGATCCTACATCGTTCCCTTAATACAGTAAATTTGCAGCCGTCTTTAGATTCTGATGTACTTCTGTAGGATTATGTTTCATTTTGTCTCTAGGTAGTCAGTTCAAGTTTCATGTTTTTTTCCCAAGAATAGGCATGGTTTGATCTGGTCTGGAAGATTTGACTCTATTGGATTTTAGTTATAACCTTTTATTGCCATGGATTTTGAAATCTGATCTATTTTTTTGAATTATGTGTAAAGGCTCTTTCAAATGCTTATGCAAAACTTTCTGCCTAAATGGATCCTTATTGATTTTGCAAATTTGAAATCTGTCGTCGTTCAATTTCTTTGTAGCGAAGTCTTATTGTCTTTCCGGTTGGTGGAATATTGTGGGACAAGAATGGTTTTAACCCTGTTCTGAATACTAATGAGGTGAAATCTGTGTTTGATGCTCCCTTCGAAATGTTTCTGAAGTTTTGGTTTGTGTAGAAAGTATCTATTTACCTTTTCATGCTTTGCATTGGATCTTTCTTTGATCTACTTAGCACAGTATTTTCTATTATAGTGTACAGGATAAAAATCGAAGAGAAGCAAAGGGAGAGTTGATGGGCCATAAATTTGATGTTCATCTCTTTAGTTACCAAACCGAGAACAGGACATATGTAATATGGGGTCTGATTGCTGCGATTTTGATCAAAACAACATCTGTTGTATTTCAACAACTACCTGTTTTTGAATAGCACAGACCTTTCTTTTGGGGCTGAATTTTAATTTTAATTTTAATTTTGTTATTCCGAAGTAGCATAATTTTAATTTTGGAAACTGGGATGCAGGGAGAAAGGCGCGGCAATGGTGACGAAATTGGGGAGCAACGTTGAGTTCTGTGAAGTTGACATCAATGATATTAAATCATTGGAAGTAGCTTTGAAAGGTATGCAATTCTTCAACTTGATAGATAGATCAACAATATAAGTATTCAAATCAGAGTCATTTTGATAGTTTCAGTTAGTGCCTTTGGTTAATCATCTGTTAGCACTGTGTAGATGTGGATCTCGTTGTTCGCAGTGTTGGGCCATTTCTGCAGGCTAAAAAACCCATTGTGCTTGAGGCTGCAATTCAGAACAAGGTGAGATAAAGGTAATGAAGATCATGGGTGTGACCTTAATTCTTTGTTCATTGATTTCTGAAGTCCTGCAAATAAATGAGTTTGATTTTGACTGTTTTCTACTCAACAGACTGCATATATTGATGTTTGTGATGATACAGGCTATGTGTTGCGTTCTAAATCCTACATGAACAGAGCACTTGATGCGAATGTTCCAGCAATAGTAACCGGGAAATCTATCCAGGCGTCAACAATGATGCAAACCCCTTGCAACTTTCTGTTATTTAATATGGATTCAAACTGCTGCAAATTCCTTCTTGAAGAGGTACATGCAACCCATTTAGCAATCTGGATTCATATATGTAGCAATTTTATTTACAATTCTTATTTTCATTTTTTGTACTTGTGATAGTTGCTTCTTTTACTTGATAATTAAATTACTATTTCACGAATGTTAATGAATGCACAAACGTTGATGGTGCTCTGTATTGCAGTATGATTGTTTTCTATTGCAGGTAGTATGATTGTTTTCCATAGTGAAATCATTAGTTCCCTTAGGTCTTTATACTCTGTATATATAAACTTGGAAATTATTTATTTCTTTATCTTCAATGCCATCCTCTTTATATAAACTTGTGCTGCCTTCCCTAGGACAGATGAAGTGGTGTTGCTATATTTCTCTCTTTACTATTATGTCTGAAATATCTTGCTTAGCATAATTCTATTTCTTACCCAATCTGTCTTGCTACTGGAAACCTTAAACGACATACTATGAATATGCAATAATGTATGTCATTCCAAATCCAGCTTCTAATTCGACAATCGCCCCGCGCGGCGTCGCGCGCGCTCCACGAGTTCTAGTATATATATATATCTCTCAGTCTTTAGATCGATTGTTTTAGCTAGTAGAGTTGTAATTCATTTTTTGAGATTTTATACTCTTCGAGTTAGTCTGTTTTCTCTCCAAGATTTCTTTAGACTTCTTTTTGAGAGAGTTTAGAGTCTTGATGATTTGTTCTTCACCGATTATGATTCTGATATCATTCATCAAGCTCGCGCTTCACTTTGCTTCAATTGGCATCGCCGAATTGGAGAAAATCTTCCTCATTCAAGTTTAGGAGGTTGTGCCTTGCGAGGAACCTCTGAAAGATCTGTTGGAGCGATTCAGCGTGTCTGCTACACCAAAGTTCTGAGATCTGAAGGATTTAGCAATCAAGAAATCAGATTGGATGGGCTGTCCAGCGATCGGAGTTGTGGGGGAGTCCAGACTGCGATTGTTCTACCAGAATTGTCGTCTCAGTAACTGAGTATGTCTTTTGATTGTTATAAGTCTTGTTAGGTTTAGAATCTTTTGAGTGTTAGTGATAGAACCTAGAGTGGCATCCCCCAGATGTAGATCCACTTGGATCGAACTGGGTTACCAAATCTCTTGTTCTTGTTTACGATTTCCGCTTATCACTCTGCACACACACATATAATCTGTTTACGCGTAGTTCGGACTGCAAGCTGACGACTAGCTCATAGTTCAAGATAATAAACTGGGACCAACACTTGGTATCAGAGCGGCAGAATCTGACGAACTAGAGACGATTTGACGAAATCTTGAAAAGATTAGCAGAGAAGGAGCATCAGTTTCTAGACCACCTTTGTTCAATGGCACCAATTATAGATACTGGAGGACAAGGATGAAAATCCATTTAATGGCTCTTGGAGATGAAGTATGGGACGTAGTCGAGATAGCCTGGACAGCACCAACTCGACCACAGACTGTTCCGGCAGGTTCCACAGATCCACCTGGTAGTCGGCCAGCAACCAAGGCTGAATATACACAAGCCGAGAAAGATGCAAAGAAGGGGAACTATACTGCCCTTAATGTAATTTTCAGCGCTATGGATGAGACACAGTTCCAATTGGTTACCAACCACACAAAAGCTTATGATGCATGGAAAACACTTGAAGTGATGTATGAAGGTTCTGAAGACGTTCGAGCTACCAAACTACAATGCGTTGAGACTAATTCGAGAATCTGAAGATGAAGAAGGATGAGTCGATCTCAGTCTACTATGGCAGGTTTAAGGATATTGTAAATCAAGCCTATTCCTTGGGTCTGGTTTATGATAACCAGAAACTTGTTCGAAAGATGTTGAGGACTCTTACCAAGAAGTATGCCCCGAAGGTTGCTACATTGGAAGAATTGGATAAGCTGAATACTATTACCTTGGATGGTCTAGTGGGAATTCTTCAAACTTATGAAATGAACCATCTAGAATAAGAGTCAACAAGGAATATTGCTCTCAACGTGGAAGAGGATTCTGGAAATTCTTCTGAGGACGATGTATCATATATTACCAGAAGAGTAGCCAAGAAGTTGCAAGACAGAAGAGCTAAACAGTTTAACAAACAACAAGGTCGTAGCTCTAACGATGTTCAGACAACCAGCAAACAACCCCGCAAGGACTTCAAAAGAAGGATAACAGCAAGGGTGATCGATACAATTCAAAGAAGAAGGACTATGGAAAACCTGACAAATTTGGATCCATGATATGCTATGAATGTGGAGGAAGAGGACACATTCAAACTGAGTGTGCCATGGCCAAGAGAAGAGAAATGAGGGAAAATAAGGCGTTGCAAGCAACTTTAAGCGATGATGACAATGAAGGAACAACTGAAGAACAAAAAATCGATGAAGATGTTGCTTTCACTTCAAGAGTTGCAAGCCCTACTTTAGAAGGTATTGTTAAGTCAATATGTTTTTCACCTAATAAATATAATTCTGATTCAGGTGAAAGCGATGATGAGTACGATCAACTACTTGCTGACTACAATGAGCTGAAAGAGGACTTTGAGGTTGCTGTTCAGGAGAACAAAAAATTGTTGGGACAACAGGTAGTCATTGGCATTGCATACGATCTTGAAGTCGAGAAAAATGATGTTATGCAAAAGGAGATCAACACACTTAAAAGCAAAATTCTTGACATAGAGAAGAAGCTTGATGGTCTCAAAGCAAAGAATAACGAGCTTCAAAAGGTATCTAAAGGTAAAAATAAACTTGATGAAGTTCTTTCAATGGGAAAATGTGTTGGAGATCAAACAGGTTTAGGTTACACGAAGCAATCTACTCCGAGCAAAACAAAGTTCACAAGTGGTGGATTTCTACCTTCAACTCATGAACATTTGTGGAAAATGATTGTTCATCGTCCAGACGAAGTAAAGATTGTCTCTGTTGCAACTTGCCTGGACACACTGCAGAAACCCGTATACGAATTTTGAGGGATCTTATGAATGGTCGACCAGTCGTTTGGCCTGACAAGGAACTTCGAAAGAAATTCAGAATGCAGAAGGTATGGAAACCTAAAAATAAAAATGAGGATTTTGTATGCTTTGCTGTTCTTTCGTTGCAGGCACATCAGCGAAACGATCTATGGTATTTTGATTCCGGATGCTCACGACACATGACTGGAAGGAAAGACATCTTAGCAGACTACATTCAAAAGGAATGTGGAGATGTCATTTTTGGAGACGGGAATCGAAACAAAATAGCAGGTTTTGGTAAAGTCAATGATGGAATACTTTCTAAACTCTCACGTGTTTACTACGTTAAAGGACTAACAACTAACCTTATCTCTATTAGTCAATTGTGTGATGAAGATTTACAGGTCCTATTTACCAAACATTCCTGCAAAGTTCTTAATGACCATGAAGAAAGCATCATGAAGGGAGATCGTTCGAAGAATAATTGCTATATCTTAAAGGATGATATTTCTCAGGCCCTACTTACTAATACTGTGCCAAAAATAGGTTGATCAAATCATCACAAAGGAATGCCTGGACTTAATTCATATGGACCTTATGGGACCAACTGAAGTCGAAAGCCTAAATGGCAAAAGGTACATTTTGGTTTGTGTAGATGACTATTCTCGCTTTACTTGGGTTAATTTTCTTAGGTCAAAAGACGAATCATTTGAAAATTTTGAGGCTTTGAGTTTGCGTCTAATGAATGAAAAGCAAAGGAAGATTGCTCGAATTCGAACTGATCATGGTAAGGAGTTCGAAAATCAGTCGTTCGACCATTTCTGTGACAACCATGGGATTGCACATGAATACTCTGCCCCTAAGACTCCTCAACAAAATGGAGTTGCCGAACGTAAGAACAGAACTCTACAAGAGATGGCTAGATCCTTACTACATGCAAGTTCGATGAGTAAGACTTTTTGGGCGGAAGCCATAAACACTGCCAACCACATTACAAACTGTGTGATGCTGAGACCACATACAAACTGTACTCCCTATCAGTTGTGGAAAGGTAACACGCCTACGGTAAAATACTTTCACATATTTGGTTGTAAGTGTCATGTTCTTAAAGATAGAGAGAATTTAAAGAAATTTGACTCTAGATCTGATGATGGCTACTTTATTGGTTATTCAAATACTTCAAAAGCTTATCGTGTATATCTTTTAAATGCTAAGAAAGTAACAGAAACTACTAAAGTTGTTTTTGAGGACTTTGATCTTATAGTTAACAGGACTGATGATGATGATGATGCACCTTTATCTCATCAAAATCATGAGCCTATTGTTGAGGATGAACAGATCATTCCAGAACAACAGGATAAAGAATCTGATAGTCATGCTGAAGTCGAGACTACTGAGGAATCGAATACTGAGGATCAACCAGTAGCAGAAGTTCAAAGCAATAGAAGAGGACCAAGAGTTCATAAGCACCATTCTACTGGTGATATCATAGGTGATCCAACGGCACAAAGGCAGACTAGACATAAAGCAATAGATTTCAAGGAACTAGCTAGCTTCAACTGTTTTGTGTATAAAATAGAGCCTAAGAATACAGTAGAAGCATTGAAGGATGAATATTGGATCGCTGCCATGCAAGACGAACTACTTCAATTTGAAAGGAATGACGTTTGGGAGCTAACAGAACCACCTCCAAATGTCAATGTAATCGGAACTAAATGGGTGTACTGAAACAAAACTGATGAAAAAGGCAATATAGTTAGGAACAAAGCACGACTAGTTGCACAAGGATATACTCAAATTGAAGGACTCAACTACGGTGTGACATTCGCACCCGTTGCTCGCATGGAGGCGGTAAGGATTATTCTAGCTATTGCTTGTTCATTGAATATTAAACTGTATCAGATGGATATAAAGACAGCATTTCTCAATGGAAAAATCAAAGAAGAAATCTATGTTGCTCAACCTCTTGGATTTGAAGATCTGATGCATCCAAATCATGTTTATCGTGTCAAAGGTGCTCTATATGGATTGAAACAGGCACCTCGGGTCTGGTATGAAAGGTTGTCAAAGTACTTAGTTGACAATGGTTTCAAGAGAGGAAATGCAGATAAGACATTGTTTGTTAAGCGTCAGGACGACCACTTAACTGTGGCTCAAGTATATGTCGACGACATAGTTTTTGGATCGACATCAGCCAAACTCAGAAATGAGTTTGTAAATTCAATGAAATCAGAGTTTGAGATGTCTATGATGGGAGAGTTGCACTACTTTTTGGGTCTATAAGTTAAACAGGAAGCTAATGGTATATTTCTAAGTCAGGAAAAGTATGCAAAGAATATGTTAAAGAAATTTGACATGGATAGTTGCAAAGTAATTAGGACGCCCTTAGGACAACAGGAGAAGCTGACCAAGGATGAAGCTGGAAAGATCAAAAGGTTTATAGGAGCATTATTGGAAGCTTACTTTATCTTACTACTTCTAGGTCAGACATTTCATACAATGTGGGAGTATGTGCTAGATTTCAGTCGGATCCTAAAGAGTCTCATATGAAGGTAGTACGAAGGATTATGAGATACATAAAAGGATCATTAAACATTGGGATTTGGTTTTCTAAAAGATCATCTCTTGATCTAGTTGGGTATACATATTCAGATTGGGCTGGTAGCTGTGATGATAGAAAATCTACAACAGGAGGATGTTTCTACTTGGGGAATAATTTAGTAAGCTGGTATTCGAGAAAACAAAATATCGTAGCTCTATCTACAGCCGAGGCAGAATACATTGCTGCCACATGCTGCTGCTCTCAACTACTTTGGATGAAACAACTACTTCAGGACTACGATATCACTAAGAATGATTTTTTAGTTTTCTGTGATAATACTAGTGCAATTAATATTTCTAAAAACCTTGTTTTACACAATAGGAGCAAGCATATAGATATTCGATACCATTTTATACGAGATCTTGTGGAGGATAATATTTGCAGGCTAGAGCATATCGGGACGTTGGGGCAACGAGCAGACATTCTAACGAAGGCATTGGATGGGGAAAAGTTCGAAGGCTTAAGGACTACCTTGGGCCTCTATTATCATAATTAAAATACTTAGACTTTGGGCCTAATATTTTGCAATGTTAAAACTTACCTTTGCAGGCCCAAAAGAAATAGGCCCAAAATGGAGAAGCCTTGTCGGGGAAACACCATCATCACGCGCGGCAGCCTAGATGACGTAACGTCGGCTCTGCAATTGCTGCAGACTGGTCACGTCGCCCACATTTTACGAAAACTGCTCTCCGCCTCTTCGGTTTCCGGCCACCATCTCCTCCATTAAAGGTCCCCTCTTTCCTCATTTTTCCATACGCCTTCCTCTAACTTTTTCTTTCTTCTGTGTTTTTCTGTTCGTTGTGAATAGTTTTTATTCAACGAAATATCCCCAAAAATGGTGATTATTTCCGACCTTGATGAGTCCAACTCCACTACCGACTCAAATACTCCTCCGCCAACTGCTCGGCACTGTCTCCTCAACCTATTCGCCTGAATCCTGAAGCTCTTCAAAGGATTGTGGCGAGTTCCTATCTTCAGCGCAGCAAACCACCTCTTTTCCCCCAAATCCTTCAAACCCTATTGCTTCCTCTTCCAATCCTTCTCCTACATTCGTCCTTTCTCCCGATGGAGTTTTACATGTCAATCCTCCTCAAGCTACACCACAAACCGAGCCAGTCATTGTCAATTCTCAACCCCCTCCACCTCCTCAACCCTCAGTCGATCTGGCGGTTGTGGACGAGATTGTTCGAGAACTGAATGCAGAGCACGGTGACCCACCGTTATCTCCGTATGCACATCACGGTATTCACGACCTCACTCAAGAGGAGACGGACGAGATTATTGAATCTCACCAGGGACGCAAACGTGGAGCAGCTTCGCAGACTTCTCAACCGCAGCGGAGGTCATCGCGAAAGAGAAAGGCTCCTACTCCTCAACCCCCTGTTCAACCGAATCCAGTGGCTTCAGCGGCAAAGAAACCTCGAAAAGCCCCAATTGTGTTGGATGTTGAGAGCCTAGTGCAAGAAGTATTTCACAGAGGACATGAGAAATTTCTCTCATGAAGTACTCAAGGAAACGGATTTCAAACCGGAGGAAGTGTTTAAGCACACGCACTACACCACTCTTGGATTCACGGACTACCTTGATGAAAGGCACCTTCTACATTGGGCTCAAGGCCTTACTCAGTATTCGGCCGCTCACGTCCGCGAATTTTATGCCAACCTCCATCCTGAGATCCTCAACCCTAATTCGGCCTGGTTTGGTAAGATTTATATACGCGGTAAATTTCATGATTTAACACAATCTGTTCTGTGCTCGTTGTTGAAGCTACCTCTGAACGACGACCTAAGCGATGGCTTAGAACTTATGCCTGAAGACATTCACACTATGGCTCTTGAGATCTCTAATGAGAAAGTCAAAGAGTTTGGATGAAGCAAGTTCAGCGTTGTTAGCCTCACTTTGAAATTCTACTGCCTTTACCAATTTTGCAGTTCCAATGTTCTTCCTACGAAGAATCAATCGCAGATCAGCTCTAATATGGGTAAACTTCTTCTCTGTATCCATAAACATATGGGACTGATGAATTTTGGCTATTTCCTTTTGAAAGAAATGTTAAGGTACTCCAATGGATGGATTAAGACTGGTGCTAAACTACCCTATCCGGCATTGATCACGGAGTTTCTTCTTTCAATTGGAGTCTCGATTAAGGATAGCAAAATGGTTGCTCTGAAGGCATACAATCCTCCACCGAACTTACTGAATATGGACAATGATTTCAAGCGAGCTCTCCTGTCCGGACCTGCATTGGTGAACTCTTTTAAAACTCGACTTCTTAGTTAGAATGAGCGCATAACTGCATGGAGTCAGGAGGCTATGTTAATCAAAAGGGAGAATTTGAAAATTATTTCCATACTCTTTTGATGCTTCTAACATGCAGGCTGGTGATGAGGATCTTGATCCGAATGATGAGGAGTGATAATCCATCATGGGGGAGTGGTATGGTGTTGATTGATGATTGATTGGTGGATGGCTGAATTGGTTATGGTATTTTTACGCAGTCTTAGCTGCTTGGTAACTATTTCTGCTCTTACTGGTGATTGAACATGTTTTATGAATGTTTTTGCTTGACTGATTTTTATCTGGATGGTATTTTCTGATTTTGTGGATTCTAAACTTTTGGATAACTTTTTAGTACTGCGGGTCTGTAATAGTTAGGTAACCTGGGTTACTACTAAACTATCTTTCTGCTATCTGCACTGCTGATCTTTTCTGAATGCCTTGATGGATGTTGTTTCTAATGTGTTTAGATTACTTTGTGACATCCTGCTTATTGATCATGTTTTGTACTGGTTTACTCTGTTTACTCGGTCTCTTGTACTCTTTGGACTTAGATAGTTTCAACACCCTTAGGTGATGGAATTATCATCTCCACAAGAGTGGGGGAGATTGTTGTTGTCCTAACAAAACTCTTGTGCAGATGCTCTTGTCCTGGAGCAGTTCAGACATGGTTGTAACTGCTTCTCGGTAACTGCTCTTCAGCAATTTTTTATCTCAGCCCGCTTAGTTGTTCTATCGATCATTATTTTACACTTTTATATATATCTCAGTCTTTAGATCGATTGTTTTAGCTAGTAGAGTTGTAATTCATTTTGTGAGATTTTATACTCTTCGAGTTAGTCTGTTTTCTCTCCAAGATTTTTAGAGTTCTTTTTGAGAGAGTTTAGAGCCTTGATGATTTGTTCTTCATCGATTACGATTCTGATATCATTCATCGAGATCGCGCTCACTTTGCTTCAATTGGCATCGCCGAATTGGAGAAAATCTTCCTCATTCAAGTTTAGGAGGTTGTGCCTTGCGAGGAACCTCTGAAAGATCTGTTGGAGCGATTCAATGTGTCTGCTACACCAAAGTTCTGAGATCTGAAGGATTTAGCAATCAAGAAATCAGATTGGACGGGCTGTCCAGCGATCGGAGTTGTGGGGGAGTCCGACTGCGATTGTTCTATCAGAATTGTCGTCTCGGTAACTGAGTATGTCTTTTGATTGTTATAAGTCTTGTTAGGTTTAGAATCTTTTGAGTGTTAATGATAAAACCTGGATTGGCATCCCCCAGATGTTGATCCACTTGGATCGAACTGGGTTACCAAATCTCTTGTTCTTGTTTACGATTTCCGCTTATCACTCTGCACACACACATATAATCTGGTTTTGCATAGTTCGGACTGCAAGCTGACGACTAGCTCATAGTTCAAGATAATAAACTGGGACCAACACATGTGATATCTAAAGTAGATTCATGTAATGTCTAAAGAGTTTTATATGATGTATACCTAATATAATGTGATATTCTATGTGGTGTCATGGAAAACATAGTTTCATGTGATGTCTCAGGAGATTTTATGTGAGGTATACATAAGATGGTGTGATAAAAAACATTGTTTATGAGACAAGTATATTATAGATTATAATGTTTGTTCGAGGTGGGTGGTGATAGATTTTATCATCCATTCTTGTGGTATTAGAGCTCATTGGTACCGTAGCATGTTCATCTTGAATTTTTGTAACGATTTGAAATCCAAACGTATATTTGTGATCCTCATGTCGAAAGGAGTTGAATGCACATAAATTTCACTATTTTTAAAAGAGTTTGGAGGATCGTCGGATTTACTATTCACCTTTCTTCTCCGGCGAGCCAATTTCTTTCCTGACAGTTTTGCATTTTGAAAATGGTTATGGGGGGAATAGACGGTTTTTGTGGAGGAATACGACAGTTTTGACATACAAATTGGGGTTGTAGGTACAGACTAATAATAAAGAGTCTGTACCCAATCTTAATTGGTGTATATCTATATATACACACAGTCTGTGTAATATAATTGAGGAGATGTAATAAGATTTTCTGATCACAGTTTAAAGTTTTTGGACATGGATTAACAGCGTCAAGCAAGCAAGCAGTATCATAAAAAAATTCAAAAAATACTTGCAATTTATTAATAAAATAAAAATGTAATTCAACTAAGGCATATGATAAAACTTCGATGGAGAAGCTAAGTATAAAAGAAGAAATACAGATAAACTAACATCGAAGAAATACAGATAAACTAAAATATAGATAGACATCACATGAATCTACAGTATACGCATCACAAATGGTGCATTGTAACCGCACTCGATACACAGACACCAACAACTATTAGTACTTAATTAATTGTCCATACATCGTTTATCTGGAAATCAAAAGATATTTTATTTCTGTGCAAGTGTTGCAATTGCAAAGTCATTGTTGATAGGCTTCCTCTTCATGGCAACCACAAATTAAAAAGCATTTCTTGCCCTGATTTTTCCATTATATTCCCATTTGGAATATTATATATACATGCACTCGCTCTAATAAATCAAAATCATTTGATGCGTGTACTAAAGACTAATTAAATACTAGATATTATTACTATATTAATTAATATTATATTAAGATGGTTTAATATATAGTTAAATTATTAATTCGAATTACTTTTAGGAAATTTTTCCTGTCTCATTTGAACATGGAACTTTTAGAGCAAATATGTAATTTTCAAGTGTTGAAACTTACTAGCTATATGACACCTGAATTGAAATTGGAGATGTGCTACTCTCTCGATCCCATTTTATTTCCATTATTTTATGAAATTATGTATTTCAAGATTTTTAGCTTTTTATATTCTAATATAAAATTTAATGAATGTAATATTTAAGTTGTATCCTTACACGACCGTCTTTCTCATTCATGAAATATTATTTGAAGTTGATTTAATGGCGTAAGAATTTATTTGGTTCGAACCTACTAGAAAATAAACAAATCATTTCCAAGGCAACGAAGCAAAACACATCCAACTTAAATAACACCACATGTCGCATCTATCTCGCTTCGATTATTTCTCAGTGGTTGAAAAATTGAAATTAAAAATTACCTTTAATTTATTCCACCGGATGAAGTTCGAGGTCTCCTATAGAACAGTGGCGATTACAGGTGGGTATAGGGGGGTCAGCTGACCCCCTTCATTTTCAAAAAAGGTTTTTTTTTTTTTTATTATTATTAATATATATATTTATTTTATATTTATTCTTTTATTCTTGTTCACTACTCCCTCTCACGCCCTTCTTCCCTGTGCAAATTCTGATCAATATTAGGTTGCATTTCATGCTTTCAGATTTGTTGTCCCAATTTGCAACCTGGACGAGTTGATATTTGGTGATAAAATTGAGTAGTTTATATAGATTATATGATTATTATTTAGTCGGTATGTGGTTAATTGGTTATTATGCTTTGAGATTTCCTGTCCCACATAACTAGTTGTCCCTCCTTGTTTTATTGCTTTGAGTTTTAAAATTTTAACAGTGGATATATGTTTGTTGTCCAATTTATAGACTGTAGTCTGTAGTGATGTCATTATTGGTTTTGAGGAATTGATGGGCTCTGTGTTGGTAAAAGGTTGAGTATCGAATTTATGTGTTTGAAGTTGTTTTGGATGGCACATAATATTCATCAATATGGTTTCACATTTGATCTGCAACTTTAACTCTACTATTGGAAGCTTATCTGTTGATAACAATTGTATGTGTATAAAAGGTTTTTGCTTGCTATTAACGAAATACTTCGATTTTTCATCACTATTTAATTTCCAATATTAAAGGATGTATAAGAAAGGCAAAGTGTTCTAAATTCTATTATTTAATTTGTTGATGTTTATTAACATATTGTAATTGTATGTTTTTATATCTAGAAACTAATTTGTTATTTCTACCAGTTATACAGCCCAAGCTTTTTTGGATTCTTCACGAAATGCCCTCTAAGTGAATCATCAAATTCTCAAATTGAGGTTGAATTAGATGTCAACAATGTTGAGAAAGTTCAAGAAGAAAACAATCAATATATTTCAAGTTATGAACTTTTATCAAAAAAATATCGGTGTGTGGAAAAGTGTTGTAATTAACATGATTATTGTTTTATAATTTTTATAGAAATTCGCACACCCTGGTTCTATATTCTGGAATCGCCACTGCTATAGAAGGATGCTCGCAGCGAGGCTTATGTTCGTTTGAATTAAATTTTGTCATTGCTTTCTTGTACTCTTTTTTCTTTTCATCTTTGCTCGCCTCTTCAAGCTGTTTCACCAAAAAAAAAAAAAAAAAAAAACTTAAACTTTATCTGGATAGGATTAAAGAAATAATTTGAAATGATTAATTGACAATAAATGATGAGAAAATTTAAGAATAAATTTTAAATCCACTCCAACACCACTTATTTTTGGGAATGTTACTTGACACAAGTGGTCATGTTCCCTATTTTTAAATTATAGTTTGGGGGTTCTATTTATTTCACCCAGCTCCTATCCCTCCCTTTATCTGTAATTTGTGTGGCTTGAACTCTCACATACCTTTGCAGATACATAGGTGTCAATATTTGCAAAAAAAAAAATTATATTTTAAACGTAAGTGGCAAAATATGAAGAATTTAAAATTCTTTCTTCAAATACAAATCCCTAGCTCATTATCAAATCAAACATGATCTTAAATTATTTGCACCAAGCTAATTACTTAAAATTAAGTGCATATAACAATTGTTTAAATATCTTGCATAAAACTCATTACATTTAGATACTAAAACCTATATAACAATTTTTAAAACTTTCTAATAACATTGAAATCTCACTTAAAACCTTATAAAAATGAAGTAAATTATGTTTATTTCCATTGTATATATAAGATTCAGTAGCAAATATATCGAAACTTTATGATTTAATAAAGTAAAAGGTCGTATAGCATGTCCCACACTAATACTAGTATATAAAAATCATTAAATCCCACATCTATTATCTTGCCCAAAGCGGACAAGCCCGATTTTTGGGGTCTTCCACGAGTGGGGCGACTCGGGCTCTTGCCACGTGGCGGATGCCTTTCCAACATGTCCACGTATTTTAATAATTTATAAAAACTGCGACAAGTTGGAAAAGTGATGTGCAAGAAAGGGATTAGGACGCCACATTGGATCATTATATATTCTTTATTCGTCCTAGCTAGGGTCAACATTCATTTTAATTCCTCACCCCCTCCCATCTCTAAAGGCCACTTATGTTTTATATGACCCCACCACCCCCCCCCCCCCCCCCCCCCCCCCCCGCCTAAAAATTTCAAGTGCCCCTAGGAGGTGGAGTCCTTGTAAATTCATACCTATATAGAAGTACTTTATTTTTAGAGTTGCAAATGGAGCAATAGATTTATCAACATATATTAATAATATCTTACCGAAAAAAAACATATATTAATAATATGTTTGATTGAAAATGTTGGATCGATTAATAATAGATAATAATTAGAAGGTTGAAAAATTATTTATACTCATAAATAACAATATGCTAAAATACCCAATCTAATACTTATGAATCTCCTTAAAATGTACCAACATACTATTAGATTTGATCATATTGAACGAGAGTTGTATATGAATACAATTAATTTTATTCAATACATTATTCGATTCGGTTCATATTCAAAAACATTCGATTCAATTTGATATTTGTTCCCCAATCTTGTACTATTAACTATTCTTCAATATTTCCCCACAATATTATAATCAAGGATTGGTATTATAAGAAAATTATATATCATAGAATAATTATATAGAGGTGAGAGAATGAGGTTTTGAATGGATTGTGTTATTTGAGTAGGGTATGAGTTACGGTGGTCTCACAATTTGTTTATTGTACTAATTTATATGATCATAGTAAATTATGATCGATTTAGCAAATACTATTAATAAAGTTAGAGAAGTGGATAAGACCAAATAAATATTTAGGACAGAAATAAAGAAAATAATTAACAGAAAAATGACTAAAAGGGTTATATATCTCGGGAAAGTATATAATTCCTCCGTCTCACTATAAATGTTACATAGCACTATTTGGTACTATTCACTATTTAATTTTAATTCAAATTTTTATCGTAGTTACGTAAGAAAAAACATAGTCAAGCGAAATCTTGTTAGATTCGCCTATCTTGTAGTTTTATAATATTAATTTTTTATAATTTTTAATTAACCGTTCAAAATATATATCAACATGCGTGCCGTGACTAATAAGCGTAGCGATGTCAACTATACTACTTCATAATAATGTGGGCCCTGGAGCTTTCAAACAATTCATAGTTGCCCAGGTGTTTATCCACAATCCGACTCAGCAGCCAGCAAATTCATAAATCACCGGAGGACTTTAATGGGTAATCCGTAATCACCAAGGGCCATTTGGGCATTCCGACGCCCAGCTGGGCACTGGGCACCTTATAAGTTAATTTATTACTACTACTATTTGTTTATACGTGATTTTCAGTATTATTTATTATACTCCCTCCGTTCCACTCCAAGTGTCTTGTTATTGTTGGGCACGGGAATTAAGGTAGAGTTGGTTTGTGAGTATATGGTGGGGTCTACATAGTTGTTGGAGGGGAAAATTATTTCTATTTATAAAAAAAAGACATTTGTAATGGGACATTCAAAAATAGTAAATAGGACATTTGGAATGGGACGGAGGAAGTAACTTTTATCCCGGTAATTTTTTGTGATTATAAAAAATCGAAAAAACAGTATATAGGGAAGTGACATTTTTAGATTGTGAAGTTCGCAGTAGTTTAGAAAAATAGATATAGTATTTTTTTGGTCCTGTTGGGTCCCTTTTTCTTGTCGAGATGTGTAACTTAATAAATCTGTTTGTTCAACAACACACGCTTCGAATATTATTAGTAAGTTAGTACTAAATCAAGCACAACGGAATAAAATGCGTGAAAGTAAAAATGAACAAACAGAAAGTTGTTGACTCAGTTCGGCCCAAGGCCTACGTCTGGGGGATACCAATCCAGGAGAGTTCCACTAAATGTTCCAACACCGGGTTCCGACCCGAACATTAGCGAACGTAAATCTGCCATCACTCCAATCGCCAAGCAGAAAGTCGTATTGACCAAAACATCCACGTTTTGGTGAAGATCACTTCAAGACCTTTCTCCAACCCCTCAAAGCTCCCCGCTTCAAGTTTCCCTCGAACGAAGCCTGTGATGCGATCCTCCATGATCTTCTCCTCCTTGTCTTTGAAAGCGTCGTGTCAACATGACGAATGCCTTGGAAGATGCCCACACATATTATCGTCACCTTTATGTGTAGACTCACGAAATTCATCTTCTCCAAATGTTCAACCAAGGCACAATGACATTCATAGATGTAATATGAGAATCGGAATGTCACTGCTTTGAGTTCTTCAACCAAATGATTTTAATCGATTAACTCATGGTTGAAGAACTCGTATTTTCTCTCTCACTCTTGGACGATTTTAATGTATTGTTTTCTTTGAAAATCTCGTCCTGTCCATTCTTCTCAACCACGGGATCTTTAAATAGATGCAAGAATCTGGCTGCTAAGGAATGTGTATATACTCATTTAATGCAGGATTCTCTAGCCAAAATATTCCATAGCACAACCTTCCAAGGATAGGAAATCTTCTTGCCATATTTGAGCATTCCTATCCCTGCAAATCCGTCCAGATCCATTGGGAGAATCTCCAGAGATCAGCAGCTGTCATTACCATAAATACTTTGCCTCTGGATAAGATTTTCCGTAGAGTTCAATCTGGTGTTCGAACATCGGGTGGAACACATACAACAAAATCTGGTCCCAACAGGTCCAAAAAAGAATATTTTATTTGCTTTAAAATTTAATATATTTATTTAATGATTAATTCTTAAAATATGCAAGAGCAAAAATTATATATATTTTAAAATTATGCGGCGAATTCAATGACAGAATTTAACTATTTTCTTAAAAATTGAGTCAAAATTTAATACTAATAAATAATGTCCCTCTAAAATTACTAATTCTATTATGCTCCTTCCGTCCCACTAAAATTATCTAATTTTGATTTTTGACATTGTTCATTGATCAAGTTTAACCTAATGTTATCACAATTATATAAGAAAAAAAAATATAGTCAAGTTCGGTCTTGTTAGTTCCGTCTAATCATGTAGTTTTAGAATATACATTTTGCATAATTTTTACATATGTACATTTTAAGATATTAAATGTCAAACAAATGCATTGGACGGCGTGTCCAAAGTTATGAGATAGAAATAATGGGACAGAGGGAATACTTAATAATAACCATATTAAAATCTATTTGTTGGATGTTACAATTATTCAACACGTATTATAATATACACTCGAGACAAAATTTATATTGTATTTACCAAAAACAGTTGGCCTGAATGGTATGGGGCAAGGTTGTCAAGATCGGGGTCTTGTATAGGATCGTTTTTGTCTTTATAAGAGCGGAATCGTAGGATCGAATCAGGATCCTAAGATCCCATGAAACTGTTATTTATCTTCTTTTTTTTCAATTGATACTTGTTAATTATCTCAGTAGCGGGTAGAATTGAAAATATTTATGTTAGTTCTATTTTGAACAAGAATTTGATAGTTAAGTACATGTTTATTTATGATCCAATGGAAATTAAACATTTGCATATAACTCAACTATTCTGAAATTAATATATGCAAAGATACATTCAAAAAAATTGACAAAACCAGCATCACAAAAACCACAGACTCAGAGACAATAAGTAATTGTGCTCCATAATAAATAAAAAAAAAGACAAGAAAAAAGAGTAGGATCGGATCGCTTAGCGATCATACGATCCTACACTGATCCTACGGATCCCACCTCTATCATACCACATTTTCGATCATATGGTGATCCGGATCGTTTTATATAGTTAAGATCCTATGATCGTGTGATCCTACGACCAAGATCGCGATTTTTGTAACTTTGGTATAATACTATAACAATTTAAGCAAATGTTTCGAGTTCAAGTCTTTGTGTATGCAGAATTATGATTTGGGAGAGAAAATCCTTTAATATACACAAATCCTCGAGGGATTAGTTTTGAGCCCAATGTAATTTGGATACCCGGTATATGCCAAAAAAATTAATGTATATATTACCATTTAATTAAGTATTAATATCTTAAGAAATATACACATTAGATAAGTTTAACCAAATATTATTTGACTATTTTTATTATATATTTACAAATATTGAGTTAAAAAGAAATAAAAAATGATGGTTGTTAACCCAATAATTAGAAAAATTAGGGTCCATTATGTTTCAATCCAATAACCAAGTAACCGGCCAAATTCATTAAATTTATCCGAATGGAGATGATCTCAGAGAGGCGACATTCAAAAGAATCCCTAGGATCGCGGAGTCATCATGGTGAGGTGCCACAAAAGGAAAGAGAATCACTGGCATTAATAGCGAGGCGCCACCAAAGGAAAGAGAATCACGGTGAGGCGTCATCGGGGAAGAGATCATGGGCCTTGGAGGAGGAAAACCTAGAGAGGAGCCATTTCCCACTCCTATAAAAGCAGAAGGTGGCGTCAAAGCAAGGGGACCCCCCGAATCCTTCTAAAGAAGCCGCACTTTATTTATTTTATTTTCTTTACAGCTTTCTGCAATTTTACTTCATTTACTCCTTTCTGTCTTTAATTCCTTTACAGCTTTCTTTCAATTTCTGTAATTTGCTTTTCTACATTCCTTGTAATCTTTCCCAAGTTCATCAATCAAAGAAAGGTTTTACTATTCCAAAATTTCACCGATAACGAATTGGCACGCCCATTGGGACTCGAGTGGAAAACCATATCCGCTTAGGGTTCATACGTCCCGAAAAGATGTCAGTTAAAGCGTCTACCGATGAAGCGGTAGAAAGCAGTTCCCAACTGCAACAGGGGATTATGCAGATCCCTACTTTTTTTCGAGCAAATACGGTTGTGAATGACAGAACCGATGGCCGAATTCATGCCTTTACTCACGAGGCACCTAATGGATGTTCTGCGGCCTGCCATGGCCGACCAAACTAACCGAATATGCAGTTCCTTGCGTACTCAACAAGACGGAACTGTTCCGGCAAACGACACTACTGTGCCGCCAAGCATCCCATATCTGGGGCCGTCAGGAGGCCAACAATGGACTTGGGGAACACACTTGGCCAGCCGCCACTCCAGGAGTCCGAAGGCGTGGCGAGCTATGCTCCGTCGAGTCCCTTGATGGCGGCCAGTGCTACGCCGGGCTGTACGGCAGCCGGACCTAGCATGGCGCCACGTCAGGCGGCAACTCATGTGCCGAACGTTCCGACTACACCCTATGTGGCGGTGCCTCTAAACCCTGTTGGATGCCACCAACCCTAGGGGGCAGGCACCACAGCCATGTGGAGTGGTGGCGGCACCCATCACACCAGCCGCCATACCTACTCTAGCCGCCATAAGAGGGCAGGCGCCACACGCATGTGGAGTGCCCGCGGCACCTGTCGCTCAAGCCGTCGTGCCTCCTCTAGCCCCCATGCCTCCTACGCAGGCACCAGCGGTCTTACCCGAGTTGCTGGCAGATATGATGCAGCAGCACTTTGGGATTCAGCTAAGGCCGATGGAGTGGCCCACATACAAGAAGCCATATCCTGACTGGGTAGATACCATGCAGCCGTACCCAAGGGGCTTCAAGATGCCCAAGTTCACCACCTTTTCAGGGGATGATGGCAAGTCCACTGTGGAGCATGTTGGAAGGTTCACTGCTCAGTGCGGGGAAGCAGCGGCCAATGATTGACTGAAATTAAGACTGTTAAGCTCATCCCTCACCGGACCTGCCTTCGCATGGTTTGCTTACTTGCAGTCTAACTCAATTCAAAATGGGGCCGACCTCGAACGAGCATTCCATGATAGGTTCTACACTCCACTATCACAGGTAAGCCTTGCAGACCTTACTAATGCCAAACAGTAAGCCGATGAGGCGGCAAGTACTTTTATCAATAGATTACAATGGCTTAAAGGCCGGTGCACCATAGCAATCCCGGATAGGGAAATAGCCAATATAGCAGTGGCTAATATGTTGCCAAGACTAAAGGAATATTTAATTGTGCAGGATGCAACTGATCTTGCCCAAGTAACCGAGAGAGCGGCCCCCTTGGAAAAGTTCCTTGAGGAACAAGATGAGAAGCGTCTACCTATACATGAGACACGTTTTGAGAAATTGAAACACGATAAAGAGGAAGACGAACCAAGGGTGGTGGCCAATGCATTAACCTTGTATGGTAAAAACCCTGGATAGTGGCCCTGGAACGCCATCAACAGCGGCCTTGGAGGTCGAGTAGTTGATGACTGAAGATGGCGCCTGGCTGAGTATGGCGGCCTGACAGAGGATGTCACCCTGGCTGATGGCTCGGATAGCGGCCCGGAGTGAAGCAGCGGCGGCTGGCAACCCTAGAATGGCGGCTGAGCCCTGGGTGGTGGCTAAAGCTCCGAGGCACGGCGGATGAGCTCCGAGGCACAGCGGAGCTCCGAGGCAAGGCGAAGCTCCTAAGCACGGCGGATAAACTCCGAGGCACGGCGGAGCCCCAAGGCATGGCAGATGAACTCCGAGGCACAGCGGAGCCTCGAGGCACGGTGGAGCTCCGAGGCACGGCGGATGAGCTCCGAGGCATGGCGGAGCCCCATGGCACGGCGACCTAGCTCGATGATGATGGCAGCGCTGAGGAGCGGAGATAGCGGTGCTGAGGAGTAGAGACAGCGGCCTGGCCCGACGTTGGTGGCGGCTCGCGAGGGTAACGATGGCGGCCCGGGGCGAGGATGACGATGGAGGCCCGGGGTGAGATGGCGGCGACGGTGATGGCAGCCCGAAGGTGAATGGCGACGCTGAAGAGGAGATGGCGGCACTGAGGATGGAGATAGCAGCCTGGCTAGTTTCGGAGCAACGCGGCTCCCTGGTGGTGATGGCGGCTGCTCCGACGAGATGAATGGCGGCCCGTGCAAAGATGGATGGCGGCTGGCGAACCTGCGAATGGCAGCTGGCGGCGAAGAGTTCGAGCACGATGACCGAAGCACGGTGGCAGCGCTGGGAGGTAGTGATGGCGGCGCTGGGAGGCGCAGCGGTGGCTGCCGAACCTCGGCAGCGATGAGGGTGGCGGCTGGACACGTTGATGGCGGCCCGAGGTGGTGGTGGCGGCTTGGATTTGGAGAAAGAAGAGAAAATAGGCCTAAATGGGCCAGGACTAGGCTAAAACGCGCAAATCTGTGCTAATCAGATAAATTACGCAAGGGGGGACATCTGTTAATCCAATAATTAGAAACATTAGGGTCTATTATGTTTCAGCCCAATAACCAAGTAACCGGCCCAATTTATTTGATTTATCCGAATTGAGATGATCTCAGAGAGGCGGCGTTCAAAAGAATCCCTAGGATCCCGGAGTCATCAGGGTGAGGTGTGACAAAAGGAAAGAGAATCACTGGCATTAATAGCGAGGCGCCACCAAATTAAAGAGAATCACGGTGAGGCGTCATCAGGGAGGAGATCATGGGCCTTGGAGGAGGAAACCCTAAAGAGGAGCCATTTCCCACTCCTATAAAAGCAGAAGGTGGCGTCAAAGCAAGGAGACCCCCCGAATCCTTCTAAAGAAGCTGCACTTTATTTATTTTATTTTCTTTACAGCTTTATGCAATTTTATTTCATTTACTGTTTTCTGTCTTTAATTCCTTTACAGCTTTCTTTCAATTCCTGTAATTTATTTTTCTACCTTCCTTGTAATCTTTCACAAGTTCATCAATCAAAGAAAGTTTTTCCTCCTCCAAATTTTCACCGATTATAATGGTAAAACGAAAATTAAGATTAGATCGTTTATAGTGGGACAAAAGAAAGATTATTTTAATTCCCAGAAAAATCTGATTTTAGCTTAATGTAAACCAAACATGCTTCATTAAATTACTTTGATTTCAAATTTTCTCATAGCTATACAAGTTAAAATATAGTCAAATATGATCTTGTTATATTCGTCTCGTCATGTAGTTTTTAAATATGGAAGTTATAGAATTTTCACTTATACCGAAGTTGAGTTATTAACGATTTAAAATGTGCATTGGACTGCGTGCGATGTGGGTCCATAGCAAACAAATAAAAACGGAGGAAGTACTTCATATGTTATTGGCTAATTCCCAGAAAAATTTGATTTTAACTTAATGTAAACCATCGGTCCATCCCATTTACACCCTTAATAATACGAAGCTTCCACAAATACGAACTGGCACTACTTTTCTTAATAATGTACACGTGTTTGATTTCGCATTTGACGAAATTACCCAATCCCAGGTTGCGACATATATCCACGTGGGATCCGTTACAGTATCCATTTCTCCATACGGGTCGGGTCATGACTGGCATGCCCTAATTGGGCTCTGGCTAATGGCTATATATACTTCACACGGGGACCCTCTGTTCGGCTACTAGCTTCTCTACCTTCATCTCTATCCATTTCTGCAAATTTTAAATTCTAAACAATTCGGTTCTTCTTCTTCACCCCAATCTGCAAATTACTCTTCCAAAAGCCATTTCCACAGATTCCTCCCTAATTATGGTTCAGCTGAGGGCAAAACTCGCCGGCCGAATGCCACTCGTATCCATCACGGCCGCCGCCGAAATGCCGGAAACTGACGTCAACGTAGTCACCTCCGACGGATTCCGCATCCCTGCGCACTCCAAGATTTTGGTATTGTCTCGTGCTTTTATTTTGGAACCCTAGATTCATGAATTTTAGTTTAACTTGGTAAAATAAATGGCTGGGGAAAAAATTTTGCAGGCGTCGGCGTCACCGGTGCTGGAGAACATGATCGAGACGCCGCAGAAGCATCGGAGCACCGACCGGAAAATTTCAATCGCCGGCGTTCCGTACGAAGCCGTCGTTTCCTTCATCCAATTTATTTATTACAACAAGTGAGTTTGAGTTTCTCCATTCTCGCAACCCACACGCCAACCAAATCTTTCTTGTATCATTAAAATATCAATGAAATCGGAGCAATTTTCAATGCTCAAGCAACAAAGATTCGAGCTTGACCAATCGAACAGATAGACGCTTTCAAATTCGAATCGAAAACGTTGATTTTTCTGAACCCTGTTACGGTAAACGCGGCGAATTACCGCGACGGCACTCCAACAACGTAGGAGCGAAAAAGACCTTTTTACCCCCAGTGCGAATTTACTGAATTACCATTGGCTTGTTGGTTGCAGGTGCACCCAGGACCAAATGGAGAAGTATGGAATCCACTTGTTGGCCTTATCTCATGTGTACATAGTTCCTCAGCTGAAGCAGATATGCACTAAGGAATTAAACAAAAGGGTGATTGTTGAAAACACTATAGATATGTTGCAGCTTGCTAGACTCTGCGACGCGCCGGATCTCTACCTCAAGTGTATGAGATTGTTGTCCAAAAACTTCAAGGCTGTCGAGGAGACAGAGGGCTGGAAATTCTTGCAGGATCACGACCCCCATCTTGAGCTCGAGATCCTTCAATTCATCGACGAGGCTGAATCGGTATTTAATCGTTCGATCATTTTCGTTTATTTTGTGAAACAGATAGGGTGATGTATTAATGGATTGTTGTTTTGTGTGTCTTTGATGGGACAGAGGAAAAGGAGGACGAGGAGGCACAGAGAGGAGCAAAGACTGTACGTACAACTCAGCGATGCAATGGAATGTCTCGAACACATATGCTCGGAAGGATGCACTAATGTTGGACCGTACAACATGGACCCGAACGAGCACAAGGGTCCCTGCAGGAAGTTTTCGACGTGCCATGGTCTGCAGCTCCTGATCAAGCATTTTGGGGGTTGCACGAAGAGAACGAAAGGAGGATGTTCGCGTTGCAAGCGAATGTGGCAGCTTTTCCGGCTGCATTCATCGATCTGTGATCGACCGGACGAATGCGGTGTTCCTCTCTGCAGGTAAAACGAAGCAGAAATGAACATTATCAGTCGGTCCTTGTCTGTGGTTTTCTTAGCCTTGTGTAACATATGGTGGTTTGTCTGATGATGCAGACAATTCAAGTTAAAGGGACAAGCAGAGCATGGGATCGAGGCGGTTCGGTGGAGATTGCTTGTAAGGAAGGTGAGTTCGGCTAAAGCTATGAGTACATTGTCAATTGCAAAGAGGAAGAGAGAAGAGGAGCCAAGAATTGGAATGTGTAATGATCACCATGAAATGAGAGCATTTATGGTGTGAATTTTCAGAAGACAGAAAGGAGTCTTTGGGAGATTAGGGGTTGGTCTGTTTTTGTGTAAAAAGTGTAGGGTTTTGGTGCCCATGGAAGAAGTGGGAAGCCAAGTGAGTGAAATAATGGTTTGGTTTGTGTATTTTGTATATTGTTTAGTTGTGTTGGATATTTATTCATTTGTTTGTTTTGTCTGTTACATAAAAATCATTATTTAGGTTTGTTGAGCGTCTTTATTTATTTTAATTTCAAAGTTAGACCTCGATTGTGAGGTTATTGCTTCAACTATTATGCCTTTTGTGATTTAGCAAATGGACTCATTATTGAGATGTTAGTTTCACAAATAAAGGCAACAAATGTGTTTGTTTAATTTAGTGAATGAATTAGTTCAATTTAACAGATATATATATATATATATATATATATATAAGAAAAAAGGAGTATATAATTGTAATACCCCAAATTTTTATCAACGTCCAAAGGAATAAAAATTTATTCCGATCAATGTCGAAATATCTCCGAGAAGAGGAAAATAATTTATCACAATAAATTATTGCTCGGAAATAAAACGCCGATAGATTCAAATTCAAAATGGAATAAAAGAGGGAAAGGAAGCCCGAAGACATTCCATGAATTGAGTCAAGATAATTGGAATTAAATTCAAGAAGGAAAAGAATTTTAATTCCAAGAACCCGTGAAGTCGGAAGAAATTTAATGACACAATCGCAATCAATCAATCGATCAATAAGTCGCGCAACTTCGGGGACGAAGTTGTTTCTTAAGGAGGGTAGATTGTAATACCATAGAAATTGCCCGAAATATATGTATATGAATATATATTTTTGATTAATTCACTAAGTAGATTTTTAATCAAATCTATATATATTTATATGTTCAAATATTTGCTTAAAGATTAGTATATTATTTTCTACAAAACATACTTTGAAAAATTATATATATATTTGTCTTTTCAAATAAATATATGGATTTCAATATCAAGTGTAATAAGTATATGGTTCATAGAATATTTTAAATCCATATACAAGTTTATATACACATATATATACCTTGGTCTTGAAATAATCTTTCCAAACATGTACACATGTATATACATGAATATATTTACATGTTTAAATTATAATGAGAATTATCTATTTTATATATATCCTTGATTAATCATTCTACCCATATTTTTTATGGAATTATTCTAGAATGCCATAATATAATTGGGAATGATTTGGCTATTGTTTGAAATTGTAGGGTGGAGTATTAATCATATCTTGTCATTTTCAAATAAGGAATATATTCCTTTTTGGAGCTATGTATGACTTACAAGATCACTTAATTTTTATTTTAGTATATATATAAATATATATACATATTATTCTTATTATTATTATAAGGTATTGGAGCCACAATTAGAGTAATAAGGATTGTATCTAGACTACCAAATTTTGTCAAGGAATTATGGCATTTGAAAAAATGTCACATGTTGGAATTATTCTCAAGCATAGCAATTATTTCCAATCCCATTACTTATTCCCAATCCATGACATGCCTAGCAATTATTCCAATCCAACCTATTCCCAATCCATGACATGCCTAGCAATTATTCCCAATCCAACCTATTCCCAATCCATGACATGCCTAGTAATTATTCCCAATCTCATTCATTATTTAATGATACACTAATCAGCCCCCAAAGCCACCCATTTGCACTCCATCCAAAAATAGGTTCATTGGAGAGTGTTGCAAGTGTTGGGGCAATCTTAAGGCTTTGATTTGAGGATTTATTGATTCCAATCTACTCTAAGGTAAGTTAATGATGTGCATATCAATTTTTAGAGTGTTTGGTTGAGTATTCTTCGAGATATAGTTCAATCTTCATCTTGTGCCAAATCTGTCAATTAGGGTTTCTTCCGAGTATGTTTTATTGTTGTGCTTTTCTCGCCTAGATCCGTTCATTTTTGGAAGAACTTGTCTAAATGAAAAATGTTCCTAATGCTTTAAAGATGATGTCTGTAAATTTTCATAAATTTTGGAATTGATTTGGTCGACGAAATCGGATCTGGTATTTTCTGCTACATTTGATGACAGATTCAAATTCCTAACATGTTCAGTTTTGTGGTTCATATTTCTCCTAGCTATGGTCATTTTTGATGGTCGACTTCTTCATGAAAATTGTTCATCTATGTGTCTAGTTTACTCCTGTTAAATTTCAGAATTTTTGGAACAACCTTCGAATTGTTATGAAGTTTTAAAGAGACTGTGGTCGAATGAACAGTAGGATTTACACTCTTTGGGAAAGATGGATCTGAAATCATTTTTTTTAGGTCACTTAGAGTCCGATTTTGAAGAAGCCTATTTCTATGAAAAATGTTTATTTGGGTGTGTTCTAGCTCCTGTAAAAATTTCGGAATTTTTGAAAATGATTTGCTAAGTTTCCATATGCGATTTCTGAAACTGCCCAAAGGACTATTTTTGTCGGTAAATCGTACTTGTGTATTTTGATGATCTATGAGTCGAATGGCTCTCATTTTTGGAAATATGTGAAATCTGGACATGTGTGATTTTGTAAAGTGTAAAAGTATGGTTTTGAAACTTTGTAAGTTTTGATCGAGTGGGATGCCCAATGTTTTAGAGGGTAAGTGCACTTGGTAGAGCTCGTTGGGCCGCCCCCTCTTGTAGCCAAAACGGCAAATATGGTTATTATGGCTTAGTGATTGTAAGAGTCTATACTCCTAGATGTAAATCAGGTTTCCTTATGGTTTTAAGATCATAACCATCATCCTAACTTACGAATCTTCATATTCAAACACAAATCAGAGCCAAATGAAGAATAAATCGGGTGGAAGAGATTCGTTCGTGACATCCCGTGGATTCCGGACGACCCCGTGACCTCCTAGACATTATCCCCACTGTAAGTTAACCTTACTATGGTTTTGGGTGACTTAAAATGCAACCAAACATAGAGATTCAACTCAAGAAAATTTATAAAAATCTGTCAACAAGAGAAACCCTCAACGCAGCGTTTTCGTATGAATTTTTCGAACCTCTAAAGCTGCTCAAACAATAAAACTCAAAACATGAAAAGTGTTCCTAAGACTTTGGTCTAGCCTCTGTAAAAATTTTAGAATTTTTCATGTTGTTTTGAAACCTGAAACCGACCCAAAACCGAAGAGTATCAAATCTGGATCTTAGAATCCTTGACAGAATTTTTATTCAAACTTGTTGGTTATTTTGACCTTGGATCTAGACCGATCTAGGATTGGTGTTGAACATAAGAATTGTAGATCTATGAGTCTTGAATACCTCTGTAAAATTTCATGCATTTTCATCAAGTTTTGATACCCCAAATCGAGTTGGACATATTCTGCGTTTTAAAGAATTTTCAAAGGTTGACAGTTTTCTTAACCGAACTTGATGAGCATATTTCTATCATATCTAGTCCGATCCAATCTTTGAGTTCTAAACAAAAGTTGCATATAATCATGTCTAGTATATGCATATGAAATTTCAGAATTTTTGGAGATCATTTGATATGATAAAAAGTCAAATCTTTGAAAGGTGTCAAACCTGAATCCTAACAGCATACTATTTTAGTAGAAAACTTGATTTTTGACATGCTTCCTATCATTTTTCCGAAAAACTCAAAACATGAAAGTTGTTCATTGGGATGTTTTTGAGCTACTGTGAAAATTTCAGATCAATCGCCTAAGAAATGGATTTTTAAACCAAAAAGGCGCAAACTGTGATTTTAAATCAAAGAGATTTTGAAATTTCGAACAAACGGTCGAGACGTTGGAATTACGATATATCTATACTTTTGAAAAATCCCGTTACACCAAATAAAAACATTTTCTTTAAAAGAATTCTTTTGAAACATTGGGGAATTTGTAACCAAGTTTGATATTATCAATATGACCAGAAGGCTTGTGGACATAAGAGCCCAAGCGAACGGCTAGTGGACATAAGAGCCCTAGCGAATGGTCGACCAAACGGCTTGTGGACATAAGAGCCCAAGCGAACGGCTAGTGGACATAAGAGCCCTGGCGAATGGTTATTTATAAATATTGATTATGAGGATTGCGGTCACAAGAGCCCTGGTGAATGGTGAACTATAAAAGAAACGAAAAATATTTTGAGAAATGATATTTTTGAAATTGGCTGAGGCCGCCGGATCACCGGCTAAATGATACTTTTGATATTGGCTGCGGCCGCCGGATCACCGGCTAAATGATATATTGTTGAGATGATGGCGTAACGGGAAATATATTAAAAAGCTTAGATTTTATGAAATTGGCTGCGGCCGCCGGATTGCCGGCTAAATTAAATATTGTTGAAATGTTTTTATTAAATTTAATTAAAGGCTTTGAAACCCCTAACCCATGCTATGTGTTAACTTACTCAGCGCGTTTTTGCTGACCCAAACCATATATCTCCTTTTTCTTACAGAGTACGAAGAATATGCATCGTCATATGCATACATGGGAACATTAGGGGAAATCTTTATTTTAAATCCCTGCATTTAATTACGACTTGCATGAACGGGCCTGTTTAACCCGTGTTTTGGCCATGTTGGCCCTATATTTAAATTCCGCTGCAACTTTGATGTATTATCTTTAAATTATATGTGAATGGGCTGTTTGAATATTTTTAATTCTGAAAAACCATAGCCTTGCATCTCTTTAGTGAGCTCGGAGAAACCGTGTCTTGCTAGGGAGGTGTGGCGGTGGCATCCCGGCCTGGGTTACCAAAACCGGGGTGTTACAATAATATTCAAAGAAATGTGAGGAAATGTCCTAAATGCCTTTGTGTATGTAGAATTTTGTTTTGGAAGAGTCAGCCCTTCAATGTCCATCAGATACTTGAGAAATTAGTCTTCCGAGCAATGTAGCTTTGAAATATCCGCCAAAATACTTAATGGGCGGTTGATTTTTTGAGAAAAAGAAATATTAGTAAGTTGAAATGATTGGAATTAAAATCTTGAATTGTTAAGACTCGTGTTGAATTCTTGAACAGTGAGGACAATGCAATTACCAAATTAGAAACTCGTATAATTTTGTTACTCTAGATGGTTTTATATTATTTATTTTAGTTTGCAATTTGGATTATGAATATTAAAATACTGTATTAATATTTTATTTGGGTCAAGTTTGATGCAAGTAGCTTGGAAATTTGTACAACTAAGCAAAAGAATTTGAATACTAGTTAATACAAAAATACGCATTTGAAAAGTTCAAATATTTTACAAACACTCATCCGTATCCTTGATTTTTTTGTATTTTTGTATTTTTATTATTAAAAGACAAAAATTTCAGAAGATTAGAAGGGGGGTAATAAGAGAAGTGCATGAACCCTCGTGTCAACTTGAGCAAATTATCAAAAGAAATAAAGGATGATGGGTTGCTGTGAAGTAACAACTAATTAAATTTATCACAATTTAAATATTATATATATTCAGTTGCATAAAATAATACTAGTACTATAGGAAAAGAAAAGGGTCAATTATGATCGGGTCTACTTAATTACCGATTTAACACGAAATTTAGGAGAAGTTTGGAGACGTGTACCTTATTAGTTACTTCAATATATATCTAGATAATAATAAATTTTAATATTGCATGTTTTCATGTGTACAAGATGAGAGGGCACGCCAATGAAGCTAAAGCTAAGCTAAGCTAGATATTTTAAAATGAACATATTGGCATAACAACTTGATGTCCACTCTCTAACTCTCTACACTCCAAGTGGAAGTGGAAATCGTACTACAAAAACCGGAAATGAATTGCCTTTTTTTTTTTTTATATTTTTTATTTTTTATTTTTTTTTATGAGCCATTAAAGGTTTGAAAAAAGGGATGCTAGAGCCTTTACCACACAAATAGAAAATGAATGGTCTTAAAATAAGATATGTAATTCATTCCTTTTCCTATTTTTTGAGAACTTGTTCCAACCAATTTCATGGCTCAGCCCCTGTTGAACATTTTCTTTTACTTTTATTTTTACAAATAAATACTTTTTAAATTTTAAATGTTTTCAAAATAGTGATAATATTCCTAGCTTTTCTTGGTTGTTTTATAGCAAAAAAAATGTGATAATAGTTTTGTATACTATGAAACAAACTTTTGGCTTATTTATATGACTCAATTATTTTTAAAAAAAAATTAAAAAATAAAATAACTTCTTTTATTTTATGTAAAAATCAAAAGTAGGCAAAAACAATATCCATCCTTACAAGGGCTTATTTATTTATTTATAAGATTGGATTTAGTAACATTTATATTATAATAAACAAAAAGAATTACGTATGTGTTCCAAGAGGACCTGAATCGGGACTTAAACCCAATCATCCGTACTATAGATATTAGTCTTAGAATTAATAACAAAAAATCTAATTAAGATTTGTGGCTGTGTGTGTGATGTAAATGATCAACAATAGATTTTAGGAAAGAGATCGATAGTCATAGATATCCAATCACAGTACAGTGATTATATATATTAACTCCATAGAGACAGTTTTATTTCTATTTTAGTAATTTTCCAACACTTGAAGAAATCTCGTCAATAATAATTCAAATTTAATATAAGTAAATATTATAAACATTTGATACTTGAAAATTATTGAATTCCCTGAAATCTTATATAATTGTGCTAAAAAAATTATCAAAATTACACAATTAACCGTGACAAGCAAATCGAGCAAATTAAACTAAAAATGGGGGAAGTATATTACAATTAATCAAATGATATTATGACCCCATTTGGAATAAGCGGTCCAAACGCTAAAAGCCCATTCCCAACTCTATGAGATTTATATCTATTTGTTTCCTAGAAATACAAAATTTGGAATTGCTGATTTTCTTCACAAATTGTGGTTTTGGGAACTCTAACATCTGAAGACAAACTCTAATCTCTGAAACCAAACTCTAAACTCTAAAGTCTACTTATTTACCAAACGCGAAGCCTATGTATGCATAATTGAATTACAGAATTTCAACTCCCGACAAACTTTCCATATACTATTATTATACATATATACATATATATTTATTGTGTGAGGAATGGAGTAAATATTTAATCATATATTATAGAAATAGAGAACAGGGATAGTCTAGAATAAACTGAATAAGGTGGACCACACATGGAGCTAAATATTGAACTTGTCATGGAGGGGTGAGTTGAATGAGAAGTTGAGAACATACTATGAAGAATGGTGTAGTAAAAGTTTGTATACTAGAAATTCTAAAATTGAATGTCATGATTGCATCTTGCAAGAAAACAGTACTAGGAGCTAAGTGATTCTAAGTGAGGAATCTTTCTTTCTTGTGTGGATTTGCCAATATAGAGTACAACCCTAATATACATGTACAGACATTATACAAATTATATCGGGCATTAGAAAGAATATTTCCCTTATCACATATTCTTCCATTATATAAAACATTTCTCCCATCACAGCACAATTTCATTCATTATACAATATAATACACACATCACATAAAGCGTGTCTGCACCTACAGACATCCCTATATATCTCCATTCATGAATGATATCTTTTGGTCCTTTCATTCATCTTTACATTTGAAAATATTAAATGGCACCTTTTCTTTTTTTATTTCTTTCAATTGAGAAAGAAAAAAACATCACTTGAATTGCATTGGTTGAATGTGGATTAGGTAGGGTACAAGAGGGCACCGGTTGTGCAGAGTGGCAAACAAGGAGGGACACACAACAATACGTGGATGGTGTTAAACAATTATATATCATTCCCACAATGTAATTGCTATCCTTAAAACCAGGAAGCACTCATCTCAATCATCTGTAATAGCACCCCCACAACAATAACACCAACCACCCACCCCCCCCCCCCCCCCCCCCAAAAAAAAAAAAAGGAAAAGAGAAAAAGAAAAGAAAAGAAAAGAAGAAAAAGAAAGAAAGAAAGAAAGATTGAATATTTGTTGGGACTTGGGATGGCGTGACTCCATTTGGTAATGAGCCCATAAAGCCCAATTATATGGCCCAAAAGAATGAGCCCATAATGCTTTTGAACTTTAACACGCTCGTTCCCTGTAAAATTTAGGAACTGAAAAGTTTATAGAAAAGGAAACATCAGCGTATTATAAATTAATTTTTTTTTTAAAAAAAAAAAACAAATAGCTTGAATGGTTGAAGTTCGGTGTAGATGAATTAATTAGTACTGCAAAAGGATAATGAAAATGGCATCTTGGACACCACTTGTGATTCTTTTTCTAACATTCTTTAGATGAAACTTATCACTCCCCCAATGAGTTTTTAGCCCTTCAAAATAATACCCTTAATAAAGATGCTTTAAAATCCACTGCCCCACTATTAATTCATTCATTATTAAGGTCAATTTGTAAATTAGGTATAGGGCGTGTAATGTAAAAAGATGAAATACGTTGACTTCCATTTAGAATGCATTTTTTTTTTTTTTTGGGGTAAGATATAGAATGCATTTAGTAAAACTAGATGTAGCTTTCAGAATTCTGACAAAAATTGGTGTTTAGGAGTTGCAGTTTTTTTATAAGAGCTTGAAATTTTAATTTTGCACATGCGTTTCTTATTTTTATTTTTTGGCGTAACAATCCATACAAGGTAAAAAACAATGTACAAATAGATTTATCATTATCTTATTATTGCATTTTAATTTTACACATGTGTTTTTTATTATCTTATTATTGTTGATTATTTTTAGGGAAAATTATTTAAAAACCCCCAACACCACCACCTTATTCCTCCAAAATACCCACATAAATTTTTATTCCTTTCAACCCCTGGAGAGAGAAAATTTTCAAAAAAATACCAATTTTACCCTTAAATCACCAAATCAAGGAAAATAATGTCTAAAAATGATTTAAATGAGTTTAGCACTTCTCTAAAAAGTGCCCAAAAACACACCCCTCTAAAAATTTGGTATCAGAGCATAAGTTGCGATTTTAGGGCTTATGGCTAATGACGGATTAAAAGATAATCAAAACGCGATTAAATTAAATGACAATATTAATTATGAAAAATTCTAATAATTGACATTGAAAAGAAAAAACTATTCAAAAACCAAACTACAGATTGTAAGATCTGTAAACAAAATAAAATAAAAATCAAAAGAATAAAACTCAAGAAAAATAGAACTTTTAAAAATTATTGCAAACTAATCGTAAGGTTAGAAGCTTTAAGACAACACTTAAAAACTCATGAATAAAATATTAATAAATAAAAACATGGATATACAAAGAAGTCTTCAATCAATTGAGGCAAAACTGGATAAGTTAGAATTATTAGAAAAACAAAATAATACAAATCTTAAAGTTATATTAGAAAACCAAACGTACTTATCAACCCAATATGATAAATCATCGAGTGGAACGAAAAACTTATCTAAAACCATAACAACACTTCAATATTAAAGTTCCAAACTAGTTAATGATGTCCCAAATCCAAGGAAAATCATTAACCATAGTGAGGAATTAAAACAACTACAAGATAAGGTTGAAAAACTTGATAAAGAAATAAAGGAAATTAAAAATATTGTTGAAAACAATATTGAGAATGTAAATGAAATGTGTAACAAAATTATAAAAATCATTAAAGGATAATGGAAACAGCTTTGAAAGATGTTAAAGAAACAATAGAAAACTTTAAACAAGAAATTAATAATAAATTTAAAGAATTAAACAAAGAATTAGTAGAACTAAAGCTAAATGTTAATAATCTTCATAAGAAGGTTGGCGAAATAACAGACCATAATAGAACAAATAATACAAATATTAGTCTAATTGACAAGAAAATAAAAGAGCTTGTAACAATTGAAATACTAAAGAAAAAAATTGATGATGTACATGTTCAAATGGAAAACATGAAAAAATATCAAGACCCTGCATTAAGAATAGCCATTGAAAGCATAGATGAAAAACTAGAAAGAATACAAGCTGTTAGAATGCCTGAAGATAATACAATAAAACAACTAGCTGAACAAATTGCAAAATTACCTGCAGAAGCTAGAAAGAAAACTAAACCACAAGAAAAACTAAATTTTTGGGTTGTAAAACCAGACGAAAAATATTTGCAAAAATGAGTAGGAGATCATTTTCTCTTACTAATGAATCCAAAAACAGTCTAGTAGAAAGAAGTAATTCTCAAAGAATTGAAAGCTCAAACTTTGAAAAAACCTTAATAGATAGAATGTTTAGAGAAAAAACCAAACTTGAAGAAGGGCCAACAATAATTGAAGAAATAATTGACCCTGATATTGAATTTGAAAACTTCAAGAAAAGAACATTAATCCAATTGGAACCAAGATTATTGTATGACCAAAGATTCCTTAATTGGAACACAGGTTATTACAAATATCATTATACGGAACCAATAAGCTGTCTAAAAGATGACAAAAAATTAATAAAATTAATAAGCAATAATGAAGCAATTAGGCTTCAAAGACAAGGACAAAAATATATGCATATGGGATTAATCTCCATAGGAGTAAAAGGTTTAACTAGAAAAAACTTAGGAACTAAAGTCCTAATGACTGTTCTAGATACAAGGTGGACTAATCCAACCCAAGCTATTATAGGATTAATGGAAATTGATATGAACCCTAATGTGGGAGTATGTTATTTGGCACCAGATTATATGATACAAATAACAGATTTTATGAAGCATATCCAAATAGGAATTCAAACTGTAGGATATGAAGAAATGGAAACTGGTCACAACCTATTGGTATGTGTAGGCTTCTTAGGAAGAATCACAAACAATGGTCAAACCAGGCATAAAACAAAAATTGAAACTGTGGTAAGTATCATAGGAAGTGAAGGAGTAAAAATGATAGGACCAACTGAAATATCATCAGAAGAAAATGCTGGGAAAAATTGGGATCTATCAAAATTCTTTGAAAAACCAAATGTTAAAAATTTAACTCCAAAAAATGTAAATTACTTCATTAACTCCAGAGGAGAAACGTCAGTAAGGTTTAATGATTATGAAACTGCAAAACGACCAATAGATTTTACAGAAGAAGAAGGTCAGGAAAATGAATAGACAAATGAAAATGTTTATTGTAGAAAAACCAGTAACAGATAACTATGTAAAATATGAAGGAAAACATATATTCCACCCTAGTGAAGATGAAGTGGAAAGAATTGCTAAAGACATTCAACATATTTGTTTAAAAACAAGAAAATTTGAAAACTTTAAGAAAGGAAAAATTCTAAATAAAAGAGAGTACCATGACAGGTATGAAAGAGTTTTCTCACAACATGTGCATTCTGCACTGACTAAAAAATTCAAAAACAAAGGAATATTACCTCACAATTGTCAAGATTGTAAAATTGATCTTGATAGAAGATATTCTGATAAGTTAAAACATATGATCCATTTAATAGAATGTCCAAAACATAGTGGATATTTTGAGAATTGGATAGAAAATTATGAAGAAATGATAAGAGAAATATCAAAACTAAATGAACAAAAACAAGAATTAAAGGATAAAATGAAAAGAAAAAATAAAGAATGGAAGAATAATTTAGAAGATATTATTGAGAAAGAAGTACAGAAAAGATTACAAAAAATACAAATAAAAGAAGAACAACAAGCAGATATAGAAGCTCACTTGTTCTTAAAGGAAAACTCACCAGAAGTAGGACAAAGTTCTGATAATACATTAATGGAACAATATATGGGAGACCATATCTCCTCACATTCTGAGAAAACAAATAAAACAGCTAAAGAATTCATGAACAAAGATGTTGTCATGAAAAATACAGGAGACAGTATAACAAGAGTCCCTGGAACTCCCTTTGCCCCATACCAAAGAGGAACTGAGTGGAGACCTGGAACTAATTGTACTGGAAATAATTCTAGACACTCAATAACACATGTTCATCCAGAATATCCTTATGGAAAGATACAACCTGGGATGATAACAAAACCTAGAGGAATTAGACAACCTTTAGAAAGAGGATATTATCATAACCCAGCAATATTAGAAGTAACAAATGTAAGCCCTCAAGAATGGGGCTCAGTAATTGCAAAATGGAAAAACATAGTTGTAGCCGATTACATCAAAAACAAAAATGATTATAATGATACAGCTGAATCAATGTATGGATATCTTGAAACCTATTTAGGAGAATTTGCACAGTCAATGTGGGAAGTATTTAAAAGAGACTATCCAATGGATTATCAAGACTTAATAGAAAGAGGACCAAATCCTTATAACTTTGTAAATAAAATATCAAGTCTAATAACGGGTGAAGATGCTAATTCAGGACATATAACAACACAAATGGATGCCTTAATTCATCTAGACCAAATGCACCTAGATGACTTATATGGAACAGTAGACTTCTTAAATGAATATGTCTACTATACAGGCCTAGCAGGAGGAGCTTTTAACCAAGAGTTAGGTGAAAAATTATTTATGAAAATACCAAGACCAATTGGTCAAGAAATTCAAGATACATGGAATAAAATGGTTGAAAAGAATCCTCAACAATACACTATTAGTATGAGGGTTGTTCATGTGGTAAAAATATTAAAAGATAAGTGTACAAATATAATTGCACAAAAACAACTTAAGAAAACTGATTATTCATTTTGTAAAAGGATATACACTCCTCAACGATATGGTAGGCCGGAACCATTAAGGAAAAAACCCAAATTCATAACAAGAAAGAAGTATTTTATAAAACAATCAAATAGCAGAAAACCTTTCTTGAAACAAAAACATCACGTCAGAAAATATAATCCTAGTAGAAATTATACAAAGAAACTTGCTTGTTTCACATGTGGTGATGAAAGCCATTTGGCAACAGCATGTCCTAAAAGAAAAAACCAACATTCAAGAGAGGCAATTCTTACAGAATGTATACAGCAAGATATATTAGATGTGGACTCAGATGTTTCTGAGACTGAAACAATATATAGTATAGTAACGGTAGAAGAAAATGTTATAGAAGAACAAGAGGATAATGATCCCTATGAATTGATAAATATGCTTGCAAATGAAAACTCGTATAATGGTATCACATATAAAGAATATATGATGCCATATGAAACTGAGTATATGATGAGAGAAATTAATGAATGCGAAAACCATAATTGGCTTTTCAGGGTAGGCACTGATTCTACACCTTGTATAAAATGTTCTTATTACCCGTCAAGAAAACTTAGAGCTAAATGTACAATATGTCACGTAGAAATATGCCAAATATGCTTGGTAAAGTATTATAAAATTAAATTTTTCCCGAAGAAATGCCAATAACAAAAATTGATGATAATTATACATTCATCACAAAAATAATAGATATAATAGAAAGAAAACTTTTTGATTTACAAGGTATGATCAATCCTAAAGAATTGAAAACTAGAATTGAAAACATAGAAGAAATCCTAGAAGAATATAATATGTTAAGTCTTAAAAATACAGAAAATAAAGGAAAAGAAGTTCCTGAAGAAGAACCTAATGACGAACAAAATCCTAGTACAGAGTATATGTTAGCACAAAACCCTGGGTACATACCTGTATGCCAAGATCCTTCATCATTAACTACATTAAGGGTACCAATAATCTTTAAGTTAAGAGAATTGGTATTCCGTACTAATGCAATAATCGATACAGGATGTACTAGAATAATAATAAATGAGAAACTTATCCCAGAACATCTACAGAAAAACTTAGCAAAACCCATTAAATCAGAATTAATGGATGGAAGAATATCATATACAACAAAACAACCTATTTCAGGTGGACAGATATTCTTTGAAACCAATTGTGGAATATCAGAACCCTATGGAGTTCCTGATAATTCATATATAAAAGACTTAGTAATAAATGCAGATGTAATCTTAGGATTACAATTCTTCTTACAAAATAATGGAGGATTATTTATTACAAAAGATTATATCCAAATTGTTGAAAAAGCAACTTTGGCAATGTTTGCACCTAGTATTAGTAATGCGGGAACCAAGCTTTTAACAACATCAGAGTTGCGAGAGAAGCGTGGTGGAAGCCCCTACTAATACAAAGACAAAAAATAAAAAACTTTTAAAAGATAAAGATATTGAAAATTGTAAATGCAAAATAAAAGGAGCATGTAAACAAACTTGTAAAGAAAACATACAAATTACAGAGTTTGAAGAAGAATACATTCCTGAAACTCCAAAACTAAAAGAATTAATAAGTATAACTAGATTTAAGCCTGAAGAAACCATAACAAAATGGATTGAGAGGTTAGAAAAATCCCAAATTATTGGAGATAACATCCAAAAATATTGGGAAAAAGATGGAACAATATGTAAGCTTGAAATAATAAATCCAGAATTAAGAATCTCAACTGCAGAAATAAATCCTACAAATCTGGATATAGCAGATTTCAAAATGCATATTGATGAATTAAAAGCTTTAAAAGTAATTAGAGAATCAAACTCCAGACATAGGTCTGCAGCTTTTATTGTTAGAAAACATTCTGAAATTATAAGAGGAAAATCAAGAATGGTCATTAATTATAAAAGACTTAATGACAATACAAAAGATTTTGCTTACAATATACCAGATAAAACAGTCTTAATAAATAGGATTCAAGACTCAAAAGTATATAGCAAATTTGACTGTAAGTCAGGATTCTGGCAAGTAAAAATGCATCCTGAGTCAGTTGAATGGACTGCATTCACATGTCCAGAAGGTTTATTTGAATGGTTAGTAATGCCATTTGGACTAAAAAATGCACCAGCTATATTTCAACAAAAAATGGATAAAATTTTCAAACCATACCAAAAATTTGTTTTGGTATACATTGATGACATTCTAGTATTTTCAAAAAATAGTACTGAACATATGAGTCATCTTGATACAGTGTTTAGGCTATTTGAAAAACATGGAATAATCATCTCAAAGAAAAAGATGGAAATTAATAAAACTAAAATAGCATTCATTGGGGCAGAAATTGGAAAAGGAAAAATAAAACTCCAAGATCATATTGCTAAAAAGGCTATTGAATTTCCTGATAAAATGGAAGATACAAAAATATTACAACAATTTTTGGGATTGGTTAGTTATGCTAGACCATACATTAAAAACTTATCCTCATTAACAGGATCATTATATAACAAACTGGGAAAAAACGGTCAAAGATATTTTAACCAAGAAGATATAAAAAATGTACAAAAAATTAAAGAAGCATTGAAAACACTTCCAGAATTGGTTCTGCCAGAAGATAGTGATTATCTTATTGTGCAAACTGATGGATCACATGAAGGATGGGGAGCTATCCTTTTGCGAAAAAAAGATGTCTACTCACCTAAAAGTAAAGAAGAAATTTGCCAATATGCATCAGGAAAATATAGAGAGAAGGGTAACCTTTCCTCAATTGATGCAGAACTGTTGGCAATAAAATACGCACTTGATAAATTTGAACTGTTTTTGACAGGAAAACCAGGATTCACGGTAAGAACTGATTGTGAAGCCATAGTGAAATTTCATAGCCAACTCCAAGAAAAAAGATCAATGTCTAGGAGAAGGTGGTTGAATTTTACAGATGTTATTAGTCAGAAAGGCTACAAAATAAAATTCGAACATATTAAAGGAGAAGATAACAAAATTGCTGATATACTATCTAGAATTCTGATTAAAGAAAGGGAAAAACCATTATATGACACTGAATTTAAAAACGAATCAATTGATAATTATGATGAAAATGACGAAGAAAAATATAAATTAAAATGGGATCAATTTTACAGGGAGGACTGGAATATTGAGAATTGAATAATATTGTTACAGGAATGGCAGAAAACTCCCAGAAGAACTCTTTGAAAATCAGCAATGAAAATGGAGTAAAAACCACAGGGATGGTGAAAACCCCAGAGGGATATTACACAATCCCTTCTAAAACCAGCATCCCAGAAGGGAAGAAAAAAGATAAACTCCCAGAAAAAGGAGTGAAAATCTGCTTTGGCAAAAGAGCAGAAACTGACAATAATGTAGAGTTAATCTTATTTGATAACATGAAGTACAGGCCTATCACAGGGTTGAACTACACAGAGGAACAAATCTGCCTTTGTGATAACATCTGGAGAGCATCATTTGACAAAAACAACAGCAGGTATATTGTTACTTGTCTCTCTGCTTTAAGCATGTATTTCCAGAAATTCAATAACATAAAACCATTTTTATATTATGTAATCTATGAAGGTTATAAAAAAGGAATTTATGATAAAAATGATATTTTACCTCTTAATGAAGATAATGAAAAACCTCTTCATAAAGGATTTTATGACATAATGTCTGCAATTCAATTTGCAAAAACCACAATGGGCCCAGATTTCTTTGTATGCCCAAGTTTGAAAAACATTGTTGATGGTTTGAGGCCAAAAACCCAAAATCCTACAGGCCCAGTCCAATATTCAATTGGACATTCTTCTAAAACCCACATTGTGTTTTGTGACCATTGTGAAAAAATGGCCAAGGAAGTCTGTAAATATGAAGCCCAAAAGGCCGAATGGTTACAGAATTTTGAAAACCAAAAAATGAAAACCCTTGAAGCAGAGGCCCAGATTGAAACCCTCACCAAGAAACTTGAAATCCTTCAAAACCAAAATGAGAAATTGACCTAAAAAATTGTGTCCCTTACACTGAAAACACCAAAGCCAGAAGAAAAACCAGTCTATGGTCCAGAACCCAAACCCACCAGTTCTATGACTGCAGTAGAATTGGCAAAAGTCTGGATGCAGCAAACCAGGAAAATTCAACTCCTGAGGTCTTTAAGGATCAAAAGTTTGAATCTAGTCCGTCTTAAACAGCAAACGGTAAAGACGAATCAAGTCCGTTGATAGCTGATGCTTTGCTAAAAAGCATAAGTTCAGATAATTTTGAACCAAACCAGGGAAGTTCTAACCCTGAGGTCTTTGAGGACCAAAATGTTGAACTAAGCCCATCTAGTCCGGTAGATGGTAAAAGCACATTAATTCCGGTTATGGCTGGTAGTTTGCCAAAAACTATGAGTCCAGTACAGACTGGAAAATTTGAGAACCTCAGTGAAGAAGAAATTCTTCATAAGCTTGAAATGGAATTAAAGCCTACTTTTGTTGAAGCAATGGCAACCAGAAAAAATGGAAGGTTTAGTGCACTGGTAGCACTAAAGAAAAATGAAGCAAAATTCCAGGCCAATAAAATCATAAAAAATCAGAAAAAAGAAAGTGGCGGCCCCCACAATGATGAAGAGTACTAAGGGTGCCACGCAGAAATGAACTGGAATTCACAATAAATACCAGCATGTGAAGGAAGGAATCCTGAAAAGAAAAAAGTCAAGAAGAAAACAAAATGCTAGTGGAGCCAAAAGCACCACCAACCATGTGAAAGAAGGAATCCAAGGCGGATAAAACCAAAAGGCAGACAAGAGCCATGTGACTCTTGGAAAACCACGTTAATGGGCACTAGGCCCCTCTTTACTACATTATTATATGGTTGCATTATTGTACTAGTTGTTTGATTTTTCATCCGAACTTTATCGGATAACTTTGCCACTTGGCACGTTTTTATTGGTTGTTGTGGATTACTTAGATGACATCCCCATCTATAAATAGAGGGATGGTCTTCACTTGTAGGACACACACTCACTTCTTAGCTCTCTAGCTCTCTAAGGTTTTTGAGACTGCACTCTTGCTACTCTCGAAAGCTCTTTCTCTCTCTAGTTTTCTTGTATCCCTACCCTTTCAGTAATAAAATTTCAGTTTGTAAAGAAAGACCCGGTGTGGATTGCTTCCTCTTTTCTTTACTTTCTGAAATACAGGGGCCCGTCTGAACGGGAAAGCCTCTCCTCTCTCAAGGTATGGGTTAGTTTATGATTTATGTTATGGTATGATTGTTCTATGTATGGATAATAATGTTATAAACATGAATATGTGACCTTTTAAAACTTAATTGATGAGATATGCCATTAGGGGAGTAAGATAAAAATTTAAAAAGCTTTATGCCATAAAAGCTGTAAGAAAGACTCGTTAGGGGAACCACAATTCAGGGATGTTTGATAAACATAATGGTGTTTTGTTACTGTTGTCCCTTTTGATTTGCCCCTTAGACCCCCTGCTTACATTTCAGATCTAGGTCTGGATAATGCTAATTTGAATTTGAAACCCGAAACAGGCCCAGAAAAATATCTCATCAGTGACGGTAATAAGAGGATTGCGGACTTAATGTTTATGATAATATTTCCATAACAAAGGACAATCGGACCCATAACACATAATCAGAGATTTAACACGACCAAGAGAATAATAGGAGATGGCAAGTACCTAGTAAGACATCACGACATATAAGTTTTTCGCGCACAAAAACCAGTGTTTTTAAAACTTTTATCTGAAATAACTAATATCTTTTATCAAAACAAATGGAGAATATGACTAAAACTGCTGAAAACTCTAAAACAGATTTGTTTAAAGCAGAAACTTTTGAAAACACAGAAACAAGGTTTGTTATTGTACCTTACCCGAAAACACACTTTCTATGCCAAGAATGTGAAATTTGGCTTATTAGACTGATGAATAAGCGAAATCAAATAGACATGATTTGCAGAAAACAAAGACTGTTTGAAAATATTATAAAATGGAAAGTAACTAAGGAGGCTGAATTTCTAAAAAATGAAATAGAAATTCTAGAAAACAGTTATCAAAAGCATACTAAAATCTATAATGTTTTTGAAAAATTACAGGATAACCATATAAAAAGATGTGAAAACTATTTTATAGCATGTGAATATGAAGAAAAAATGTGGAAAAAATTACAAGAAGAACGTTTAGCAAGAAATAACTGATTTGAAAATGGAAGTACAAATACCTTTTGATATTTGTCCTGAATGTGGAAAACTTGGAGAAATCATGTGGAAAATAGAAAAAGAAATAAAAGACCTTAAAGAAACAATTATAAGGTTAACAGAATCTAAAGAAGACGAAGAAGAAGAAGCACATGAACTCATATATGTGTTAAACCGTGATGAAGAAATAAAAACTATTCTAAATTCAGTTCATATATATGAAGAAGTTATAAGTTACCAATCAACAGACCTCAAAACAAAAATAGAGGAGTTAAACACTTCTAAAACAGAATTCATTAATCATATCAGAAATCAACATTAAAGATGACTTATAAAACAATAAGAGACTACAGTAAATGGGAGAAAACTGCGATTGAAAGATATCGCATTAAAAAAGAAATTGTAAAAATCCAAATCGAAGCAAAAATAAAATGCTTGCAACTCTTAAACAGAAAAAATCTCATAATGGAAGAATTAGATTTAAGTTTTTGGATAAATGATGAAATCAACAACCTACAGGAATATGAAAAGGGATTAGATCGGGAAAGAAAACAGTGGCAGGTTAATTATATTGGTTAAAAAAAAACTAATATAACCAAGAAAAGATATTGAACTTTAGCAATAAAGTACTGGAATCAGGAAAAGATGTATCGAACTTGTAAAACAAATGTAATGAACTTAACCAGGGGTATATTTGTCAATTTGACAATATCTCTCCTCCATGAAAACGACATTAGGTACTAAAAATGAAGAAAAATTCCTACAGGTACTAAAAAGGAAGAAAGTATAGGTGGGAGGTATTTATTAATAAGTTCCCCTTATTTTTATCATTTTAATTTTACACATGTGTTTTTTATTGAAAAAAAGGTCAAATACATCCGTTTTCTTTTAAAAAAAGTCAAATCGGTCCTTTTTTAATTTTATTGCCGATTTAGTGCGATACCTATGCTAATTATATCCATTTTAGTCCAAAAATCACTAATCCTTCCTAGGATGCTGACGTGACAATGATTTATTCTAAACCATACACGCTGGATCTGTTTTGAATTGTTGTCACTCCAACGTGTTTGCCAAATAAGTGTGCAACCCGACCCGACTCTAATTTCAATCACCTCCCATATCGCAACACCCCCAATTCGAAGCCCTTCATTTCAATCACCTCCCATATCGCAGTACCCCAATTCGAACCCTAATCCCGCGGCGCATATTCAAATTCCGGCAACAAAGAAACGATAATGGGGACGTTTGGCACAAAACTGAGGGCCGAAGAATGAAAAGGACAGTCACATGCCTTTTTTCTCCTTGTGTTTAATCTTGAATTGCCTTTAAGAATGAAAAGGACCAAAATAAATCAATGTCACGTCAGCGTCCTAGTAAGGATTAGTGATTTTTGGACTAAAATGGATATAATTAGCATAGGTAGCGGACTAAATCGGCAATAAAATTAAAAAAGGACTGATTTGGCTTTTTTGAAAAGAAAACGGATGTATTTGGCCTTTTTTCCATTTTTTATTATCTTATTATCGTTGATTATTTTTATTTTGAAAATACAATAATAAAATAATCTGCTGAAAATCGCATAAACAAACACCCATTTATTAATTGAATTTGCTGCACCCCTGTAGGCCTGTACGCTGCATGTGCCTCCATATCCCTGTCCTCCACCGTGATTAATTTCTATGCTTGTCATAACATGCACATCAGATGCAACAGCAGCAGTTGCACTATAAATTCTAATAACACCACCAACACAACAAATAACATACTATTAGTAACGCATCCAAAAGCGTTTACTATGACTCCAACATGTTTTAAATCCATATTCGGTTCATATGAATTGTTTAAAATTCCATAATGTATTGAAATACCTTTAAATTTTACTTAATATTTAGAATTCAAATTGAATACCAACCAATTTTAAGTACCCGGGGATGAGGACTTAGCACAATTGGTTAAGTCCCTACGCTTCCAATGGAAGATTGGAGATTCGATCCCTATCCCTCCATTTTATTCACCTTTGTAATTTATATGACATGGGCTTCCACCACCTCTTTCTCAGGTTTCCTTCAATGGCTGCTTAAAAAAAAAAACACCAATTTTAAGTACGGCAAATGTGACTTTAATACCCCAACAAGAAAATACATTCAGTTCAGTACCAGCATACCATAATACTTCAGGTTTGATACCTATCCCCGAATTTACCATTTCTTTATGAAAATAAAAAACGGAAATGACTAATATGCCCCCAATTGATATTTGTGCCAAGAAATAGAGGTAAGGTTAGTTTTGTCAATTCTACTTTACCTGCAGGGTGGCAGGCCGAAACATCAGTTTTCAAAAAAAAAACTCCAACCCATTAATGATGAAAGGAATCCAACCCCCCCCCCCCTACCCCCCTCACTCGAGCTCACTCCATCTTCCCCACTACGCAGGCCGTTACTCGAGCTTCCAACTCCCCACTACGCGGCTGTTGCGGAGACGACGAAGCCGGGGTATTGGGTAGGGTTGTGGGCAAGTTTTGCTTCCGTTATTACGCTCGAAGGCTGGGGTTCTCCATTTTCATTTGTGGTTCGAAGGGTTTCCTATTTCGGAGGTTGAAGAAGGGCAAAACCCGGCGATCAACGGGAAATAGGTAAGGCAAATGGTGATTATGCCGAGTTCATCGTTCAATGGGTTATATTATTGCTGTTTTGGTTCGTTGCTTGGGCATTTTTTAGTGCGACGGTTTTGCTAATTTTTTTCTCAGAATTTCTGTGGTTGTATGAGATTAAAGTTTGTAATGTTGCTCATTTATGTATGAGATTGAAGTTTGTAATGTTGCTCTTAGTTTCGCTATTTCAGACACTGGTTTTGGGGTTCTTTGCGAAAGAAATTATAAGTTAGGGGCGTAGGGTTTAGTGAAGTAGTCCATTATTCGGAATCGATTTTGCTATACCCGTGTAGAGCTTACGAACACTATTGATGAGCTGATCAGTACATTTTTGTGGTGGGTCGCGTATACAGCTTTGTCCCTATGAATAATACTATTGTATGTTTGAGACTATACCAGTTGGCCCCGAAGTTGTTTGTTCCAAATTAAAAGTTGAAATCTGTGCGATGTTGGGCAGGTTTGTTTAGTAGTATTGTTTACTGACGAGTCTGGTATTCAATATACTGAACATTAGTGTGAAATAATGTGCTTTGCAGCGTGACGAAAAGAAAAATGCCTCCGAAAGGTAGTCGGAAAGCGAGTAAAAAAGAGGGAAGTAAATCGAGTAAAAAAGATGGAAGCAGAGAGGGAAGTGAAGAGGGAAGTGAACCAAAGGGTGAAGAATGTGGCGCGCAAATGTTTACGACTAGGTGCAGCGTTTCGGTATTGCAGGAGGCGATGAGCGAGGTGGAGGGCAGAATGACGGAAGCACAACTGAATGCGATTAAGCGGACACCCTTTTACCATTATGCGAAGGTGGAAGGTGCTTATTCCAGCAGGACAAGGCTGCAGGCCTTTGTTGAAACTTTCAACGCGGAGAGGTTGGCATTCGTTTTGGGAAACGGGATTTCGCTGCCGTTCAAAGCATGGGAATTTTCAGTGGTGTTGGGCCTCCCACACAAGGGGATATACGTGCACCCTGACTTTGAGCCGGCCTCGAGGTTTAAGGAGAAGTATTTCGGTAAAAGATCGGGTAATTTGAGAAGGGGCGAGTTGCTGGAGCTGCTGGCGAATCTTGCGGGAACCGAACATGACCTAGATTTTGCTCGGGCCTTCGTCCTATCGGTGTTTGGTTGCATCCTCTTCCCGACGTCCTCATACTCACTCCCGGAATTTCTTGTCCACCACGTGGACAACCTAAACCGACTAGGGGAGTATAGTTGGGGGAATGCGGCATATGATTTTGTTGTTGATTCATTTCGAAGATGCGTGGTGGAGAGTAAGGTCTATGTGGATGGGTGCACAGTGGGGGTCATGGTAAGTGTCAATACTTGACTGAACATTAAATACACCACTTTTGTACTGCCGATATACTTTCACATGTCTTTATTGAGAACCATTTCTATATTGATGGGTATACGTGTTTGCGCGCAGGGCTGGTTTTACGAAAGACTCCCGCATTTGGCCAGGCCACTTTCCGAGCCAATTATCCCGCGTTTCGTGAGATGGGCTGACAAACACGCTAGCTTGGATGACTGTATTGCTGACTTGCAGACAATCAGGAAACATGATATCCGCGAGTTCCACATGATGGAGAGGGAACGGAAATTTGTGACTCCGGTTGTGGCCACACCACTGGATGATGTAATGGAAGACGACGACAGACAGTTCGATAAACTACCTCATAAGAAAAAGCGTAAGAAGCGGTATGGCAAAAAGGTACATGGATACATTCTCATTGGTAGCCAACCGGAATACATTTGGTATCCATAGGAACATTTTTTATGCCTTATCCGAGATGCTATTGGTATTGATATATCGGTTGTCTTATTGCTTGATGGTACACTGATGTAGGAAGGGAGCAAGAGAGAGACCAATGAAGAGGAGAAGACAACGCAAGAGGAGGTTGAGGTAAATTATTCGTAGGATACGTTGGTGGAACTGTTTTGCATGTTTGTTTATCTCTGATTTTTTATTATCGAGTGCGTTATGGTAATGTGGTGTTGGAGTGTTGCCTCATTGCAATTTATAGGGGACAAAGAACATGTTGACCGAGGATGAGAACAAGAATGAAGAGGTAAGCATTTACTGGCTTGGGTCTCATTTTTTCTGTGACTACTAGATTAGTATTTCTAGTTCATTGAAGTTGTATAGGAGTAAGCATATTGTGGCATTGATTTTAGCAGGATATGTCTGTTGAATCTGCGCAGGAGGAGGAGTTTAAGGACGAGGACACCGAGTCGGAGGACGAGGAGAGGGTTCTGATTGAGGATAGAACCGCCTCATCCTCCGACGAAGAGTATAGAGTCCCGTACCCAGCGAGGGCCGCCGACAATTTGGATCCGAATGTTTATTGGTCTGAGTCAGGAATAGAATCAGGGGAGGCCGCGGATGTTGGGCCAGGAGAGGAATCAACAAAAGGTGGCAAGCGAGGCAAAGGTACGGATGTTGAAACAACTGTTGGGCCATCTCATGAGGAGGTGGCAATTGCGGTCGAGGGAATGTTATACCTCTCGAACACTATACCGTCACACTATGATCCGCTTACAATTAATACGATGTGTACAGCTGTGCAAGGGAAAAAACGCAAACCGGATTCCGACAGCAGGTCGGAGGACACACGTGTGGTGCGACAGCGTACAGACCGACAGTCAGACTTGGGGGATCCGGAAGTTGAGCCTATTGAAAAAAGCTCAAAAACCATAAAGATGAGGCCTAAAGAATTGGTGGGAAAGAAACAACTGGTATGTCTCACCTCGGCAGTGTTGTATTCTGTAGGTTTGTGTGTGGTGTACCAAAGCTTAACAGTTGTATCATGCAGGGTGTACGCGACAGGGAGCGTGAAATAAGGATGAAGTATGCGGGGCGAAGAGATTACAGGGGCAAGGATCTTCTATCAGAAGCAGATAGAGAGGTGCTGGAGGAGTTCATCGACGACGTGGATGGGAGGTATGTTCATACCATGTGGTATATTTCATGAAAGACTGTGGCATTTTTCTTCCTTCTTTGTGGTATACTGACTGATAATTCCAATAGGGGCTTTGTATGGACCCAGGGCATATACGCCGTTTTACCTACAAGCGTGTTATCTCTCCTTTTCGACCAGGCAGTATGCAATGATCTGGTGGGAAGCTACATTGCACTGATTTGTAGTGATCGTTTTAAGAGAGTCGATGGTATTCCCACTAGGGTTGGGTACATCAGTGCATATACAACGGTATGGTGTTTTGACTTGTTTGGTGGTCCTGTTTGGTGGATTATATAATGTTTTTAACAGCCAATAATTAGGTCCTGTCATTTGTACAGACACGCATCTTGGAAATGGAAACGGCTGTAACAAAAAAATCCTTGCTGACGGAAGACGAGTATGAGGGATGTCTTCGGGATTTGTGGCAACCGGGGAAGGAGGAATTTGAAAAGCTGAAGGCGGATGCCGAGGCTGGACTGGACTACGTATTGCTCCCGGTCACATACAAATTCCACTGGTTCCTCATTGTGCTTGACATGACACAGCACGAAGTCTTGATCTTCAATTCTTCGTGGTCGGCAAAATATGTGATGCCACAAGCGAGAGTGGTAAGTATAGTAGTTTCAGGTCGTCGTGTGGTGTTACTTATGTTGTGCAGTTGTACTTTGTGGTTAATGTTAGGTATTATGATGCTTAGAGAATGGTACTGGTTTTTTTCAGGCGAATTTCATGCGGTGGTTTATGATGAGGAGGGTAAACATTGAATTCAACGATCGCATTGTATCGCGAAAAACGTGCAGGCAGCAGGGGAGTGCAAGTTTGGACTGCGGAGTCCATGTAATGTGGTGGGCCGAGGCCTTTGTGCGGGACACCAAGGTTTTCTGGGATACGGAGAAGGCAGCCAATATTAAACTTTATCGCGCACAGGCGGCATTGAGGTTGGTGTTGGATGCGAGGCCCGTAGATGTAAGTAGAGAATATCTCCTACATGACTAAGACTATCATATACTAATCATTTGCATAGTGGATACGTATTCTAAACTAGTGAATACTGGTATTGTGCAGCATGAAATACCAGACACTGCCGTAGTGGGTCAGGTGGAGCCTGTGGTGCCGCACTCTGGACAGAGCGAAATGGAGTCTTCTGAAATGCCACAGACTGGGTTACCGGGCGAGGAGACACCTGTATTGCCGCATAACCCGGATGTAGGGTCGGAGCCACATTCTGGACCTGTGGGGGAGGAGCAGCCACATTCTGGACATGTGGGGGAGGAGACACCTGCAGCGTTGCCCCCCGGCCAGTTGGCGAAGGAAGCATCTGTACACACGCAGACTGGCAAGGTATAATACCACTGTTCTGACGTCTAATACCTATATTGCAGTTCAGTTCATACCAATCGTTTTAGTGTTTCTTACATGATATTTATTAACTGTAGAATGGAGCAATAGATGAGGACGCGCCATCTGAAGAAGTTCGACCTACCCATCCGGATGACGAGGTAATTGATGCAGTTCCGCTAGAAATGCTTGACACAAGACACTTAGTTGTCATAGGACTGCAGGTGCCCGAAATTCATCGTGCCGCACGACATAAGCCCGCTCCTGCTGCCGTCGACCCTGCTCCGGCTGTCGCCGACCCCGCCCCTGCTGCCGTCAACCCCGCTTCTGCTGCCGTCGACCCCCCACCGGCTGCCGTTGACCCCCCTGCTGCCGTCGTTGACCCTCCTGCTGCCGCCGTGGACCCCCCTCCTGCTGCCGTCGACCCCCCACCGGCTGGCGTTGACCCCCCTGCTGCCGTCGTTGACGCTCCTGCTGCCGCCGTGGACCCCCCTATGGCTGCCGCCGTGGACCCCCCTCCTGCTGCCGTCGACCCCCCACCGGCTGCCGTTGACCCCCCTGCTGCCGCCGTTGACCCTCCTGCTGCCGCCGTGGACCCCCCTCCTGCTGCCGTCGACCCCCCACCTGCTGTCGTGGAGCCCCATCCGGCTTCCGTCGAGCCCTCACCTGCCGCAGTCGACCCCCCTCCTGCTGATCCGTCTGCTGAAACTGATGGCGAACCGGCTATACATTGAGGTTGGGTTTGTGAGAAGGAATGTTGGCGACTATCCGTATTTGTGACAAACTATTATGGCTATGTACTCTGACAAGTGTTGGTGACAAACTATTTTGGTGTTTCTGACGTTGGACATTAGTATTTAGTTGGCTTGTGCGTAGTAGAGCTACAAGCTGGTAATTTGCTGATCGGATGACGTGTTGTATATGGATGGATATAATGTTTTAATGTGAATGGTATGCATGACAGTTTTTTGGGCATATAATGCCTTTTTGTTGCTACATCGTCCCGTAGAATGAATCAATGGATAAAAAGACCACACCATAACTCGTCGCGTATAATAATCCAAATGGTAGACAACATTTCTAGACCAATAGTAGACAAATTAAGGCACTCGAAGTCTTACAACTTATTGAACAACGCGTTCAAATGTCCAAACAAGTCATTGAGTGGTGTTAGTGGTGAGTAGAACATGTTGTTTATGGAACAAACAAGTCAATGTGTGGTGTTAGTGGTGAGTAGAACATGTTGTTTATGGAACAACATTTCCAGAATAAATAGTAGACATACTACGGTAGTGGAGGTCTTAGAATGAACCGAATAATGCATTGATTGCCCAAAGAACACATACAATGCATTGATTGGCCATATAACACATACTAGCATGATACTACGGGTGGGAAGATGCTCAGTACACACCTGGACATAGTATGGTGTAAGTGGTATGTGAACATGAGTATCAGGCTTGCGGAATTATGGCATAAGATTGTGGTGAAATAAAATTGTACACCGTTTGTGGTGTTTATGGAACAACCCTTCTTTGACGAAGTGAATAGAACAGAATTATGTCTAAATCTGAATTATGGCATAGCACGAACACCGTACCCTAATGGCTTGCCTACTAAGGAAGTATAGCTTTTCGAGCAGTATGGTGCTGGCATAGCTAACAATTGGTATCTAAATCTGATACATGTCTGGTAAGTCATTTCCCCTTAAACAGAACAGCGGGGTCCACAACAATCAATGTATGCACAGAATACTACTGACAAGAAATACTGATAAGAATCTCTGCAATTATTCTGAAAAAGATTTTTTGTGTGCTATCTCCACTTTGTCCACTTCCCAAGTAAAAGTGTTGTCACCCACCCCACCTCCCAACTTTTGGCAAGTAACATTTGTGAACTGGTTCAGTACACGCCAAGACAGAGTATGGTATCGATGTTTGTTTGCATGAACAACAATACGAAAACCATCCAATACGAAAACAACAATACAAAAACCCTCCATGAATGGTACTTCTTTTCGACGTTTATGGTATTCATGTTCCTCGTTAATCGTATAGATAGGTGTACACATTGGTATTCCGGTCTGATACATGTCTGGCAAGTGATTTCCACACAAATAAAGGTCACACCCCCAAGACAAAGTAAGTACTCTGACACAAAAGCAACATCCTGCAGTCAAATCTGCCAAATCTGCCGCACGCCTTTTTTTGTACTTAATTGACCAAGTAAATGACCCATCTTGTCATATCCCTCACACCCTCCCATGTATTATTTAGCCAAATCCCTCCCCATATCCACCCACACCTCCCAATATTTCTCCCTTCACCCTAAATCTTTTTTGTGCAATGGAGACCAGCGGCTCGAGTTCGCAAAACACCGCGGGGAGAGTAGCGGCGGACCAACGCATGCTAGATACCATGGATTTACGATTTCCGCGTGGCGTACGGTGCGAATGCGGTCAGAGGGCTGATATTCGAGTAACCAATTCACCGCATAACGGGAATGAGGGGAGGTTGTACTACTCTTGTCTGCGCCACGACAGACGGGTATTTGTTGGTTGGGTAACACCCATCTCGTGCCATTTCGTACCTATTGTGCAGCCACCAAATCCCACACAAGAAGACATGCAAACGGAGTCCGTAGGATTGCCGCCCGAAGGAAGCTCACATTCAGGTGGAGGTGTGCCTTCAACCACCGTCTCCGAAATGGAAGAAATGCGCCCGATGCACGCCCCCAATGAAGGTGGGAGTGGGGAATTGAATTGGACAATTTGTTTTGTCGTGATTCTACTTGCATGCCTTATTCATGTAATGTCCAAATGAAAGTGGAATTGTTGGCACAGTCATTCCTTATCATATTATAAACGCTCGAGAATCATGCACCATAAGCTAATCATGCACCATAAGAATAGTACACCCTGAGCTACTTGTGTCGTATGCATAAAAAGGAACTGTGGTATAATATCATAACATAAAATTTCAATCGTTTATCGATTACATGGTATCAGATATTGAAACCACCCTATCGAAAAGAGTTTCGAATACTGAAACCATATCAAAAAATTACACACTTTCAGTCCTTTCTTTTGGCTGAGCCATGTGTACCAGTTTGGTATACCAAAAACATCAAAAGATGGCAAAAACTATACCACTGCAGACATTAACAAAACACCAACCTGCACCAAAATGTTATGTTCAGCTGAAATACAGGGATCACTGATCATACCTGTGTGATAACCTGCACGTGCGTGTGTTGTGCCCCCGTATGCCGCACCGTGTACACTTGCCCTTGCCTATCGGACGTTGGGATGGTATTCGCTTTTTCTTCGGTCGACCGGGCTGCACACGCACATCCGGAGGAAAGACAAATTCTCCCTCATTCTCCACGGCACTGCTGCCGCTGTCTCCCATGAGAGGATAGACGACTCCGTCGTACGTCTTCTTATATAATTCTACCGTGTAACACGGATCACAGTAGTTATAAATATTCCCCTGCATCTTCTCTATCGCAGCACATCCGTGCTTGCATGGCAGCCGCCATAGTTGCCAATAACCACATGTGCAAGTCCGCCGCTCCACGTCCACGGCATATATGCTGCCCCTATCGGCAACCTCAAACAATGAACCGGCCGCGCGCTGCAGCTCCAGGGCACCGGATTCCATGTAACTTCGGTGTAACACCTTCGCCGGTTCCGGGCATAACTCTCCGGCCATCTTTGCACCGGCCTCTCTCTTGTTGTTCATCATCTTCATAATCATTTTACGGATTGCTTCGAGCATTGAACATGGATGCATTCCTCTCGGTTTCACCACCCATGAGTTCCAGCTCTCGATAAGGTTGGTGTTCATCATGCCCCACTTTTGTCCCGGGAACACAGCGTTCGCCCATGTGTATGGCTCCGAGTTTTGAATGAACGCCCATGAAAGGGGCATTGCTTGAAGTATTGAGTTTAGGTGCTGGACCATCTCGTCATACGTTGCGGCATATGCAGCAGCCTTCAGCACACATGTCCATTTCGTTTTATCTTTGTACGGGTATTTCGTCAGCACCTGTCATTTATGCAAGTCATACTGAACTGTTACTCAACAAATACCTATGTCTCTGAAATATTATACCAAACATGTGGCAAGTGTGTGAGTTTAGAAAAACGGAACACAGGTTACCTGCGTTTTGAAGTTATCCACGAGGTGTCGTAGACACACTGCATGATTACTCCCCCTGAAAACACCTGGGATACCTTTCATCAACCCAGAGTTGCGGTCGCTGTAAAAAGTATACTCGCTCCAATCGTCGCGTTCGTTCTCTCGGTCAAGAGCATACCTCAGCTTTGAACAAAACCACTCCCAATTGATATCCGTCTCCCCATCCGTAACTGTACACAACCACGCAAGCAGTCAAAAATGTCACTTCCTTGTTACTGATACAGTTGCTCCATAATAATTATGCAAGATATGTATGGAATGAACACCATTCTATAAAAGAGAACATACTAATACGCAAACTACTGCATACCTGCAAATGCGAGTGTTAAAAAGCCACCATTCCCGTCTTTGCCAACCGCTGCCAATACTGAACCCTTCCACTTGTTTTTAATATGTGTGCCATCCATCTCAATAAGCCGCCGACATCCATTTTTAAACCCATCGATGCAGGCTGCGATTGCTATAAAAACCCTCCTAAACTTCCGGTATCTTCGTGCACTTCCAAATCAGCGATGCTTCCTGGGTTCGACGCTACCAACCTGTTGCAAAATACACGAATCTTGTCAAAATAGTAGTAATCGTCTCCATGCAATTCTTTCATTGCAACCTCCCTTCCATTCCAGGCCGTGCGGTAGCTAATTTCGACTTTGAAAGCTGCGTGTATTTGATCAACCGCCCTATTCGGTTCGTAGTTAGGATCCCGCCTCAACTTCTCCTTTATGAATGCGGCAACCCATGGAGCATTCGCCTTCGGATGTTTCCTTGACTGGAGATTATTCACGCCACATGAATGAGACAAAGTGCATGTGCGGATGGCAAAGGACTCGTCCGACTTGCGGTGTGATGCATACACCCGCCATCCACAACCTTCCATTGAACATTTCACAAGAATTTTCTTCGTATGGTTAATCACATAGTAGTATTGGCGCCGGACCGCAATACAATGATTTTTCAGCACCATGCGGAACTGTTCCGCATCCTTAAACCTCTGTCCTTTTCCTTTTATTGCATCGGCCCATAGCAGTCGCATATCTTCGTTGTCCTCCCCTATATCGTCATCGATTTCCTCCTCCGCTTCGTTGTCCGACCTGCGGTACACGAAATAACCCTCAAAAACACCACCGTCACGTACAGACAATACCAATATTATGCATGAACAACACCAGATATTGCAATATTATGGGACACATACATGATCGTTCCCTGCAGCACCCAATACTACATTGCTCTATGCAAAACACCATAATATATAGATGGCCAACACAACAATTGCATAAGTGGTGTACACTACTGTAGTAATTCCTCGATTGTGATCCACCACATTTCTCAAATCATGTTTCATGTACTGCATACGTCCCAACACTCCTATCATTTGCATACGCAACACAAATAATAATTGAGCCAATAACAACCCATTTCTGCTAATCAATACAATACCAACGTGTGATAAAAAATACTAAATACCAGTTACTAGCATTCTAATACCATTGTGAAGCTTGTTTAACACAATACTCACCTCTGTCCCTCGTTGGCAGCTTCCCTATTCATCAACCTCATCTTTCCGAAAGCTTGACCCTTTGCTCGATTCAAACAGAACATTCTTCTTATATCTTCAGGGAACAAGATCTCCATCGTGCAGTCCCCGTCGGGCACCTCAAAAAGCAAGCTCACCGTCGTTGGAGATACGTCCGCCCATTTCTCCGCCAACTTCGCAAATAAATCGGCCACAAGGTCGTCGTCCCTTACCCGTACAAGATGAACCTCGGAGTTGTATTCACAGAATAACATCATCTCTGCCCCGTTTCCTCCGCCTTCCATGCCGCTCGCCATTCCGCTTCCGTTCGGACGTTGTTGCGTTCGAAAACCCTAATCCAGCTTCAAACCTTTACCCAAAACCCTTCCCTTCACCTTCTCGTCGTCCCCTCCAGCGTAAACACCTCCAAACCCTAAACTCTACAAACCCTCCTCGTCGCACGGTCGCCCTTCTCGGAAACCCTTCGATTCTTCCAAAATCCGCAACCAACGACGAGGAGTGAAGCCCTCCGACGATGAGGAAACCCTGCCGGTGTTCGCTTCTAGGGACAGTCGCGCGCGGACGACGAGGAAACCTCCGACGAAGCTTCCCCAAGAATCGCCCTGCCCCCTACCCGTGTGTCTCCACCGCTTGCCCAGTCCCCTTCCACTTTCGATTTTCGAACATGTTTTAGCCCTCTCATGTGCAAAAATCCGCCAACTTCGCCTGTCACATCACCTACAAAAAGTGGGGGTATTTTAGACATTTCCCAATTATATTATGTTTTGCCTTTAATTTAATGGCTGAGGTACTGAAACTGCATGTATTTGACATATAGGTACTAATACATAACATAAATAGTATACGGGTACTGAACATTCATTTGTTTTTTGTGTAGGTATTTAACTCTCAAAACCCCTTTTTAAGTACTCAGTGTTTTAAAATTTCAATTGTCAAAATTTGGGGAGGAGGACTTGTCAAGTCCTTCACAAGTAATTGTCCAAATTTGGGAGATTTTTGGTAAAAAGCAAATGAGCCCAATAATGCTCTGAAATCCTACTATACACAAATCAAATGCACTATCTTTTTTCTTTTCTTTTCAAGATGCCCACTTGATTTATGTACTATCCGATGGTTGACGAGTTGAACCATCCTTGATCTGCAATTCAAGCAATTGATCTTTGAAATAGTGTTTTTGTTGAAGATTTTTGCAGAGTTTGTACCACTTTGTTGAAGGTTTTCGATCAGATAACGGAGCTATGAAGCAGCAGGTAGTGTTTGCATTCAAATTTCTAGCCCTAACCGGCGCTTACTTCTTCACTCGATCCCGCACGCCCAAGCACAAGCTTTCAAATCCCGATACATCGATGCTGGTGCTGTTTGCTCTGGAGTATGTCAAGCGGATTTGGGTCTACAACGTGAAATTAATTCGCGAAGCCAAGAATCAGGTGGAAATTTTGGAGAATGATGTTCGTCTGTTCAAAGCGTTCCTCAAGGATGCCGAGAGGATGCAGCGCGAGGACGGGCCGTTGAAGGAGTTCGTGAAAGAGATTCATGGCGTGGTGCGTGAAGGCGATGAGATAATCGTCGGGTATTTGAATCACGAGGCGGAAATTAGGGCTCGGAATTTCTTCCAGAGAGCTTTTGGTGGGCATATGAAGCTAATCGGTGTTGCGAAGGAGGTTAAGGCTATGAGGGCGAAGGTGAAAAGTATATATGGCAAGAGCAAGGTTGTGTTTGCCAGTGCCACTCGGTAGATCTGTCCGGTGGCGAGTAAATCGGCCACGGCGGAGGAGGAACAAGAACGCATGTCTGGTGTAGGTTTGACTTTGATTTACCAGAGTGTTTTTTGGTAGATTACTAGTTTAGTTAGTATCTGTGGCTTGATTGACTATGAAATTGGGAATGATGAATTTGGTTTCTTGAAAGATTAGATTATATTATGGTGAAAATGATTGATTATTAGCTCAATTAGTTGAGAAAGTTCTGCTTGGTTTGGTGGATGATCGATGAATACTGTATGGATATTGTTTTGGGGTGATGGGTGGTTGTTTGGGCAAAGACCTAGAAAAGATGACCTGAATGAGTTAATTTGGAACATTGCCACATTGGGTTCCTTGCGAGAAATAGGGTTTGACTGTGAATAATGAAAATGTGCCCCGGTGTGTTTCATGTTTGTTACTGAAGCTTCTGAGACAGTCATTTTGTTTTAAGCCTATGTTTTTTATGATCTTTTCTATTCTGAGTATGTGAAGAGGATAAACCAAGGCATTAGAGACTTGGAAAGAGAGAAAAATCACGTCTGCAAATCAATAAATAAGATTGAATGGTCAAGTCGATCCAAAAATCAAATATGAAAATAAAGTTGAGCCCTTGAGGTTAGAAATTTATCTCTTATCATTCTTCTGTAGTTCTGTACTTTTGTTATGCATTTGCGATAGGATAAGCTTTTCCGTTGAAGCTGTGTCCAGTTTCACTTTTATGCCGTTTCTTTTGTGTCCAGTTTCACTTTTATGCTGTTTCTTTACTTCCCCAGTGAATTCTCAGAATTGCTTCAGTAATCCAACTCAATTCACAGGTGATGATGTTTCAATTAACTGTAAATCAGTGGGCACCATTTCAGAACAAAGTTGGAGGGAGTGGCCGAGTGGCAGGGAGTTGTACAGAAAGAATCCCGCCATTTCTTCATATAAAGGGATCGATGATGACTTCTAGTGTCAGCCAGAGGTTCTCTCTGGTGATGATCCAGCTTCTTATAGGACAGCCTGAATATCTCGTTCCCAATTTTCCTATGTTTTCAAGTGAACCCGGTTGAGAAGATTCTCTTCCGTTACTTAAGAAGTCAGCTTCTTATAAGGCTACAAAAGGTTCTTCACAAGAAAATTGACAGTGCACCGGAGGAAAACATGTCATCTGTCAGGGCTGCTCGAGTATGCTGCTGATTTTCTTTATAGCTTAGCCACTAGAAATTTCAGTGATGGTCTTCTCATTGGGAGGGTCGGCTTTGGTAAAGTTCACAGTGGCGTCAATGATAATGGGCAACAGAATGTGGCCATGATGGGGTAAAACAACATTCCAAGCAAGGTGCAATTGAGATTTTGATTGAAATTGCGATACTCACTGAGCTCCGACATGTCAATCCTGTTTCTTTGATTGGATGCTGCAACAAGTGGGGGGGAAATGATTATTGTTTATAATCAGCTTTACTAACTCGAAAGGAAAGTTCTCGATGGCTTATCCGTCACCTGGATTGCGCTTTCGTATTTGCATTGGAGCTGCTACTTGCTAGAGGGCTACACTATCTCCATGCTGGTCATTCGTTCACACATTGTGATGCTAAGGCATCTAATGTTAGCAGTGTTCACATTTTCCTTGGCTTTTATTCCAATCCTCTTGCGATTAATTTTAGCAGCATTCAATAAATAGTGAAATAGCATATACTAGAATGAGTTTGGGTTTGTTCTGTTTCTGCAATCATAGCATGTCTATTACACACGCCTGTTAATTATGCTGGAATCAGTAAATTTTGTTGAATGACTTTGAGTTTGTTCTGTTTCTGCACTCATATCATATGTACTTCTATTACACACGCGGGGGCGAATTTGAAATTATTGGGGATGCGCTGCCTTCACTGTATACCGGCAGAAATTCTTGGGATGCACCTCAGGATTTATATATAGCTGTAGACGAATTATATGCATTGTGGTGCCAAATTAAAGGGTTTCCCTTTTTTATTTGGACAATAGTCACGGGTGGACTTCCTTTTAGTGCTTTAAGTAGGGGTGGACAATACCCAATCCTAATCCGAAAAAAAGCAGGTTGAGTTTGGGGCGGGTTTTATTTTATTTTTTTCAGAAAATTTCGGGTTTGGGTACTTGAATCCATAGTTGTTAACATCCCGATCATGATCGTAGGATCTTATGATTTTACGGTCGGACCTCTCTAAAACGATCCCGATCTTTGTAGGATCTTAAAATTAGTAAGATCTTGATCCTGATAGTAGAATGTTGTCATATTACCTCAAACGCTTTTACGATCTTGCGATCATACCTTCATACACGCACAAAATTTTTATAGTATTTTATGATTTTGGGATCAAAGTAATTTTTTTTTTATTATTTAATTTTAAACTTAAAAACTTGTATTTCTTATGTATGATGTGTAGAAAAACATAATAGGTATGTATGTGGAAATATTTTATGTTTAATTGTGATGTTTTTGTACTGTGTTCTATTAATTAACTTGCAAAATTTATAAATACACGAAATAATGCTTTTACTTGGTAGTATGCATAATTGAGTTTATCCATTATTGCAATTTCATAAGTCTTAGGATCCCGATTCGATCTTATAATCCCGATCTTGCAAAGAGAAAATCATTCGATCCTATAATCCCAATCTTGCAAAGATAACAACCTTGCTTAAAACCACTGTTCAGGGCAGGGTCGGGTCCTAAGCTTGGACTCAAGTATCTGGATCAGGTACCCATTTTTTAATCTTTCCAAATAGCAAATGTTCCAGAATTTAATTTCTATCATTCCAGAGGAGGAATTTTGCTGTTCCGTTTCAGTACACAGATATATTTTCAAAACTTCCACAACCCAACTTTCTCTGATGCAGTTTGTGAGGATCACCAGAAATATCAAATGAGTTTCAACAGATACAACCAAAAACCAATCAAATGGGTTTAGGGTTTAGGGTTTTGGTTGTATCTGTTGAACACAATTGTTATCAACAGAACGCAGAACATTAGAGTTTCAGATATAGTGTTTTGGTTGTATCAAAACCAAAATCAACAGATGCAACGCAGAATTGTTATCCCAGAACACAATTCTGGGATAGCAAGAGAAATACTACACGTGGAAAGGTTTCACCGGAGGTTTGAAGATCGCAGTTGTCTTGCTTCTCTGTACTTCTTCCTCTTTTTCTCTTCGTGGCTCTCTGTATTTTTGGCTTTCTGAGTTCTTGCCCACTGCCTCTAGATCTCTCGCTGCCCCTCTCAATTTTCAAATGTGAATGCATCTATTTTTCCATTCTCACTGCACTATATTATTGTTCTTTGTCTGGGTGTATTAAATGACCAGCCACCGCTGCTGCCAGGTAAACGCTTTCCTCCTCCTCCTCCTCCTCCATTTTTTTTTTTAAAAAAATATTTATTATTATTATAATTATAATTATTATTTATTGGTCAAGCTCAATTAATGAGCAGACCTAACAGGTAACGTTGACAATCAGATTACGATCATCTTTGATCATTCTTCTGTTCTGCATTTGCAATAGAATACACTGCTTTCGTGATGAATCTGCATCCAATTTCTACATATGTGCTGTTTATTTACTTTTTCAATGCACACAAAACTGCTTTCAGTAATCCAACTCAATTCACCGGTGATGATGTTTCCATTAACTGTGGATCAAGCAGCACATTTTCAGAACAAAGTGGAAGGGAATGGCTGGGGGATGTGCAGAAAAAGTTGTCACCATTTCACATAAAGGGCTCATCGAGCACCTCTAGTGTTAGCCAGAGGTTCGTCTCTGGTGATGATCCGGTTCCTTACAAGACGGCCCGGATATCTCGTTCCGAATTCTCCTATGTTTTTCAGGTGAACTCAGGTCAGAAAATTATCCGTCTTCACTTTAATTCAGCTTCATATAAAGGCTTCAAAAGGTTCCAGGATTTCTTTGCTGTGAAAGCTGGTCCTTTCACCTTGCTTAGCAACTTTAGCGTTTCTCTTGCTGCTGATGCTCTTGGTGTAAATTGTTTTGTGAAGGAATTTTGTATTAACATAGGAGAAAATAAGCTGCTCAGCCTAGTATTCTCTGCAAGTAATCATCTACCAGAAACATACGCTTTCATAAATGGTATTGAGGTCATCTCAGTACCTGTCAGTCGTTCTTATTTCCATTTAGAAAATATAAGAGTTCAAGTTGTTGGAAAGTCTACAGTTTATGTTGACAACACTACCGCATTTGAAATAATTAGACGAACGGATATTAAGCAGGAAACTATTTCATTATCACTTAAAGATGCAAGTCACATATTTGGGATGTGGGAGAAGGTCCCCAAGCGAAAAGTAAATAAGATTCATAATGTTACCTGGACAGTGTCTGTGGATGTGGGATTCAGGTACTTGGTTAGGCTTCATTTCTCTGATCTAGGACTGAAGATGGCTGGGAATAAAGGTGTCCAAATCAGCATTAATGAGATCATTGTCAGTACTAACATGGATGTGGTCAGAGAGAGCGATGAAGTTAGCATCCGTTGGTATAGGGATTACATGGTGCTAATGAAAGGGTGCAAACAGGAGGGCAAACACAATATTTTGATTTACCTGGAATCAAGGGAGGAATTTGTGGATGAAGACGGACCCCTTGAAGGATTTGAAGTATTGAAATTGAGCAACCTTGAGAATTCTCTGGCCAGTCCAAATCCCTTACCTTCACCACGGCATTCATCATTGCAGACTATCGAGAATTTCATCCAGGTTCTTGGCCTAAATAATTTGATTGCAACTGTTATAGTTGCGGTAGTTTCCCTGGTAAATGTCGCCATTTATATGCTTGGACAATTATGGGAAACTGAGGATGTGCCTGAGGACAACATGCCATCAGACAGGGCTGCACGACTGTGTCGCCGATTTTCATTCCCTGAACTCCAATTAGCCACTAGAAATTTCAGCGACGCTAATCTGATTGGGAAGGGTGGATTTGGCAAAGTTTACAGAGGTGTCATTGATCGTGGACAGCAGAATGTGGCCGTAAAGCGGCGAAAACAAAATTCCTCGCAAGGAGCACCTGAGTTTTTGACCGAAATTGAAACACTAACTGAGCTCCGACATGTGAATCTCGTATCTTTGATTGGATACTGTAAGGAGCGGGGGGAAATGATTCTTGTATATGATCTCATGACTTGCGGAACTCTGTCTGACCATCTTTACAAACTTGAAAGGAAAGGTGCTGATTGCTCATCTCTCACCTGGGAACAACGCCTTAATATATGCATTGGAGCTGCTAGAGGACTAGACTATCTCCACGCTGGTCATTTAGTCATACATCGTGATGTAAAGGCATCGAATATCCTGCTGGATGAAAATTTAGAGGCCAAGTTTTCAGATTTTGGATTAGCCAAAGATTTAACCAGAAGCAAAACCCATATTAGCACAAAAGTGAAAGGTACTGTTGGGTACGTTGACCCACAATATCTCGTTACTGGTAAACTAACTAAGAAAAGCGACACATATGCTTTTGGGGTAGTGCTGTTGGAAGTCTTATCAGGTAGACCAGCATTGGATCCCACAGCAGCTGAGGAGGAACGCATTCTGATCACGTGGGCTAGAGATAGCATTAGCAAGGGAAGAGCTGGCCAGATTGTGGATTCAGCTCTGGTGGGCGAAATCTCAGCAGAAAGCCTCAAGGCATTTGTGGGGATTGCAGAAAGATGTTTGCATGATGAACCAAAGAAGCGGCCAACAATGAGTCAAGTTGTAGCACAGCTTGAGTTAGCACTTGAGCTGCAGGAAAACCAAGTACCTCTGGCATCAAACGAGATTGTAAAAAATTTGATTGAAACTCATCAATCTATTGATGAAGTGGAAAAAATGCCTGGCGACGGGCAACTCGCATTGGACTTGGCAGATTTGCAAAATCCTTCAACCCCTACACCAGTGGGTAATGATGAAGTGGTTAAAGCTGAGCTTTCACCTGCTCAGCCTACATCTAAAAAGAAAAAGAATGCTTCGAAAAAAGCAACAACTCGCAAACAGTCGCGGTGGGATGAATTTTGGAACAGATTTAAACGATCCAGTGAAAGTGAAAAACAATCACAAAGTACGTATCTACATTGAAGAAATAAATTTCATGAATTTACCTTGGGAAAGTTTGATGTTCTATTTTTAATTGGCTGTCTTAACTTATCTGAGTGTTCTAACCCTGTAGTTAATTTTCCCACAGCGGAAGTGCAGACAGACAACTCAGCCTCTAATATACCTCGGATTTCGGTTCCTGCCATTCCACTGAGTACAATAAAGGACATTACTAATAATTTTGGTATGTCTTATTTGATTGGTGAGGGTTCATGTGGAAGAGTATACCATGGAGTCCTGAAAGACGGGCGAATAGCAGCAATTAAAAAGCTAGACGACACTAGTACCCAACCAGACAATGAGTTCCTAGAACAGGTTGTTCCATATGTAATCTGTCTGTCATTTTTGCGTACGGTTCAACATGCCAAAAGGCTTTTTTTCTTTTTTCTTCTAAATACATGGTTTTACAGGTTGCAATGATCTCCAGTCTAAAGCACAAAAATGTGGTTGAGCTACTAGGGTATTGTGTGGATAATAGTCTTCGGGTCTTGGCTTATGAGTATGCCCCAAATGGATCCCTGCATCACCTTCTCCATGGTGAGTTTGTGAATTTACTGGTGCAGATTCATTTTGACATGTGGTCTTTTCAATCTGTATGTCGATTGTAAATATTTCTAAATTGTTTGATATCATAAGCATAAGCCTTTTAATTTGTACACCAGTATTTGTCATTGAAGATTGTTCCTGTATTTCTCAAAGGATTACCCGCAGTTTATGACAAATATCCTTACTATTTTCTGGTGCCTAGCTTATGAAAGAAGGCAACCATTATTTATTGTCTTCAGTATTGACGAATTCATGTTATTTACTTTCTGCATCTCTCTTTATGCAAGCTAATTTTTTTACTTGTTGATTAGGAAAAAGAGGCACCGAGCAAAGTGTGGTTTTGTCGTGGGCTCAAAGAGTCAAGTTGGCTGTCTGTGTTGCCAAGGGATTACAACACATCCATGAGAAGTCGCAGATGCACTGTGGCATCAGCTCCGGCAATGTTTTACTCTTTGATGATTATGATGTTGCTAAGGTTGCTGATATCAATATATCAAAACGACCTGCTGATGTCCAAGCTTGTCTCACTTCAAATATTGTAGTTGGGACTGCTGGTTATCATGCCCCTGAGTATTCTCTTTTTCTCCATCTTTCGTGAGGTTAAAATAGGATTGTTCATGTCATACTTAACCTGTGTTTTCCCGCCCTTGGATGTGTTGTAGATATGCAATGACCGGCATACTAAGTTGGAGGAGTGACGTATATAGCTTTGGTGTGGTGCTCCTGGAACTCTCGACCGGTTATAAACCAATCGACCATACACGACCAAGAGGAAAACAGAGCCTTGTGACTTGGGTATGCACTTTTCACAGAGTCGATTTTCTAAGTGATACTTTCTCTGTTCTCATATAACTGAGTCATTTGATAGTGGAGTAGTAACTATTCATTGAGTAACTTTGATTAATTTTTTTTAACATAGTTATATAAGAAAAAACATAGTCATGTGAGATCTTGTTAGATTTATCTAATCACATAGTTTTAAAATATCAAATTTTTATAATTTTATACAATTTGAGTTATAAACATTTAAAATGTGTCTTGGATTGCGTGAAACACAGAAGTGGAACACTTATAGGAGAATAGAAAAAGTATATAAATATGACAGTGTAATTGATTAGCTACTTGTCTGTCCTATATATCTATCACCAGGCATCACCAAGGCTCAGTGAAGACAAGGTAAAGCAGATTGTTGACACCAGACTCAACGGAAACTACCCGGAAAAGGCAGCTGCAAAAGTATGAATATAAGTTGCCTTGTTCTGTAGGATGGGACAGTTTCCTAGCTGTTGATTGCGATGTTGATTATGATTTATTGTGAATGAATGCAGTTTGCTGCAGTAACTGGGCTGTGCGTGCAATATGAAGCTGTATTCCGTCCGAACATGAACCTTGTATTACAAGTTCTCGAGCCTTTGTTGAATGATGGTCCCTCAGCTTCCCCCAGCAGTTCACCAAATTAGCAACACCCTTTCATTTTTCTCTATTCCCGACACATATCACAAAGTTCAAATAGTGTACGTCTGCAACAAGTATGGCTGATACTCGATCACAGTATTTTTTTTTTTTTTCGATTAGCAGTGTTGATTGGACAGCATATATGATGAAAATCAATAAATCTGTTGAATCGGTTTGTTTTAGCAGAAGCGTTTGTCTAGCAGCAGATGCTTTAGGTGTGAATTCTTTTGTCAAGGAGTTGCGCATAAAATTGTAATAAAATCAATTGCTTTTACTCTGCTTCAACTAATCCATTTTTTGACGCACACGCCTTTATAAATGGTATTGAGATAATTTCTATTCCAATCTACTCGTTCCTACTTTGATGATGAAAATATTAGTTTCATCATTGATAACCATGCATTTCAAATGGTCAGCCGATTAAATTTTAGGAAAAGTGGCGTGGAAGCCGGAACTGTTCAATAATTCCATTTCCGGAAGGACCCTGTTCGAGGAAGCAGACTAAGAAGTTCACATCCAATGTTGCTGAATTTTTTCGAGACCATTTTGAGAAAGAGCTATCCAAGTTATCCACCATCCGATCCGAAACTACGTTGCTCCTACAGCTCGAGCAAGCAGATGTCTGGGATTCGTCCCAATGAACCCGGAAGACCGATCGGAGAAGAATATCATTTTTGTTATCATTTTATAAATTTGTCTAAGGCATAAAAACATATATTAGGCTATAGTTTGTAAAGGAGCACGTACGAACCATGCAAAGGAGTACATCCAAAACATGCAAAGGAGTACGATCAAGCCATGAAAGGGATTACATCCGAGCCATGCATGCACGTAAAAGACTTCATTTTTGGGGCAGGCCACGTCGCAAGACGAAATCTTCCACATCGCGAGACCTCCAGCCCACGTCGTGAACCAACATGCCGCAAGCCGCGAGCCACGTCGTGAACCACCACCTCCACGTCGCGAAGCTCGCCCCCACGTCGCAAAGGATCACGACGGACGTCGCTAAGCCTCACAATGTACGTCGCTAGAGGTTCACGACGCACGTCGCTAGCATAGGGACGTACGTCGCCAGTTTCACGACGGCCATGTCGTGAGATCCTCTCACAACGGACATCACCATCTCCACGTCGCCATCCTCTCCATCACATCGCCAAGGTCACGTCGCCCCAGGGAGTGGTTAGCGACGGCTCTCACGTCGCTAACCCAGGTATCACGACGGCTCCCGAGGATCACGACGGGCAGTATGTAATTTTGGTTCCTTTCTTCATTTTTCATTCTGTAATGTACGTAGGGGCATTGGCTAGAATAAATATGCCCTCCCCCCCCCCCCCCCCCTCTTCCCCCTTCATTTGTAAGACATCTTTTGTTTGAATGAGTAAGACTTAGCATAATTTGCAAGCACTTCCAAAAGATCACCCACTTCATTCTCTTGATGCATAATCAATAGGATAGTAATATCAACTTGGTGTTGAAGCTTACCATGTTGATTTTCAACCAACTATTGAACTTAGTGAGGTTGTGAGGATAAGACATAGGAGCTTTTTTATCTTCCATTGTTGAATTCTTGAGTTGGTAGCTTCCTTATCCTTCTCTTCTTCACCTCCTTGTTTCTTCTTATTTTTATCTTTCAGGAACGTATCCTATGATTCTTGGCATTAGTTAGAATTTGGTATCAGAGCCAAAGATAGGATCTTTCTTGAGTTTTAAATCCAAAAACACCAAAAACATTAAAAAAAAATAAATTTGAAAACCCTAAAATTTCGGACAGATTCTGTTCTGGACTTTTTCGGACATAAAAATTTTGAAACTTGCAAATGTGGGCATATATTTCAATTCCTCATGTTGAGTAGATGAATTTGCATATGTGGATCATCAAAATCGGAGTTCGTATGTCAAAGTTGTGATCAAATCAAGTTTTGGGTGTGTTCTTGATTCAAATCCGAAAATTTCACCAACTTTGGACTTTGATCTTGAATTTTGCATGTTAATGGACTATTATATATGTTAATGATGCAAGTTGATTAAGTGTTTAAGTTATTAATTGATAATTTACATCAATAATTCCAAATTTGAGAGTTGAGTGTTCTTCACTTTCATCATCCACCACCTTGCTTATTCAAACCTCCATACCTTGTTCTTGCAAAATTCAAGTGTGTTCTTGAGCCAAATTATGTTGATCAAGGCTGCAAATTTTGAAGTGTTAAAAGGGGACAAAGAAACACCTAGCCGTACCCTATACCCTTAATTAGTGTGATCAATCAAGTATAATTGAGATAAGGTGACTCCAAGGTGACATCATCATTACCAAAGCAAGTTAAACTTTGTGGGCTTGTCCATAAGCTTCCTCCCGTCGCCAGACACACCTTCACGTCGCAATACTTCCATACTCACGTCGCTATCCTCCCCTCTCATCCCTAAACCCCCTGGCACGACGTGAGCCACCCGTCAGTCTATCCCACGTCGCCAAACATACCCTTGCGACGAGCCAAGAAGCCTCACGACGGGAGCCATCTCTTGCGACGCATCTCTCCATTTGAGCACTATTTTTCAAAATTTTTCCTAAGTCGGATACATATAGCTGGTTCCTCTGATTTATTTTAAATCACGAACACAGAGTTGAAGTTTTAATCAGGCAATGTTCTGCTCTTAAAATTCCTCTCATAACAAGTGAAACCTAGTTGTTGAAATTCTTCCGGAAAAATTTTATCTGAAAATATTGGAGAGTACAGTTGAAAGTTTTTGTTGAAGTACTGATATACTGGGAAACTTTGTGTGATCCTTCGGGAGTTGAGTGCAGTGAGATCTCTTTTCATAATTTTTAAACTCCACCCGAAAATTTTTAACCTTGTGAGGATTTTGGAATTTGACGTGTAAATTACCATTAATCACTGTAACGCCAAATCCTTACATTGTGATCACATATTATCAGTACATTAATAGTTGTAATTATTTTACTTTCATTTTAAATTTTAATTTGTGAGTCTAGTAGTGTATGTCCAACAGTCTTGTTTTCAGCCTCAGTTTCAAGCGTGGTTGAAATCTTCACGGAAGCAACGAGCCACGTGAGTGAAAATCGAGAGTGCTTCCCGGGTGATAATTCTATTGTTGTGCAAGTGCTACTAACCTTCTTATACATATAGTTTGATCTGTTTTGTGTAGATCAGACTGAGATCATGGCCGGATCATCCAACTCTGACATCATCAACTTTCTTCAGTCCTTGAACCAGTAAATGGAAAGGATTGACATGAAGATTGAAGACATCAACAGTAGAGTGGATAGTCAGATAGAAGGCCTGCATAAGGATCTTGAAGATAGACTCCGGATTGAGGGAGATGCTGTGGAGCAATATATTAACCGAATGGCACAAAGACATCTTATCGGGGATATTGGACTACCAAATCCGAATGCTCCACAGAACACACCGGATACGGAACAGAGTGAAATTAATCCTGATGATGATATGGCCGAAGCCGAACAAGTACTTGAGGAATAGTACAATGTGCACAGGGGGCCCAGAGCAAATGCCGACACAATGCTCAACCACCCCCACCAGCAACAACACCTCAAGGACCGAGAGCACCAAGAGGCCGAAGATTTCAGAACAATCAGGATAATGAGGAGTAGGAAATCAAAGGATTAAAACTTGATCTTCCAGTGTTCAAAGGAACACCTGATCCATTAGAGTTTATTGATTGGAAAGATTCCATTGAATTGATTTTTGACTGCTACAATTATTCTGAGCGCAAGAAGGTACATATTTGTAATACCCGAGAATTTTGCAACATAAAACAAATAATTAAATAAATAAACAATAAATAAAATAAATACAATAAATAAATAAATTCAGCAAATAAATAAATAAAGATAAGGAAATGAGAAATGAGATTTAACTTAAAAAGGAATTAAAGGAATTTAATTAAATAAAAAGAATTAAATAAAGATAAATAAATTGCACACCGAAACCCGACACCAATGAACTCGAGAATTCGAGTCCGAACATGCAATTAGACCCGAGTAAAATTTAGAGAGGAAATAGGAACCCGAAGATACCCCGGAAATCGGAATCCGGGAGCATAGAGGGATAGAAGTCCGAAAGAGAGGAGGAAAGGCACGACGGATCGCACGACCCGCCCGGACCAAAGTCCAGGCGAGTGCCGCGCGGCGGCCGCGCGGTAAAGAGGGAAAAGCCGCGCCACGACCGCGCCAACGGACAGATTCGCCGGTTGCGAGATTCACTCGCCCGAATCCGGATTTTCCGACTTCGGTTGAACACCTTTTGGCTCAAGACTCCCCAAGGCCGACCTTGGACGTCCCTAGGTCGTGCCTATCTATAAATAACACCTCTTGAAAGCCCCGAACACTTTTCCAAAACCCTACGATACTCCCTATACACCAAACCCTAGATCCGGAAGTCATCGGAGGCACCAAAACCGAGCGGGGACTGCCGTGGACGAATTCGAAAGTCTTCCAACGTCGTGGTAAGTCTGATCCGTTCATCCATCTCGTTTTTAATTCAAAAACGAAACCCTAACTCTCTTCTTTTCTTCTCTATACCCCGAATCGGATCTAGAACGAAGAACCCGACGAACGGAGAGGATAAACGGTGGACTGGAAGCCATGCCTCCGAACTCGACGATCCCGGACGACTACGAATCTATAAGTTGACACTTACATGGTTTTGGGAGTAATTAAAACACTTAAACTAAAAGCTTAATCGAAACTTTCGTAAATCTGTCAACATACGATTTCTACCGGCGCAACGAATTTGTCTAATTTTTCCGAACCTTTAAAAGTCTTCAAATGAAAAAACTTAAAACACAAAAAACGTTCCTAAGGCTTAGATCTATCTCCTGTAAAATTTTTAGAATTTTTAGTGTCGTTTTAGATCTTGAATTTCTTGACAGAACTTAGGTCTGAACTTGATGACATTTTTGACATTAGTTTTAAGCCGATTTAGATCTTTAGCCGAACATGAAAGTTGTAGACAAATGTCTTAAAAAGGTCTCTGTAAAATTTCGTTGAGTTTGGAGTTGATTTGCTATGGTAGATCTTGATAATCTTGAACTGCTGTATACGAAATTCGGACAGATTAATAATATGACGGAAATTGATGTTTGTGACCTGTTTCGGTATCTCGGATTGAAAAAGTTAAAACACGAAAGTTGTTCATCTCGATGTTTCCGAGTCAGTAGTAAATTTTCAGAATTTTTGGACTTAAATCGGATTTTAAATTAATTTTAGAGTAAACTGTGGTTGACCGAGTCAAATCTTGAAATCTTGTTGAAACGGTGAAACTAGCCTTTAAGGTTTAAACGAGTAGAAGACTCTTGAAATAAATACATGAAATCTGGAATTTAGGAGATCCCCTTTACAAACTTGATCTTTTAAAATTAGGGGGTGAGTGCTCTGCAGGGTACCCTCCTAACGATTCATTTCGTGCCTTTATGGACGATGGTGACCCGCGCGAAATTTTGAGATATATTGCCAAAACGGCATGAGATATATGGCCTACACTCTCGTGAATATCCACGTGGGTTTCCCGAGGCTCCGGGGTGGTACTGGGTATGGCAGATACGGCTGCGGCCGTCGATTTCCGGCTAAACTTGTTGATATCGCGATGCAATCGTGAAATACTTGAAATACTAAATCTTGGGTGTAATGGGGATAGTTAAATATTTAATTATTGTCCTTTTAAATTATTAAATGCTTTATTTGAATTAATTATGGCTTTTATTTAAATTATGCTAAATGTACTATTGATTAATGCCATGATTTAATTATGCGAATTGGTTGTATTATTAAATCAAATTATTTATGGTTATTATCATGCTTTTATGTAAATATTAAATTAATGGCTTTGAAACCCTACGATCATGCATGTGTTAACTTACTCAGCAAGTTGTGCTGACCAAACCATTTATTTTTCATTTTTCCTTGCAGAGTATGTGGAACAGACATGGGCACGTTCATGCATGGGGGAAACTATATTTTTGCGAAACTTTATTATTAAATTCTTGCATTAGACTATAGAATAAACGGGCCTGTTTAACCCGTGTTTTGACCATGTCGGTCTTATTTACATTTCCGCTGCAATATTATACTTAAATACTACTTCCGCTGCATTATGATATTATTAATTTCGAGACTATATTGTATGGGCTATTTGCAAATGTTTTAAATACTTTTAATTACTGAAATACCTAGCCTTGCATCTCTTTAGTAAGCCGGAGTAACCGTGTCTTACTAGGGAGGTGTGGCGGTGACATCCCGACCTAGGTGACCAAAAATCGGGGTGTTACAAGATTGCAGTCTCACAGTTTAAAGATTATGCCTTAGATTGGTGGCAGAAGACCGCGAAGGAAATCGGAGAACGCGGATATAGGCCAACCGAGACATGGGATGATCTAGTCAAGCTGATGTAACACCCCGGTTTTGGTAACCCAGGCCGGGATGCCACCGCCACACCTCCCTAGCAAGACACGGTTTCTCCGAGCTCACTAAAGAGATGCAAGGCTATGGTTTTTCAGAATTAAAAATATTCAAACAGCCCATTCATAAATAATTTAAAAATAATACATCAGAGTTGCAGCGGAAAATAATATTTACATATATAGTGCAGCGGAATTTGAATATAGGGCCAACATGGCCAAAACACGGGTTAAACAGGCCCGTTCATGCAAATTCTAGTCTAACGCAAAATTTAAAATATAATGTAATCCCCAAAAATTCCCAGTATGCATATGATGATGCATATTCTTCAACTCTGAAAGAAAAAGAGGATAAATGGTTTGGGTCAGCAAAAACGCGCTGAGTAAGTTAACACATAGCATGGGTTAGGGGTTTCAAAGCCTTTAATTAAATTAAATAAAAAGATGTTTTGAGCCTTTAAAAATTCTTCCCGATACGCCACCATCTCAACAATATTTAATTTAGCCGGCAATCCGGCGGCCGCAGCCAATTTCATAAAATCTAAGCTTTTTAATATATTTCCCGTTACGCCATCATCTCAACAATATATCATTTAGCCGGTGATCCGGCGGCCGCAGCCAATATCAAAAGTATCATTTAGCCGGTGATCCGGCGGCCTCAGCCAATTTCAAAAATATCATTTCTCATTATTTTTCGTTTCTTTTATAGTTCACCATTCACCAGGGCTCTTGTGACCGCAATCCTCATAATCAATATTTCCGCAGGAAAACATACAATCGCCCTTGGGGAATCTAACCCGCAAGAACTCAATACATCCTAGGGAAATAACCATTCGCTAGGGCTCTTATGTCCACTAGCCGTTCGCTTGGGCTCTTATGTCCACAAGCCTTTTGGTCGACCATTCGCCAGGGCTCTTTTGTCCACTAGCCGTTCGCTTGGGCTCTTATGTCCACAAGCCTTCTGGTCCATATTGATAATATCAAACTTGGTCACAAATCCCCAATGTTTCAAAAGAATTCTTTTAAAGAAAATGTTTTTATTTGGTGTAACGGGATTTTTCAAAAGTATAGATATATCGTATTTCAACGTTTCGACCGTTTGTTTCGAAATTTCAAAATCTCTTTGATTTAAAAATCATTTGGCGTCACAGTTTGCGCCTTTTTGGTTTAAAAATCCATTTCTTAGGCGATTGATCTGAAATTTGTACAGCAACTCAAAAACATCCCAATGAACAACTTTCGTGTTTTAAGTTTTTCGGAAAAATGATGGGAAGCATGTCAAAAATCGAGTTCTCTACACAAACAAAAAGCTGTCAGGATTCAGGTTCGACAACTTTCAAAGATTTGACTTTTTGACATATCAAATGGACTTCAAAAATTCTGAAATTTTACATGCATATACTAGACATGATTTCCAACAACTTTTGTTTAGAACTCAAAGATTAGTTCGGGCTAGAAATGATAGGAATAAGCTCCTCAAGATCGGTTATGAAATCTGTCATCCTTTGACAATTCTTAAAAACGCAGAATATGTCCGACACGTTTTGGGGTATCAAAACTTGATGAAAATTTCTGAAATTTTTACACAATATAGCTTAAGATCTTTGGATCAAAATCTTAGTTTTGAGTTTTCAGGTTTGAACACTCGAAGTAATAGAAACATGCTTATCAAGTTCGGTTAAGAAATCTGTCAAGGTTCTTGACATTGGTACTAACGCAGATCGGATCGGCTCAGATTCGGAGGCTCAAATCTCAACGAAAAATTCTAAAAACTTACAGTAATGTTTTAAACTCATAGATCTACAATTCTTATGTTCAACACCAATCCTAGATCGGTCTAGATCCAAGGTCAAAATAACCAACAAGATTGAGAGTGAAATCTGCCAAAGTTCTAAGATCCAGATTTAATACTCTTCGGTTTTGGGTCGGTTTCAGGTTTCAAAACATTATGAAAAATTCTAAAATTTTTACAGAAGCTAAACCAAAGTCTTAGCAACACTTTTCATGTTTTGAGTTTTCTTGTTTGAGCAGCTTTAGAGGTTTGAAAAATTCATACGAAAACGCTGCGTTGAGGGTTTCTCTTGTTGACAGATTTTTATTAATTTTCTTGAGTTGAATCTCTATGTTTGGTTGCATTTTAAGTCACCCAAAACCATAGTAAGGTTAACTTACAGTGGGGATAATGTCTAGGAGTTCACGGGGTCGTCCGGAATCCACGGGATGTCACGAACGAATCTCTTCCACCCGATTTATTCTTCCTTTGGCTCCGATTTGTGTTTGAATATGAAGATTCGTAAGTTAGGATGATCGTTATGATCTTAAAACCATAAGGAAACTTGATTTACATCTTACCAACAATCCAAAGCTTGCAATCCTTGATCTACACACTTCCTTGGTCGGATTTGGTTGCCGGAAAGTTGCCGGAAAGTCGCCGGAAGGTAAGAACTTTGTGGCTTTGGTTTTTTGGGAGAGTTTGGGATGAAACTTGGGTGTTTATGGCTGAAATGGGGTGTTAGGAGCACCTAATATCATCCAAGATATGCTCCCCCCGAAGTCAATCAAGATTCCCACGTTTGGGACCCAAAAATGGCAAAAAAAGTCGCCAAAAACGCGTCATGGCCGACTGCTACAGTAGCGTGCTACAGTAGCATGCTACAGTAACTTTTTTTTTTTTTTTTAAATTTTTTTTATATATATATATTAAGTTTCTTATCTTCAAAAAAATAAAATAAAAATCATAATGTGGGAATTTTTGTGATCTTGTAAGTCATACATAGCTTCAAAAAGGAATATATTCTTTATTTGAAAATGACAAGATATGATCAATATTCCACCCTACAATTTCAAACCATAGTCAAATTATTCCCAATTATATTATGGCATTCTAGAATAATTCCATAAATAAAAATATGGGTAGAATGATTAATTAAGGATATATAGAAAATAGATAATTCTCATTATAATTTAAACATATGAATATATACATGTATATACATGTGTACATGTTTGGAAAGATTATTTCAAGACCAAGGTATTTATATATGTGTATATAAACTTGTATATGGATTTAAAATATTCTATGAACCATATACTTATTACACTTGATATTGAAATCCATATATTTATTTGAAAAGACAAATATATATAATTTTTCAAAGTATGTTTTATAGAAAATAATATACTAATCTTTAAGCACATATTTGAACATATAAATATATATAGATTTGATTAAAAATCTACTTAGTGAATTAATCAAAAATATATATTCATACATATATTTCGGGCAATTTCTATGGTATTACAATCTACCCTCCTTAAGAATCAACTTCGTCCTCGAAGTTGTGTTCCGGCTTTTCTCGCGCTAAGAGTTAGGGTCCTTTTGTTTATTTGGGATACAAACTATTCGGGTTTCAAAAATAAATGCTTATGCATTCTTACGGGGTATTACATCCTCCCCCCCTTAAGATTACAGTTATGTCCCCATAACTGCCTATGTATTATATACAACCAGGTTCGGGTATCATCGCATATGATCCTTCCCCAGTTTTCTTCTAGGTGCCATTTTCTGTTATAGAAGCACGCGAAGATGAGTTTCTAAGTGATCATGATCTAGGACTAAGGCAAAGTTAGTCTTAAGTTAGCGCTTCTAAGCCAAGACTCAAGGTCATGTCGAACACTAGAGTGAGAAGGTTATGTATCACATACGATTCACAAAAAAGGTTAGTACAGATATTTATGTATGCATATGCATATGTGATCCCCCCCCAATAAAAAAAAATTTTATGCATGCATTTATTTATCCATGGGTTTTAAAATAAATTTATTCCATGGATAGATTATAATAAGGATAAAAGGTTTGGGCCACTATATTGGGCCGAAAGAAATAAATTATTTGGGCTTTAAATGAAAACAAGGTTATTGGGCAAAAAATAATTTCTTGGGCTTCTAAAAAAAATTTTGGGCTAAAAATTTGGGCTTTAACTTCAAAATAATAATTGGGTTCTTTAAAATAGTAGTTTTAAAATATTCCGGGCTCTGATACCACATTGTAACACCCCGGTTTTGGTAACCCAGGCCGGGATGCCACCGCCACACCTCCATAGCAAGACACGGTTTCTCCGAGCTCACTAAAGAGATGCAAGGCTATGGTTTTTCAGAATTAAAAATATTCAAACAGCCCATTCATAAATAATTTAAAAATAATACATCAGAGTTGCAGCGGAAAATAATATTTACATATATAGTGCAGCGGAATTTGAATATAGGGCCAACATGGCCAAAACACGGGTTAAACAGGCCCGTTCATGCAAATTCTAGTCTAACGCAAAATTTAAAATATAATGTAATCCCCAAAAATTCCCAGTATGCATATGATGATGCATATTCTTCAACTCTGAAAGAAAAAGAGGATAAATGGTTTGGGTCAGCAAAAACGCGCTGAGTAAGTTAACACATAGCATGGGTTAGGGGTTTCAAAGCCTTTAATTAAATTAAATAAAAAGATGTTTTGAGCCTTTAAAAATTCTTCCCGATACGCCACCATCTCAACAATATTTAATTTAGCCGGCAATCCGGCGGCCGCAGCCAATTTCATAAAATCTAAGCTTTTTAATATATTTCCCGTTACGCCATCATCTCAACAATATATCATTTAGCCGGTGATCCGGCGGCCGCAGCCAATATCAAAAGTATCATTTAGCCGGTGATCCGGCGGCCTCAGCCAATTTCAAAAATATCATTTCTCATTATTTTTCGTTTCTTTTATAGTTCACCATTCACCAGGGCTCTTGTGACCGCAATCCTCATAATCAATATTTCCGCAGGAAAACATACAATCGCCCTTGGGGAATCTAACCCGCAAGAACTCAATACATCCTAGGGAAATAACCATTCGCTAGGGCTCTTATGTCCACTAGCCGTTCGCTTGGGCTCTTATGTCCACAAGCCTTTTGGTCGACCATTCGCCAGGGCTCTTTTGTCCACTAGCCGTTCGCTTGGGCTCTTATGTCCACAAGCCTTCTGGTCCATATTGATAATATCAAACTTGGTCACAAATCCCCAATGTTTCAAAAGAATTCTTTTAAAGAAAATGTTTTTATTTGGTGTAACGGGATTTTTCAAAAGTATAGATATATCGTATTTCAACGTTTCGACCGTTTGTTTCGAAATTTCAAAATCTCTTTGATTTAAAAATCATTTGGCGTCACAGTTTGCGCCTTTTTGGTTTAAAAATCCATTTCTTAGGCGATTGATCTGAAATTTGTACAGCAACTCAAAAACATCCCAATGAACAACTTTCGTGTTTTAAGTTTTTCGGAAAAATGATGGGAAGCATGTCAAAAATCGAGTTCTCTACACAAACAAAAAGCTGTCAGGATTCAGGTTCGACAACTTTCAAAGATTTGACTTTTTGACATATCAAATGGACTTCAAAAATTCTGAAATTTTACATGCATATACTAGACATGATTTCCAACAACTTTTGTTTAGAACTCAAAGATTAGTTCGGGCTAGAAATGATAGGAATAAGCTCCTCAAGATCGGTTATGAAATCTGTCATCCTTTGACAATTCTTAAAAACGCAGAATATGTCCGACACGTTTTGGGGTATCAAAACTTGATGAAAATTTCTGAAATTTTTACACAATATAGCTTAAGATCTTTGGATCAAAATCTTAGTTTTGAGTTTTCAGGTTTGAACACTCGAAGTAATAGAAACATGCTTATCAAGTTCGGTTAAGAAATCTGTCAAGGTTCTTGACATTGGTACTAACGCAGATCGGATCGGCTCAGATTCGGAGGCTCAAATCTCAACGAAAAATTCTAAAAACTTACAGTAATGTTCTAAACTCATAGATCTACAATTCTTATGTTCAACACCAATCCTAGATCGGTCTAGATCCAAGGTCAAAATAACCAACAAGATTGAGAGTGAAATCTGCCAAAGTTCTAAGATCCAGATTTAATACTCTTCGGTTTTGGGTCGGTTTCAGGTTTCAAAACATCATGAAAAATTCTAAAATTTTTACAGAAGCTAAACCAAAGTCTTAGCAACACTTTTCATGTTTTTAGTTTTCTTGTTTGAGCAGCTTTAGAGGTTTGAAAAATTCATACGAAAACGCTGCGTTGAGGGTTTCTCTTGTTGACAGATTTTTATTAATTTTCTTGAGTTGAATCTCTATGTTTGGTTGCATTTTAAGTCACCCAAAACCATAGTAAGGTTAACTTACAGTGGGGATAATGTCTAGGAGTTCACGGGGTCGTCCGGAATCCACGGGATGTCACGAACGAATCTCTTCCACCCGATTTATTCTTCCTTTGGCTCCGATTTGTGTTTGAATATGAAGATTCGTAAGTTAGGATGATGGTTATGATCTTAAAACCATAAGGAAACTTGATTTACATCTTACCAACAATCCAAAGCTTGCAATCCTTGATCTAACACTTCCTTGGTCGGATTTGGTTGCCGGAAAGTTGCCGGAAAGTCGCCGGAAGGTAAGAACTTTGTGGCTTTGGTTTTTTGGGAGAGTTTGGGATGAAACTTGGGTGTTTATGGCTGAAATGGGGTGTTAGGAGCACCTAATATCATCCAAGATATGCTCCCCCCGAAGTCAATCAAGATTCCCACGTGTGGGACCCAAAAATGGCAAAAAAAGTCGCCAAAAACGCGTCATGGCCGACTGCTACAGTAGCGTGCTACAGTAGCATGCTACAGTAACTTTTTTTTTTTTTTTTTTAAATTTTTTTTATATATATATATTAAGTTTCTTATCTTCAAAAAAATAAAATAAAAATCATAATGTGGGAATTTTTGTGATCTTGTAAGTCATACATAGCTTCAAAAAGGAATATATTCTTTATTTGAAAATGACAAGATATGATTAATATTCCACCCTACAATTTCAAACCATAGTCAAATTATTCCCAATTATATTATGGCATTCTAGAATAATTCCATAAATAAAAATATGGGTAGAATGATTAATTAAGGATATATAGAAAATAGATAATTCTCATTATAATTTAAACATATGAATATATACATGTATATACATGTGTACATGTTTGGAAAGATTATTTCAAGACCAAGGTATTTATATATGTGTATATAAACTTGTATATGGATTTAAAATATTCTATGAACCATATACTTATTACACTTGATATTGAAATCCATATATTTATTTGAAAAGACAAATATATATAATTTTTCAAAGTATGTTTTGTAGAAAATAATATACTAATCTTTAAGCACATATTTGAACATATAAATATATATAGATTTGATTAAAAATCTACTTAGTGAATTAATCAAAAATATATATTCATACATATATTTCGGGCAATTTCTATGGTATTACAATCTACCCTCCTTAAGAATCAACTTCGTCCTCGAAGTTGTGTTCCGGCTTTTCTCGCGCTAAGAGTTAGGGTCCTTTTGTTTATTTGGGATACAAACTATTCGGGTTTCAAAAATAAATGCTTATGCATTCTTACGGGGTATTACAGCTGATGCAACATAGATTTGTACCATCTAACTACAGGAAGAGCTTGTACCATAAGATGACAACCCTGACTCAGGGAGGAAAGACAGTCAACGAGTATTACCAAGAAATGGAAAAAACTCATGACTCGTTGTGAAGTGAGAGAAGATGAAGAGATCACAAATGCCAGATTTATGGAAGGGCTTAGAAAGGACATCAGAGATGAAGTTGACTTATGAGGCTACAATCATACTTGAAGATTTGGTACATCTTGCAGCCAAAATTGAGTCACAACACAAGAGCCGAGCACCACAGATTACATTCGGAAGCAGTTCATCCGGACCGAGCAAACTTTGGCCTGGAAAGAATTGGACAGGAAAAGAGTGGCCCCGAATCGAGGACAAGCCCAAAACATTTCAACCAAAAGGGTTTGAACTGGCAAAGGAGTTCAAAACCTACAAGCCATCTGTACAGAATACACAGCCAGCACGACCGAAGAGAGACATCAAGGATGTCATGTGCTTTAAGTGTCAAAGAAAAGGGCACTATGCAAATGAGTGTCCCTTTACCAAAAGGGTTGATGTTCTGGAAAGCGGTCATCTGAAAATCATTGAATTTCATGAGGAAGGATCAGCTGAAGAAGAGCAAGAAGAAATTGCTCCAATCAAGATTGAAGAAGTCAGTGGTGAACATGAAGTAGTCGAGGAAATAGAAGAACGAGTGTTAACTACTTTTGTGGCAATGCGAGCTCTAAATGCTGAAAAAGTTGAACCACCACCTGACGAGCAGCGTGAAAATTTATTTCATTGTCATTGTGATTTGAACGGTAATTTGGCTTCTGTAATTATAGATAACGGTAGCTGCACTAACGTTGTTAGTACATATACTATTCGTAGGTTAGGATACCTACAGAAGATCATCCGAAGCCATACCAATTGCACTGGATGAATGACAATGGGACTTTGAAAGTGAGCCAACGTGCAAAAGTGCCAATCAGGATCGGCTCATACTCTGAAAAGGTTTGGTGTGATGTCGTACCGATGACGGCCTACCATGTTCTGTTGGGAAGACCATGGTTGTATGATAATGACGTCACATACTGCGGGAAAGACAATTCTTTATCTTTTAAGTTTTGTAATAAGTTTTATACTGTAAAGCCTCTCCCGATCAAAACTGTAAAGATCGATCAAGAACGATTACGGGAGAATATGCGCAAAGAAGAAGCCGAGCACAAGGCGAAACAAAAAGGCAAAGCAAAAATCTCTAGATTAGAGATTTCTGACAAAAATTCTAAACCATGCCTTTTGCTGACAAAGAATGAATTTGATCAAGCAATCCAGCACGACAATTCAACAGGACACTGTTTCCTAGCATACTATAAACATGTTGATTTTAATAGAACTTGCAATGCTGCACCTGAATTTCCTAATGAATTCGCCAGGATGCTGGAACGCAACAAGGATGTATTTCCTGAAGAAGTACCTGCGGGATTGCCACCTTTACGTGGAATTGAACATCAGATTGACTTTGTACCGGGTGCTTCTATCCCAAACCGACCAGCATACCGGATGACACCGGAAGAAACCAAGAAAATTCAGTCCCAAGTTCAGAAGTTGCTTGATAAAGGATGGGTGCGCGAAAGTCTATCTCCATTCGCGTACCAGTACTTTTAGCACCAAAGAAAGACGGTTCATGGCAAATGTGCGTAGACTGCAGAGCCGTTAATGCCATTACTGTCAAGTACCGACACCCCATCCCTCGCCTTGATGATATGCTTGACGAGCTTGGTTACGCAAACATTTTCTCGAAGATTGATCTTAGAAGCGGTTACCATCAAACCCCAATGAAACCCGGAGATGAATGGAAAACAACCTTTAAGACCAAATTCAGACTCTATGAATGGCTTGTGATGCCATTTGGTCTTACTAATGCACCGTCAACATTCATGCGTCTCATGAATGGGACTTTGCGTCCTTTCATTAATAAATTTGTTGTAGTATATTTTGATGACATTTTAATTTACAGTCATAGAGAACCTGATCACGTCTCCCATGTCCAACAAGTTATCAACAGGTTGCGGGAAGCAAAACTGTACGCTAACATGGAAAGTGTACATCCCACGCGACAGAGCTAAATTTTCTGGGGTTTATCATTGGACGAGGAGGTTTGAAGGTTGACGAGCAGAAAGTCAAGGTCATTGCTGATTGGCTACCTTTGAAGAGTGTTCATGAGGTTCGACAGTTTTTAGGACTCTGCGAATTTTTCAGAAAGTTTGTTCCGCAGTTCAGTGTTATAGCCGCGCCCCTCACATCGCTACTTAAAAAGGATCAGCCTTTTAAGTGGGGGCCAACGGAACAGAAGGCATTTGTTGATTTGAAAGAAAAATTGATGCATGCTCCGGTGTTAGCCTTGCCGAATTTTGATCTTCCGTTTGAAATTGAATGTGATGCATCCGGAACGGGAATGGGAGCTGTGTTGATTCAGGAAGGTCGTCTAATTGCATACCACAGTGAGAAGTTTTCTGGAGATTCACGGAATTATTCAACTTATGATAAGGAATTATTTGCTGTGGTAAGAGCACTGCGAGTTTGGCAGCATTATCTTCGGGGTCGAGAATTCGTCATCAATTTGGATCATGAAACTCTGAAGCACATCCGAGGACAAGGACAGTTGAGTAAGCGACATGCGCGTTGGAATCAGTTTATTGAAGGCTTTCCCTATGTCATCAGATACAAAAAGGGAAAAGATAATGTGATCGCGGATGCTTTGTCCCGCAGAGCAACACTTGTTGCTATGGCGACAACCCATCTACTGGGATTCGAGCATATCAAAACTTTGTATGCTACCGATCCATATTTTGAGGAAGAGTACCGACAAACAGAGGTACACGCATATAAAGAGTTTTCCAGACTTGATGGTTTTCTCTACCAGGAAAATCAGCTGTGTATCCCTCGCGGTTCTATCAGAGAATTATTGATTCAAGAAGCACATAATGGTCAACTGATGGGACACTTCGATAAAAATGCCACAGCTGAGATCTTAGCAGAAAAATTTTACTGACCGGGATTGAGAAAACAAGTGGAAGAATTTATTGCTAAGTGCATCGTTTGCTTGAAAGCAAAATCCACCGGTTAAGCCGCATGGTCTTTACCAAGCTTTACCAGTCCCAGCAAGACCGTGGTTAGATATCTCTATGGATTTCGTGCTTGGTCTACCCCGCACTGCACGTGGAAAGGATTCAATCTTTGTCGTGGTAGATAGATTCTCAAAGATGGCACACTTCTTGCCATGCACGAAGACCAGCGATGCACTTCATATCGCAAAACTGTTTTTCAAGGAGATCGTGAGATTGCACGGGATTCCGAAGTCAATCATTTCTGACAGAGATGTAAAATTTATCAGTTACTTCTGGAAATTGATGGGTGATTTTCACTACTCATATTTTACCACAAGCGGATGGTTGTCATCAAGTAATAAAAACCGGTGAATACCGGGTCGAACCACAGGGAATTTCAGAATATTATTTCATTCCGGAGAAGATTTTAATTGTTTTAAGTTCATTAATTATATTTTATATATTTAAAAAGAGTTTGATAAATTCTAATGGTGATTAAATTAAAAATAGTAACATTAAATTCTAAAATAAAGCAAGTTAAAATTTTAATTAATAAAAATATAAATGGGAGATGCTTGTAATATTTTAAACATTGCCATCTTTATATAAAATAGAAATTGCATATTGATTGAGCATTTTCCAATGTCTAAAAAGATCAATTTCTTAAGATTTAATTATTTTATAAAGATTAAAAATATTGTAATCTTCTACAGTTCAAATTATGCTTAAACGGATTTCATGGAAGCTGATTAAATTATCTAACATTCTGCAATCATTATTCTAGGCCTAAATTTGAGTCTTTCCCAAGCATACAAATTTTCCTATAGCAATTAAAAAGCACTTTTCATTTCCCAAATCATTGTGCACATGCCAGAATCCATTTATAATGTAATTTATTCCCAATTCCGGTACTAAAATATTAATTCTACTTTTTATCTCCCGATTTAGCAAAGCAGAAATCACAGGATTAGATTCTAACATTCAAATATGCAGAATAGTGTAAAATAATCTAACAATTATAGTAAAATAACAATAAAACATGGTAAAATGGATTTTAATACTAAATTTAGAATGTGAACAGATTAATATTATGCCACATTAAATCAGATTAGATTAGCAGATTAATACAGATTGATCGATCATATCAGATTAGCAGATTAAAAGTGCAGATTTCAGATTTTTACCAAAACAGATTCATCGATCAATTGCAGGCATCCAATACATCATCCTAATTCAAATTCTAACAGTTCAAACAGATTAATCCAGATTAACATGTAAACATCGACATTTATTATACTTCCACAAAAGATAAATTCATACTTCAAAAGTGATTCTGAACTCCCGTTCTAGATCACTCCTAACACGAACATTATAGAAATCCGTCTACAAATTCGAAACATGATAGCAGATTACATTTAGAGGCAAATTCATAACATTACAAAGCAAGAAAAAGAAAGGCAACACCTAGAATAGGAAGAACACGCCCAGAACTGCGTTCTTGAGGCATTCCTCCGGCTTGATTTTGTGTTTCTGGTCTTCTTCTCCCATTGGAATGTGTTTTTAGAAAGTTTAGTCGAGTATTAGCAGTCTGGATAATGAAGAATGACGAAAAACGGTGTTTAAAACCGAGTTCGGGAGGTTAGAAAACTGCCCAATCGCGACTGTGGCGCAAAAAGTGGCGCTCGGAAGAGGTTTTCGGCGCCACCAAGGAGAGCTGGCGCATCCTGACATTTTTCAAATTTTCTGCTGCGGCGCAAAAAGTGGCGCTCCAAGGTGCTTTTCGGCGCCGCCAAGAAGGTGCGGTGCATTCTGACAATTTCCTAAAATTCAGCCCGCGGCGCAAAAAGTGGCGCCTGAAGAGCATTTTATGCGCCACCAAGAAGGTGCGGCGCATCCTGAAGCTTTTTCCATCCGAAATTTTCCTAAGTGTTGATGCGGCGCCTGATGTGGCGCCTGAGCATGATTTTAGGCGCCGCCATGCCTATGTGGCGCATTCTGGAGTTTTTCCAGTGTTGAAAATTCCGAATTTGACATCCTTTGTCCTCCGAACATCTTCTTTCTTCATTTTAATGCCTGAAACATCATTGCAATGTATTAGAATTGCCAAAGTCTTATTATAAAGCATAAAACAAGGTAAATTGAACTCGGATAAGCTCAATTTAACAAGTCTTATTAATATTTACAAATCACATAAAATATAAACTAAAAGGCAGTAAAATAGGGTCTCATGCATGCAATTTAAGTTCGTTTTAACACAATTTAAGCTCATTTAAATGTGGTTTCACAGGGTGCATCAATATCCTCACACTTAAATATTGCTCGTCCCTTGAGCAATGAGATCAATTAACACATCAACTTGCCAATCAAGATAATAAAGATAAAGTCTCTAGAGTTCTGTCAAATCATAGATTTCAACAACAAAATGAGCTGAAAGGGTTCAAAGTTTAATGTACTAGAACTAGGCAAATTGATATGCATCAGCTATTAGAACCAGATATCCAAAGCACTTACAATACAGAAAACAGATTAATTATACATAGCACTTAATATGGGAAAGTGAATAATGTAAATATGCTTTTCTATCCCAGTCTTTAAATATGCTCAATCCATGGCTAGGTTTCACTATATTCTAGACACTTTGGCTGAGTTGTAGACGGTTGAATTCCAAAAGCTACTCATGTCACCGAATATGTGCCAGTCATCCAGTCAAGAGTTTATGAATTTTTATTGAATCCCCCTTTTTTAATATATTATTCTCTCTTTTTTTATTGATCTTGCATTCTTCAATATTTTTTTTTCTGTTTGCAAGATTTGAGTACCATTTTTTTTTCGAATATAGGGGTTTCACTCTGACTTTATTTTAATTAAGCATTTAAAAAGACTTGGAACGAGCATATTTATTTATAAATAATGATAACTCTTCACATTTTAAATAACTAGCCTAATTAATCAAATAGTTTTCTGCAAGGTAAATAGAATTGTCACCAATAGTTCAAACAACTTGTATAACAATTTGACAAAGTGTAGGACTTTAAACTAAGAAACCTAACACTCATTAAGTTGTAAAATCATATTTAAAGCAGAACATTTAGACTTATTTGGATTTTCTTCAGATTGGCAATGACGTGATAATCTCTAGATAATAGCACCAACCGGAAAACACAATTTAAATTTAAAATAATTAATCATGCATGTACCATTTTATTCTAAGCATAATAAATAGTAAAATAAAATTAAATCAAACTCTTACCACATACTTTATGCAAATTGATAACATATAACATGAAAAGATCACACCTGGAATGTTTAGATCTTAGAAATTCTTTCACCATCTTGGATGTCTCCTCTCTGCTTGCTTCTTCATGGCATATCCTGCTTCTTTATATATTTATATGGTATTTGCTCATACAAAAGATTATCGTTAGAACACATAGTAATTTATGAATTAAAATAATAAAATTCCATCCATAATTTATTTAAATTCAGACTTTTATTATTTTAAATTTTAATTTTCAGATTATTAATTTTTATTAACTCTTTTTATTAATTAAATAAAAATGGACAGATTTAAATAAAATATTAAATTTTATAAACTTACCAAAAGCAAAGTACCACAAGTTCTAGCAACTATTACATAAAGATGCTAATTAAATAAGCAAAATATGACCAAAATTATTCTAATCATTACAAATCAAACCAAGAAGGGAGCAATCCTATCTAATCAAAAATCTAGAGTTCCAAAGATCTATCCGAATCATCTACTTGATCTTCCCCAGGACCATCATCACTATCTTTAGAGCTCGAATCAGTAGGAGGGGCATATCGATCACCTAAACTTTCAGAGATGAAATACTCAAGTCTGGAAGAAAGTCGTGTAAACTGTGTCTGTGTACTATCCTCCTTCCTCTTCATCTCGGCTCTAAGCTGATGAATCTCATAGGTCATCCTATTAATTGCAATCTCTGCAGGCTCTGCCCTAGTACCAGATGTACTAGGTATATCAGGATGATGAGTGGGTGCCTCACGGGGTGCAGTAGGGTAAGCAAGCTCTGCACATCTTACTCCAGGCTTATTATAGTAATTCTTGAAAGAGATAGGAGGCTTTAGTTTCAAATCATGAGCATAGGCCGTCATGTTTACTCCAGCTTTCTCACAAACTGTCCAGATAAGTGCAGGGAATCCAAGTACAGTCCTCGCAGCATCAGATGCAATGCCATCCAGCTCATGTGCTATCATCTCTCCAACATCGATAGGCAATCCTTCCTTCACACAATACACGAAGTATAACTCCTCAGCAGTAGGCTGTGACGTATGTGAAGTAGGAAAAACCTTATGCTTATAAAGCAAGTAGAGCTGATATAGCGGTGCATCCATCAAAGTGGCAACAACTCTCTCTTTCCTCTCTCCTATGTAGGCAACTTTCCTTTGCTTCCCAAACATCTCCTTTAAGATCCTTTTCTCCAATTCTGGTCCTCCTTCCTCCTCATAAATAGGCTCATGGAAATTTTTCTTATTTGTAGCCGGACAAGAGACATCCTTAGTTCCATAGAGCTCATTAATTATGGCAGGACCATATGGTACGGGCACTCCCCTAATCCATGAAGTAAAATGCTCATATCGGGAATTGCATAAGAATTGTCTGGTAAGCTCCCAGGAGTAAATTCCGGTTGGATGCTCAGCAAACTTCATCCATCCTCGACTCATCAAAGCATCATGAACTAGAACACGATCCATATCATCTTTAGTGAATCCCTTATCTTGGATAATCCATCTTTTCTCCATTCTTTGATAGTAAGAATAGGCCTCCTGATTTATAAAGATCGCTGGATTGAAAGTGTCACCGGTTAGTTCCTCTAGAGGAGGTGTATCATCATTTCTATTATGACTCTTTCTTTTGGTTTTAGAACCACGTGGACCTTCCGGTGAAACTTCCTCCGGAGATTCAGCATCATCCTCCTCTTGCTGTGGATCACCCTCTTCTTGTTGAGCAGAATAAAAGGGAGCTTCGTTTCCATCCAACGAATCAGGAGCCACCAAATCATTTACAAACATATCTTCAGCACCCACAACAGCCGGCTCCGGATCAGGTTCTCTAATAAGAAGTGGCTGTGATGGGGCAGGCTCTGTGGCTTTCTGCTTCTTTCCAACATTGTTTCTCGGGTTATTTTTTCTCTTTGGTCTCATGATGGCAGAATTTGGGAAGCAGGAATTGAGATTAGAAAGCTAATTAAACTGAAAGAGAAGAGAATTGACAGGTTTGGTAGAAAGTGAGAGTGACCGATCGGTCTTCCCCCTTTTAAAGATGGTGAAGTCTTGATTTTGTTGAGATAAGGAGTGATTGATTTAATCTAGATCCAAATATACACTAAACATATGATTTGGAGTCAGTATAATGCTGTTTAGGATCCCAAAAATCGATTAGATATGATTTGAATCTTTTGGATTCGCGGATTTTTCAAAAATTTGCGTCGGTGGCGCAAAAAGTGGCGCTCCGAAGCCAATTTAGGCGCCACACAGTGAGTGTGACGCATTTTAAAAATAAAATAAAATTTAAAATAATTCTGCGGCGCCAAAAGTGGCGCTCAAGAGGGGTTTTAGGCGCCGCATAGTTGATGCGGCGCATCCTGAAGCAAACTTGGAAAAATTCCTATTTTGCGGCGCCAAAAGTGGCGCTTCGAGGCAGATTTAGGCGCCACCAAGTACATGCGGCGCATTTTGGAAAAACTTAGAAAAATTTCTAAGTTTTGTGGCGCATAAAGTGGCGCTGAAAGGCATTTGTAGGCGCCACCAAGCACATGTGGCGCATTCTGTGCCAAATTCGGGCAGAATATGTTTTTCCTAAGTTCATCCCCATGATGTCCAACATCTCCAAATCACTCAACAATACCAATTTCACTTCTTCCACACCTCAATCAAGTCCAAATACACTTCATTGATCTTTTTAACAGCTTAAAACAAATCAATCTAACATGCTATTGGTAAGAGCTACCTTATTGAATTTAAAAGCAACTAAAAACCTTATAAGCTAAATAGAAATTATCTAATGCTTCATATAATCAAAATGACTCGAATAACGGAAATAGTATATCTAGGATAGCAAAATAGTAGGAAATAGAGTTAAGACAATACAATCCCAAATGAAAATCAATTAGAATGTAGCAAAATAAAATCCATCAATACACATAGGCTTACTAATACATAGGACCTATCAAGATTAAAGCCTATCTATATCCCTCCGAATCAGTCAGAATCATCCTCAGAATCCTCATTATCTCCTACTTCCTCAGATCCATCTCCAGCATCAGCGTCCTCAGCATCATCATCATCACCATCTCCATCACCATCTCCAGAGCCCACATAGTCCTCATCATCATCGTCCTCAGAAGGTGTCTGAGGAGCGACATATCACTGTCCTAAGCTCTGTGACATGAAGTACTCCAGTCGGGCTGCGTGGTAGGCCTGGGCTCGTGCATTCTTGGCTATCTGATCAGCCAAGAAATGGTGCCTTTGAGCTGCAAGTAAGGCATGCTCATTCACCGTGTTCAGTAAGTTCTGTTGGTTCATCAATAAAGTCATAGCCCACTCAGGCTCTCCCTGATACTGATGTGACTGCTGTGACTGCTGTGGCTGAGCTCTGCCTCGCCCTCTACCTCTGCCCCTACCACCTCGTGTACCCCGGGTGGACTGTGAAGGAGCCTCAGAATGCTCCTGGCTCCCCTGTGATGGTGCAGGTGGTGACTGCCTAGGCAACTCTCTGGAATCGGAGGTCTCATTCTCCAATCTCTATCAAACTGCCCCATGTTCACTCCTGCTTGAGCACAAAGTAGCCATATCAAACTAGGGAACATAAGAGCTGACCTCTTAGACACCCCCGGTGTCTGTCTCAGCTCAAGCGATACAAGCTCTCCCATGTTGATCGGGCTCCCCATCTTGATGCAATATGGAACATATAAATCCAAGGAAGTGGGTCCAGAAGTGTGAGTCGAAGGACTCAATCTCGATCTATAAAACATGAGGAGCTGGTACATAGGAGCATCCATGTCAGGCCCATGTAGCCTACTCATGTCATCATAATCATACGTGAGGATATCCTCCTGGCCCTCAAACATAGACATCAGCACAAGTTTCTTAAAATCTTCCCTGTCATCTGCTCTCATCACCGGCTCCCAGAAGTCTCTGCCATAGGGCAGATCCACTACTCCAAATATCTGATTAATGTGCTGAGGAGTGATGGGCACTCTGACCCCAAAAATCCAAGAATCCTCCTCCTCAGCATTGGCTACAAATAGCCTAGTCAGCTCCCATGAGTATGATCCAGCTGGGTGTCTCACAAATCTCTCCCAACCCCTGGATCTAATAGCATCTCGAAGCAAAGAGTGCTGTAAGTCTCTATCTGAAAAACCCCTATCTGCAATGATCCTCTTCTTGTGGAATCTTTTGTGCAGCTCATATGCCCTGGCACTCCTGAATATAGTGGCATCGAATATGCCCTCCTTGACATACAACAGATCAGGGACATAGGCTCTGGGATCTTGTCTTTTCTGTCCTCCCCTTGCCGGTTGCTCCTCTTGCTCCTCCTGATCAACCTCATCATCATCTTCCTCTCCTCCCACAGCCTCAGGGATAGGCTCCTGAATAACTAATGCAGCAGATCTCCCTCTCCTAGGTCGAGAGGAAGTGGAACTCGTGGCGGGTGCCTTCCCCCGAGAGGCTCTAGAGGGGGCCTGTGAATGATCAGATGCCTCAGGCTGCTCAGGCTGAACGGGCTGGTCAGGCTGATTGACCTCCTGTTGGTCATCAGCGGGTACTGTAGTATGCCTCGAGGAAGCAGCACTCTTGGACTTACTCTTCCTGAAATAGGAGAGAAGTTCCTTGGACTTGGAAGCACCTCCTGAGCCCTGTGGTGGATCCATCTGTATCAGTTTTTTCGTACGGAGTCTGCGATGTTCAAGAATATGCTCATCAGGAATAGGAGTAGGAATGCTATCCGGTGACTGTGGATCATAAATTCCCATCCTTCCCTCGGGCATGGGTATATACCTATAACCCGATTTCTTAGGGAGATTTAGAGAATTATACATTATTTAAGTACCTGGTTGTACAAAAACTCTGGGTTAGTATCATATATATGCATTGCCTCCCATCCTTACACTTAAGTTTAAACCAAAGGTTTAACTTAAGTGTTAAGTATAAAGCAAACATATACATCAACCTAGAATGTGGGATTTAAATGACTCAATGACTAAAATGTTGCATTTTAAAAGTTATGAATCCTAAACTTTGTTTAAATATATCATCCATTTTATTCTAGAGTTTAAGATTCATGTTAAAGCATGCCTTTTTAATAAAAACTCCTTCTTTTATTAAATTTTCAGATTTAATAAATAAAAACAACCTAAATTATTAAACTAGAGTATTACAAATGGTTTAAATTAATATTTAAACTCATCCCAATTTATTTATATGTTAAATTAACCTATTTTAATTAACTAAATTATAAATAAAAGAGTTTTTATCAAAACATGCTCCAATTAACTCACATTATGAAGAACATGAAATTTTTGACATAAAAATAACTTTATATTTTTAATATAACTAAAATGACATGTTCTAGTGATGTTTCATCCATTTAATTAATCAAAAATGCCATTTTAATTAATTTTAAAGCAATTTCCAGATTTTAATTTTCAAAAATCCCAAATTTTTAAATGTAATCCAAAAATTTCCACATTATGCAAGAAACTCATGTTCTACAACACTTGTTCATGTTCAAACTAAGATTTAGACAATTAAAAACAAGTTTAATCCCACATTCTAACAATACCCAAAATTTGAGCAACAACACAAATACCACAATCAATGTATTCCAAAGCACTAGAATATGATAAAATTTGAATTGGGATAGCAATTCTTACCTAAATTGAAGGATTGGAGCACTTTGAAGAGGATTCCCCAAATTTGAAGAACTAGGGTTGAAGAACCCTAATTTTGATTCAAACAAAGTAAAATTTGGGTTTTGGAATGAGAATTTGAACAATGTGGATGAAAATTGATGTATGAAATCGAAAATAGGAAGAATTTTACCGGAGTGGCGCAAATTGTGTCGCTTTGGTGGCGCTTGATCGAGAGAAAAAGAGAAGAGAGGGGAGTGGCTTCGGTCGAAGAATGAGGAAAAGAATGGAAGTTTTTGGGATTTAATCCCGTTTCCAGAACCGGGTCTGGGACCCCTAACCCGCGGGTCGAGCGCCAATGTGGCGCTGGAGCCACCATTTTGGCGCCGCACAGGCTGTGCGGCGCATCCTGTGCTCGGAGAAATTTTTAAGTCCGAGAGTGGTGCAATAATTGGCGCTCAGGAGCACTTTTATGCGCCACACAGTGTATGTGGCGCATAACCTGACTTCAAAATTTTCCAGGTTCGAAATTGGCGCCTGAGCTTGAGTTTAGGCGCCACCAAGAAGGTGTGGCGCCTAATCTGAGTATGTGACACTCGAATTTCAGCTCAAACTCGACCATAATGATAGTCAATTCAATTTCTAAGATTAGCGAGTCAGATTTAACATATATAACCTCCCTAAATACTCCCGGGTCATAGTTCTCCTCAATTAAGCCAATCAATCCATACGAAATTCCCTTTTCACATCTCCATCGAGTCAACTTTGAACATGTTAAGATCAATCATCAAGCACACACAATTCTTTCATTTTTCAATGTTTTGCTACTTATTCCAATTCATAGGCAATGTCCCACTCAATTTATTCAACACATGCAATTAACATAGCATAAAATTCAAACAACATAATTAAACTAAAAACAACATTTAAATTAAATTAAAACACGAACAATAAAGCAGATAAAAGCACATAAACAATAAAATGTAAAATATTTTTGTCTTTTTCTTTTATTCATAATTTTTATTGGTTTTTATAGTTTTACTTAATAAAAACTTAACATAATTAAAGATGCAATGCAAATACTTCAATAAGCAGATTTAAATAACCAAAGGCTTAACACTAATTTGTTCGATTAATTTAACTTCATCTCCAAAATAATGTTTAAGTCTTTGACGATTTACAGTGAATTCCCTTTCATCTTCAGCTTTTAAAACTACTGCACCATTATCCAACACTTTAACAATCCTAAAAGGCCCTGACCACTTTGTCTTCAATTTACCAGGAAACACCTTAAATCTAGAATTATATAAAAGCACTAACTGTCCAGCTTCAAACACCTTAGGCCTAAGCATTTTATCATGATAAAGCTTTGTTCTTTCCTTATAAATTAGAGCATTATCATAAGCCTGACGTCTAATTTCTTCTAATTCAGTAAGATCTACCTTCCTTTTTTCTTGAGCCTCTTTAAATTCGAAATTCAACTTTTTCATAGCCCAAAGTGATTTAAACTCAAGTTCGAAAGGTAAGTAACAAGCTTTTCCATAAACCAATTTAAAAGGAGTCATACATATAGGTGTTTTAAAGGCTATCCTATAAGCCCACAGTGTTTCATCTAACTTAAATGCCCAGTCTTTTCTAGATTTTCCTACAGTGGCTTCCAAAATCTTTTTAATCTCACGATTAGTGACTTCTACCTGACCATTGGCTTGAGGATGATAGGGTGTTGTTATCCTATGATGAACATGAAATCTAGATAACAATTGATTACCAGCCCTATTGACAAAATGAGGCCCACCATCACTAATGATTGCTTTAGGCACACCAAAACGAGTAAAGATTTGCTTCTTCAAGAATTTAATCACTTGTTTAGTATCATTTAAAGCACATGATTCAGCTTCTACCCATTTTGATACATATTCTACAGCATCAAGAATATACAATTTCCCATTAGATGGTGGAAATGGACCCATAAAATCAATTCCCCACAGATCAAACAACTCAACAGGCATAATTCCTTTTAGTGGCATTTCATCTCTTTTAGTGATATTAACAGCTCTTTGACATACATCGCATTTTTGCACAAATGATCTAGCATCACGATAAATATTAAGCCAATATAAACCACCTTCGAGTACCTTATGAGCTGTCATATTCGGTCCAACATGTCCTCCTCCAAGTCCTTCATGGCAAGCCTTTAAAACTTTTTCAAAATCCTCATCAGGGATGCATCTCCTTATGATTTGATCTGAACACAGTCTAAACAAATAAGGTTCATCCCAAATAAAAAATTTAGCATCATTTTTAAATTTTTGCTTTTGACTATGCCATTTTAAATGATCAGGAATTACACCACATGCTAAATAATTTACAAAATCAGCAAACCACGGATCAGAGGAAGTGTTATTTATTAAATACAAATTTTCATCAGGAAATGCATCATTAATTAATCTTTCTTCCCCTTTTTCATGCTCCAGTCTAGATAGATGATCAGCTACATGATTTTCATCTCCTTTTCTATCTTTAATTTCTAAATCAAATTCCTGTAACAATAATACCCATCTAATTAACCGTGGTTTAGCATCTTTCTTTGCAAATAGATATTTAATAGCAGCATGATCAGTGTAAACTACAGTCTTAGAGCCAATCAGATACGGTCTAAACTTTTCACATGCATAAACAACAGATAATAGTTCTTTTTCAGTGGTGGCATAATTTCTTTGTGCAGAATTTAAAGCCTGACTAGCATAATAAATAACATGAAGCTTCTTATCCTTTCGTTGACCCAGTACTGCTCCAACAGCAAAGTCACTAGCATCGCTCATGATTTCAAATGGCAAACTCTAGTCAGCTGGCTGAATAATTGGCGCAGTCACCAATGCTTCTTTGATCCTATTGAACGCCTCAATACACTCGTCAGTAAAATCAAACTCGACATCTTTACACAGCAGCTTAAACAGAGGCAATGCAATTTTAGAAAAATCTTTTATAAACATTCGATAGAATCCAACATGTCCCAGAAAACTTCTCAAAGTTTTTAAATTATTAGGAGGTGGAATTTTTGCAATCACTTCTACTTTAGCCCTATCAACTTCAATGCCATTTTTAGAAATCCTATGTCCTAAGACAATACTTTCATTAACCATAAAATGACATTTTTCCCAATTAAGAACTAAATTTGACTCCTCACATCTGATCAGAACTTTTTCCAAGTTAATTAAACATTTCTCAAAGTCAGACCCAAATACAGAAAAATCATCCATAAATACCTCAATGCATGTCTCAATTAAATCAGAAAATATAGACATCATGCATCTCTGAAATGTAGCTGGAGCATTACACAAGCCAAATGGCATTCTCCTATATGCAAATGTACCGTAAGGACATGTAAACGTAGTTTTATCTTTATCCTCAGGTGCAATTGGAACTTGATTATATCCAGAATAGCCATCTAAGAAGCAATAAAACTCATGACCAGCTAAACGCTCTAGCATTTGATCAATAAAAGGCAATGGAAAATGATCTTTCCTAGTCTTATCATTCAATCTCATATAATCAATGCATACACGCCATCCAGTAGTTGGTCGAGTAGGTACTAATTCACCATTTTCATTTCTAATCACAGTCATACCTCCCTTTTTAGGCACTAATTGAACTGGACTCACCCACTGACTATCAGAGATAGGATAGATAATACCTGCATCGAGTAGTTTAATCACCTCTGCTCTTACAGCTTCTTGTAGATGTGGATTCTGTCTCCTTTAGGGCTGTCTCACTGGTTTGTCATCCTCCTCCATATAAATCCGGTGTGTACACAATGCTGGACTCAGTCCCTTAATATTAGCTATCGTCCAACCTATTGCTCTAACATGCTTACTCAACACTTGGGTTAATGCATTTAATTGATCATCATTTAATTTATTACTTGCAATAACAGGTAAAGTATCATTCTCACCAAGAAAAACATACCTCAAATGTGATGGCAGCTCCTTCAATGTCAATGTAGGTGGCTTTTCAACAGACGGGACTAACTTAGACTCTTCTATCGCACATACTACTTGCACAGGTAATCCTCCCTCACACTTACTTTCAGCTAAGTCCTCACAACTCTCCACTAACTGCTCAAATTTCATATAGGGATCATGTCTAGCAAAGAACTCTCTCTCTCAATCACCTCATCCTCCTGATAGATAGCTGTAACTCTATTACACGGGTAGGTGTCAGAACTAGCGTGTTGTGTTTTAGTTGTCTTAGAAATGTCAAACGACACTTGTTCATTACCTACTTTAAGTATAATTTTACCATCATCCATATCAACCATAGCTCTACCAGTTTGCAGAAATGGTCTACCTAAAATCAGATGAATATCAATGTCTTTTTCCATATCAAGAACAACAAAGTCGACAGGGAAGATGAAGCTCTCTACTTGAACAGGAATGTCTTCTACAATGCCTAAAGGAGTCCTAATAGACCTGTCAGCAAGCTGTAGCTGCATCCTAGTAGGCTTTACAACTCCTACCCCTGGTTCTCTAAAGACATGTAAAGGCATCAGATTAATACTAGACCCGAGATCACACAGAGCTTTATTGAATTCTTTAGTGCCAATAATGCACGGAATAGTATAACTCCCAGGATCTTTTTGTTTAATAGGTTGCCTTCTTTGTAAGATTGCACTACATTCCCCTGTCAATGTCACTCTCTCTTCATCATCAACACTCCTCTGTTTTGATAGAATTTCTTTTAAGAACTTAGCATACACGGGCATTTGTGCAATGGCATCAGAAAAAGGAATATCAATTCTTAAATTCTTAAAGACTTCTAAGAATTTAGCATAATCTTTATCTTCCTTAGCCTTTTTAAGACGCTGTGGATATGGAACAGGTGGCTGATACGGCTTAACTGGGACAGTAGACTTTCCCTTATCCTTATCCTGTTCAACTCTAAGTTTCTCACTCTCCTTAGGCTCATCAGTGTTTTTATGCTGACTTTCTTCCTCTGTATCATCACTTTGATAATCTACAGCATTAGCTAAAACCTCTGGATCATCTAAGGTGGGGTAAGGATTAGGAAGTTCCTTTTTATTCCTTAAAGTGATTGCTTTACATTGCTCTTTTTTTATTAGGATCAGGCATGCTTGGTAATGTTCCTTGCTGTCTATTTGAAGTATCCCTAGCAATTTGACCAACTTGAACTTCTAAATTTCTCATTGAGGCTTGCATTTGCTGAATTATTTGTTGCTGAGACACGATTGTGTTCATTAACTCTTTTAAATTGACCTCATCACCTCCTTGGTTTTGTTGCAGCTGTGGTTGAGGTTGAAAGTTCCTAAACTGTTGGTTAGGGTAAAAAGGTTGGTTTTGATTTCTGTTCTGATTAAAGTTTTGGTTCTGATTCTGGTTATGAAAATTTTGATTTTGATTTTGATTTGGGTAATTCTGATTTTGGTTTTGAGGGTAAGGTTGACGGTTGTTTTGGGGGTAGGTGTTTTGTTGAAATTGAGAATTTTGGTTTGGATAGAAGTTTTGGTTTTGAGGACGGTTTTGGTTGTAGTTTTGCTGCCTATTTCCCATGTAGTTCACATCTTCCACTTGCTCCTCAGTCCCTTCACACTGCATAGTCTCTTGAAGTCCTTGATCGAGCAGGTGACAGGCTGATGACTCATGAGGTCCATGACAAATACCGCATCTCACAACTTTAGCTTGACCTTTCTTGAGCGTAGAAACCTCCCTCATCAAAGCATCTAACTTAGAATCTATAGCAACTGCCTTTTCTACCTCATAGATTCCTCCTTTTGTTTTGTTTCTAGCATTTTTCTTACCAGGAAATTTTTTCATGTTAGAAATCTTTTTCTCTATGATTTCCTTAGCTCTAGAAGGTCCTATAGATAGAAAAGAATCTCCAGCTGCTGCATCCAACAAATTCCTCCAATGATCAATCAGTCCATTGTAAAAGAAATGCATCTGCCGCCAATCTTCAAAGCCATGATTCGGACATCTCGCCAATAAAGTGTTGTATCTATCCCATGCTTCAAGTAGAGTTTCACCCTCATCTTGCACAAATTCTTTGATTTTTTCTTGTAATTCTAAAACCTTGGATGGTGGGAAGAATTGTTCTAAGAAAGCTTCTAACATTTTATCCCAAGTAGTAACATCCCTTAATTGAAGTGAATTATACCAAGTTTTAGCTTTATCTCTGATTGAAAATGAAAACAATCTTAACTTAATTTCATCATTGGTAACACCATTTATTTTCACTGTGTCACAATAGTCCAAGAAGTTCCTTATGTGTTCTACAGCATCATTAGTAGGTGCTCCATTATATTGATTAGCTTGCACCATTGTGATTAGTGCAGGCTGTAGGGTAAAACTTAAAGCATCTACATCTGGCCTTGGAGTTCTATTAAGCAGATTCCCACTAGTTCCTTGTAAGTGTTCTTCAATGGTCATTTCAGCTTGATCATCGTGTTCCAAATCACCACTGTTACCTCCATTATTACCCTGATTATTATCATTATTCGTTGCCATGTTTAACCTATTGAACTGAGCAACTAATTGATTAGTTTGAATTTTTGAAACTCCAGTCGTTGGAGAATAGTTTTCTTCATCAGAGGATGAATTAATTAAAATTTCCAACTGAGTTGGTCTCCTACGTTTCCCTAATCTAATAGTTCTAAGAGTACGCTCAAGATCATAAGCTATTTCTGCCTGTTTGCTTCGCACTGCAAATATTAAATAAAAATAAAATAAAATAAGTAACAGTTAAATTAATATTCAACTTAATAAATTTTAATTAATAAACTAAAAACAATTAAAAGTTCACAACAAATTCCCCGGCAACGGCGCCAAAAACTTGATGGGTGATTTTCACTACTCATATTTTACCACAACCGGATGGTTGTCATCAAGTAATAAAAACCGGTGAATACCGGGTCGAACCACAGGGAATTTCAGAATATTATTTCATTCCGGAGAAGATTTTAATTGTTTTAAGTTCATTAATTATATTTTATATATTTAAAAAGAGTTTGATTAATTCTAATGGTGATTAAATTAAAAATAGTAACATTAAAATCTAAAATAAAGCAAGTTAAAATTTTAATTAATAAAAATATAAATGGGAGATGGTTGTAATATTTTAAACATTGTCATCTTTATATAAAATAGAAATTGCATATTGATTGAGCATTTTCCAATGTCTAAAAAGATCAATTTCTTAAGATTTAATTATTTTATAAAGATTAAAAATATTGTAATCTTCTACAGTTCAAATTATGCTTAAACGGATTTCATGGAAGCTGATTAAATTATCTAACATTCTGCAATCATTATTCTAGGCCTAAATTTGAGTCTTTCCCAAGCATACAAATTTTCCTATAGCAATTAAAAAGCACTTTTCATTTCCCAAATCATTGTGCACATGCCAGAATCCATTTATAATGTAATTTATTCCCAATTCCGGTACTAAAATATTAATTCTACTTTTTATCTCCCGATTTAGCAAAGCAGAAATTACAGGATTAGATTCTAACATTCAAATATGCAGAATAGTGTAAATAATCTAACAATTATAGTAAAATAACAATAAAACATGGTAAAATGGATTTTAATACTAAATTTAGAATGTGAACAGATTAATATTATGCCACATTAAATGTAAGCAGATTAATACAGATTGATCGATCATATCAGATTAGCAGATTAAAAGTGCAGATTTCAGATTTTTACCAAAACAGATTCATCGATCAATTGCAGGCATCCAATACATAATCCTAATTCAAATTCTAACAGTTCAAACAGATTAATCCAGATTAACATGTAAACATCGACATTTATTATACTTCCACAAAAGATAAATTCATACTTCAAAAGTGATTCTGAACTCCCGTTCTAGATCACTCCTAACACGAACATTATAGAAATCCGTCTACAAATTCGAAACATGATAGCAGATTATATTTAGAGGCAAATTCATAACATTACAAAGCAAGAAAAAGAAAGGCAACATATAACACCCCCAACTTCAAAACACCAAAATAAAAGGGATGCTACCGCCACATCTCTTGGATAAAATACCGTAACACACAAATCAACCAAGAGATGCTAATGCTCTAATAAGAAAACATAACTTCTATTATTCATAATGCATAATAGTTTTAAAAGTAATTATACAAAAGACATCATGAATTGAAATGATTATTTTAAATATATATATATATATATATATTATTTGCTCAAAATAAAGTCTCTAAGTCCCTTTCCCCAATGCGTGCAATGCTCATGATTACTCACTTCCGGGTCCTAAAAGAAGGAACGAAAAACACACGCACAACTCAGTATAAACTGGTAAGTTAACTACAGCTCCATAAGGACAACACAAAGAAATGACACAACTGCAATAATAACATATTTAATATGAATGCAAATATTAAATGCAAATTTGTATTGACGAGGACACCCTTAACTGCATAATCGGCATAAACCGCATAGTCCGCATAATCCGCATGATTTTGTCTAAACCTATAGCACCGTGCCCTAGCCTAAGCCCGCAGGCGAGACTATGGGTTTAGACCCACAATACCGCATATTCAAAGGTTCGTCAACCTAGGTTTAATTTAATTTGTGACAGAGGGGGCGAGTTTCGTCGCTGGAGACCCGTCACGGTCCTGCCCCTCAACCGCATAATCCGCAAAATCCGCATAAAAGCATCTACTCGTCAATACCAATTTCTCCACATTAATATTTATACACTACATCGACTGACATATCTTCTTTTCGAAATAGGATCTCCAACTGTCTATACCAATTTGGCTAACATTAATACATAGCTAGGTCATTCAAAGTGTTTATTTAAAACACATTCTCGACACTGCCAGAGTATAAAACAAAATAATTTCTTTGCGAAAATCTAGGATTAATAACAACTCAGTGAACAATTTCTCTCCTATACTCTATGAGGCAGCAGTCGGTCACCTAACATTAAAATACACAAGTCTATATTTTTAAGTAGGCTAGATATAGATCTCATGAAAAAAAAGAAACGAAACCTGGCAGATACAAAATCAATTTACTTATGCTTCATGACAGCAACCGACATTGACAGCAAAGAGAAAGAATGCTATTTGATAGAACTTCCAAAAATAATCCCAAGGAAATAATAGTTAAATGATTTCTACAACACACTAAACCACATGCAGGGACGTATTAGGAATTCAAGAAGGGGTCAACAATGGTAGGCTCATAAACAATTAAAGTGTTGGACTTGCTGGAAAATACTCCTGACCACCGAAGCATAAAATCTCTATATATACAACCAATTATCAAACATTGACAGGCCTACAATATAGACTATCAGAGACTACGGATTATCTAACAACTAGGAAGTGAAGGAATGTCGGAAGATGATTAACTTACTGCCGAAAATTGGCTCAACGAAAGAGATGAACATGAAAAGAATTGACAGCAGCACTCCACTCCCCTTCACACGACAGCCCGTCCAGGAACAAGATTGTAGATTTCTAGGGTTGTGGCTACCGGCGGGGGTTTTTATTCCTAACAAGTTATAGTTTGACAGTAGGTTTGAATCCCAAAATTCATGGGATTGAAGTTAGATTTCCAATTTGAATTAACCCATTAGTCGGGTGTTAGGAGAGTAGGACTTATCCAAAATTTATATGCATATTTATTATTTAGTTATTATTATTATTATTATTATTACAATTATTACAATTTTTATGGGTATCACAATCTACCCTCCTTAAGAATCGACTTCGTCCTCGAAGTCCTCGAAGTCGCTTAACGTGTAAGGATAGTGTAGCTCATGCAAGGGTTCAAGGAAATTTGACCTTTGAGCATGCGGGATAGTCAAATTGTGTGATTGTGTTTTAGTTCGATATATCCTCAAGTGAAGTGATTGTTAGGCCGTTAGATCCTCCCCATTAGGATCGCAGTTTTATCCTCATAACTGCCTCATAGGGATTTTGGTGGAGATGCGGGTCTCTTTAGCATATTAAGTTCTCTAGCTAAAGTTATGTTCACTCTAAATAAAATATGGTTGAAGTTAAATGCGAGGTACTAGGTTCACTGGGGAAGATAAGTCAAGATGTTGAGACATTAAGTGCACAACTAAGTTAAGAAAAAGAACTCCATCAAGAATAAGAATTCGCTAATTTAGAACACTTAGTGCATAGCTAAAGGATAATCTAGGTTCATAAGTAGGGAACACGCACAGAAGCTAAATGCGGAATCAAGCAATAATATTTATTGAATGAAACTATTAAAACTTCTAATTAGGGGATTTAAACATCTAACTAAATGAATGCAGATGTAAGTATATGGCCCATTCCCCCAAAAAAAAATATTTTCATGCATGACTTTAAAAAAAATTTATGCAAAAGAGAACCTTCATGAATTTTTACAAAAATAATAATACTAGTATGATGAGTTCAAAAATTATAATATTTTTATAGGCTTAAAAATTTAATACATTGAGTTATAGAAAAAAAAAACAAAAAATATTTATATACTCTTAAAATAGTGGTCCGAAAGAATCGAACCGCTCTGATACCACTTTATAACACCCCCAACTTCAAAACACCAAAATAAAAGGGATGCTACCGCCACATCTCTTGGATAAAATACCGTAACACACAAATCAACCATGAGATGCTAATGCTCTAATAAGAAAACATAACTTCTATTATTCATAATGCATAATAGTTTTAAAAGTAATTATACAAAAGACATCATGAATTGAAATGATTATTTTAAATATATATATATATATATATTATTTGCTCAAAATAAAGTCTCTAAGTCCCTTTCCCCAATGCGTGCAATGCTCATGATTACTCACTTCCGGGTCCTAAAAGAAGGAACGAAAAACACACGCACAACTCAGTATAAACTGGTAAGTTAACTACAGCTCCATAAGGACAACACAAAGAAATGACACAAATGCAATAATAACATATTTAATATGAATGCAAATATTAAATGCAAATTTGTATTGACGAGGACACCCTTAACCGCATAATCGGCATAAACCGCATAGTCCGCATAATCCGCATGATTTTGTCTAAACCTATAGCACCGGTGCCCTAGCCTAAGCCCGCAGGCGAGACTATGGGTTTAGACCCACAATACCGCATATTCAAAGGTTCGTCAACCTAGGTTTAATTTAATTTGTGACAGAGGGGGCGAGTTTCGTCGCTGGAGACCCGTCACGGTCCTGCCCCTCAACCGCATAATCCGCAAAATCCGCATAAAAGCATCTACTCGTCAATACCAATTTCTCCACATTAATATTTATACACTACATCGACTGACATATCTTCTTTTCGAAATAGGATCTCCAACTGTCTATACCAATTTGGCTAACATTAATACATAGCTAGGTCATTCAAAGTGTTTATTTAAAACACATTCTCGACACTGCCAGAGTATAAAACAAAATAATTTCTTTGCGAAAATCTAGGATTAATAACAACTCAGTGAACAATTTCTCTCCTATACTCTATGAGGCAGCAGTCGGTCACCTAACATTAAAATACACAAGTCTATATTTTTAAGTAGGCTAGATATAGATCTCATGAAAAAAAAGAAACGAAACCTGGCAGATACAAAATCAATTTACTTATACTTCATGACAGCAACCGACATTGACAGCAAAGAGAAAGAATGCTATTTGATAGAACTTCCAAAAATAATCCCAAGGAAATAATAGTTAAATGATTTCTACAACACACTAAACCACATGCAGGGACGTATTAGGAATTCAAGAAGGGGTCAACAATGGTAGGCTCATAAACAATTAAAGTGTTGGACTTGCTGGAAAATACTCCTGACCACCGAAGCATAAAATCTCTATATATACAACCAGTTATCAAACATTGACAGGCCTACAATATAGACTATCAGAGACTACGGATTATCTAACAACTAGGAAGTGAAGGAATGTCGGAAGATGATTAACTTACTGCCGAAAATTGGCTCAACGAAAGAGATGAACATGAAAAGAATTGACAGCAGCACTCCACTCCCCTTCACACGACAGCCCGTCCAGGAACAAGATTGTAGATTTCTAGGGTTGTGGCTACCGGCGGGGGTTTTTATTCCTAACAAGTTATAGTTTGACAGTAGGTTTGAATCCCAAAATTCATGGGATTGAAGTTAGATTTCCAATTTGAATTAACCCATTAGTCGGGTGTTAGGAGAGTAGGACTTATCCAAAATTTATATGCATATTTATTATTTAGTTATTATTATTATTATTATTACAATTATTACAATTTTTATGGGTATCACACAACACCTAGAATAGGAAGAACACGCCCAGAACTGCGTTCTTGAAGCATTCCTCCGGCTTGATTTTGTGTTTCTGGTCTTCTTCTCCCATTGGAATGTGTTTTTAGAAAGTTTAGTCGAGTATTAGGAGTCTGGATAATGAAGAATTACGAAAAACGGTGTTTAAAACCGAGCTAAGGAGGTTAGAAAACTGCCCAACCGCGACTGTGGCGCAAAAAGTGGCGCTCGGAAGAGGTTTTCGGTGCCACCAAGGAGAGCTGGCGCATCCTGACATTTTCCAAATTTTCTGCTGCGGCGCAAAAAGTGGCGCTCCAAGGTGCTTTTCGGCGCCGCCAAGAAGGTGCGGTGCATTCTGACAATTTCCTAAAATTCAGCCCGCGGCGCAAAAAGTGGCGCCTGAAGGGCATTTTATGCGCCACCAAGAAGGTGCGGCGAATCCTGAAGCTTTTTCCATTCGAAATTTTCCTAAGTGTTGATGCGGCGCCTGATGTGGCGCCTGAGCATGATTTTAGGCACCGCCATGCCTATGTGGCGCATTCTGGAGTTTTTCCAGTGTTGAAAATTCCGAATTTGACATCATTTGTCCTCCGAACATCTTCTTTCTTCATTTTAATGCGTGAAACATCATTGCAATGTATTAGAATTGCCAAAGTCTTATTATAAAGCATAAAACAAGGTAAATTGAACTCGGATAAGCTCAATTTAACCAGTCTTATTAATATTTACAAATCACATAAAATATAAACTAAAAGGCAGTAAAATAGGATCTCATGCATGCAATTTATGTTCGTTTTAACACAATTTAAGCTCATTTAAATGTGGTTTCACAGGGTGCATCAGAAATCCCTCTGGAGCGAAATTGGAACGAAGCTACTGTTTTCAACTGCATTCCACCCACAGACAGACGGTCAAACTGAAGCTGTCAACCGGGTACTTGGTAATCTGCTTCGTATCATTACTTCATCTAATTCACAAAGTTGGGATGAATGCCTTCCGTATATTGAGTTTGCATATAACAGGCATATTCATGGTGCAGCTCATATTTCTCCATTTGAATGTATTTATGGTTTTAACCCCCTATCCCCGATTGACCTTCTGCCATTGCCTATCAATGAGCATTTGAATGTAAATTGCAGAAACAGGGCTCAAGCAATTAAGGAGATGCACAAGAGTGTAAAAGAGAGCCTTCAGAAATCGGCGGAAACATATGCACGATATCATGATAGGGGAAGGAAAAGACTGGTGCTGAAGCCAGGAGACTGGGTGTGGCTTCATCTGAGAAAAGAGAGATTCCCAGCAAAGATACGCAGCAAACTATCTCCACGAGGAGATGGACCATTTAAAATTTTAGAACGGATTAATGATAATGCATATAAACTGGAATTACCGGAAGAATATGGAAATATTAATCTGTAACACCCCCGTTTTCCCACCTAAGTTTACAGCGGAAGTTATCAACGGGATCCTGGGGTTGTTACCACCACACTTCTAATTAAGCTCGCTTTGGTCTTGCCTTGGCTTATTTAATTAAGAAGTGCTAAGGCTAATTTTAAAATTTAAAATGTAAATATACTTCAAAACAACTTAAGCTATACTTTAACATAAAAATAGTAGCGTTTACAAAAAGATGACGGCTAAGGCTTGTCGCCCCCAAAATAAGTTTCTATTACAAAATAACTAAAGTTTTAAAAAGAAAATTTTAACCGTCTAATACGAATGCCAAAGTAGTGGTGACTCCCGTGCCCGTGCCCGTGCCCGTGCCTTCTAGTGGGGTCCACATATATCAAATCCTGGAGGGAATAGTAAGTAGGATTATCAGCACGACGGCTGAGCAAGTAAATTATTGTCCCTTGGACAAAAATAATTTAAAATATTACTGAAACAGTAAATGGCATGTCAAACCGTTAAACTGATCAATCCACACGTAGCTCAACTATGACGTCTACACCCGGGGTATCTCATAGGACCTAACATGCTCATATAGCGACTGAAGTCAACTATGGTATACAAGGACGACCCTTCCCTGCATCTAGAAAAACTGATTGGGAGACCCTTGGTCAACCACAATCCTCTTCATGGGGATCCCTTGGATAACCCACGAAATAACTACGACGATATCTACCTCTTTGATATACGCCGCATAATAATAATAACTCAATAATCACATGCCATACACTGAAAATTTTATTTTTCACATGCATGGTCTAGCCCCAAAAATAGTTAAACACATAATGGGACATTACCTCTGCGTAAATCAGTTGTATGAATAAACCCAAAAATTATTGTAATATAAAGGGAATTAAACATGCAAAAATACTCTTGGGACAAAGCCCACAGAACAAAAATCTACTTACAATTCTTCCGAAGATTGCTCACTAAACAGTTGATTTTGCGTACTAAACTGCTAGCACCTTTACTGCAACAACACTTTCTCACGACTTACTACACGACCCTTTAATGTATTAGTTGTATTATAGAATCTTGTGTCTTCAACTATGTCATCCTCATATTTATAGGGGAAATAGGCGGTCACTAAAATCTACTTTATTACTAATGCACACACCTGCACTTCTCTATATTTAATTTCTCCAAAAAAAAATTTATCTCATGTAGGATTATTTATAGTAAACTACAATTTAATTTGCCATTCTTAGTTAACCGCAGCCTTCAGAAGCAGTAACCAACTTCATGTATTAGGATTATTTTTTTATTCATTCTACTGTCAGTTAATAGTCACTGTATAGTAACCTCCTTAGCCTATTTATGGAAATGTCTGATCACATATTTGTCTGCTACACGTCACCTATTTGTCTGCTACTTGTTGATCTGTTGTGCCCTTTCATCCCATATCATATTTATTTATTTATCTATCATTCTTTTCTTATTTCCTTAGCAAAGAAGCTATAATCTTAGTTATTAATAGTAAATAATGTCCTATTGCAGATTTCTCACACATTTCAAGTTACTTTCTATTTTTTTTTTAATTTTTTTTTTACATGCACATACGCCACCCCTCTCTCCCATTCTAAATTTTTTTATGCAACAATTTTTATTATTTTTTTTTGTACCTGTTATGGTTTCTTTCACGTAAAGAGCAGCTATCTGATTTTCTATAGTTGTATTTTCTTAAGCTGAGTTGGTCTATTGCACCATCTTTGCCTTTTATCTTATTAAAAATATTAGTGTTGGTAATGGAATTGGAACCCATGACCTATAAAATAGAAATCTTAGATTATACCACTAGGCTAATGATGATGTTGGGTTAGATAATAAAATTTAACTAAACTTAATATAAAAGTTGTTAGAAAAATAATACCTAACTAATATTATTAAAACAACTTCTCTTAGCAAACTGTATTTTAACTAGATTATTTTCTAAGATCTTGCCCCTTTCAATATTTTTCCTTCGAAAAATATATTTCTCTTGGTATTCCTCTTACCAACATGTATCTCTGTTATTTTCCTTTAGAAAATAATTGTGCATCATTCAATATTTCCCGTAGGAAAAATATATTTTTCTGGTGACTAAATTATTTTCCCTTGGAAAATAATTCATCGTTTCCAAATAGTCTATATCATGGGATATACTAATTTATTTCCTGTCTCGATTTATTTTCTTAAGAAATACTATCAAATTATTTCTTCAGAAAATATTATTAGCTTAACAATTTTTTTCAGGGTATTACAATCTACCCCCCTTAAAACAAACTTTGTCCTCGAAGTTTACTCATATAACTATTGCAAGAACTAAAACAAGGTAAGGTTTATGCAAAATTTAATCGTCTCTACCTTATTCTTTCTAGGGCTACGACATCCTCCCGCACTTGTTTTCACAGCTATGTCCCCATAGCTGAATCGACTTCAAGAAATAACTCAGGATACTTGGCTTGCATGTCTGCTTCTGTTTCCCACGTGGCATCATTCTCGTCATGGTTTGACCATTGTACTTTGACCATGCGAATGACTTGGCGCCTCGTGGCCCGCTCTTTTGTATCTAAGATTTTGACCGGTCTCTCTTCATATGTTAGGTCGTCGTCTAGTTCAATAACCTTCGATGGAATCACTCTCTGAAGGTCATTATGGTATTTCTTAAGTTGGGATACATGGAATACATCATGAACTCGAGATAATTCTTTCGGTAAGTCGAGTCGATATGCTAATGTACCAACTTTGGCAATGATATCGAATGGTCCAATGTAACGAGGACTTAGCTTACCCCGTTTACCAAATCGCATCACACCTTTCATAGGCGAGACCTTCAACAAGACTTTATCGCCAATTTCATACTCGCCCTCTCGCCTTCTCTGATCGGCGTATGTCTTTTGTCGATCTTGGGCTGCTTTTAGCTTGACTTGAATCTTCTCAATAACCTTGGTCGTCTCTTCAATTAGTTGTGGTCCAACAGGAATTGGATTCTCACACGCAGTCCAACAAAGTGGACTTCGACACTTCCTACCGTAGAGTGCTTCAAATGGAGCCATACCAATACTGGCATGATAGCTATTGTTATAACTGAACTCTACAAGTGGTAGATGATTCTCCCAATTTCCTTGGAACTCTAAAGTGCAAGCTCTAAGCATATCTTCGAGAGTTTGGATTGTTCGCTCCGTTTGGCCATCTCTTGTAGGGTGAAATGCCGTACTCAACTTTATCTTGGTACCAAAGGCTTCTTGTAACTTAGTCCAGAAATTCGAGACGAATCGGCGATCCCGATCTGAAACGATGTCTTGAGGAATTCCATGTCTCCGTACGACATTCTCGATATAAGCTTTGGCCAGCTGATCCATACTCCATGTTTCTTTCATGGGTATGAATATAGCTGCTTTTGTTAAGCGATCGACGATCGCCCATATTTTATCGTTCCCTTTGAGTGTTTTTGGTAATCCTGAAACAAAATCCATGAAGATACTATCCCATTTCCATTCTGGGATTTCAAGTGGTTTTACCAATCCAAGTGGTTTCTTGCGCTCGGCCTTCACCTTCTGACAGGTTAGGCACTTTTCCACGAATTCTGCTACTTCTTGTTTCATTCTAGGCCACCAAAAGATCTTTCTCAAGTCTTTATACAACTTGTCTCCTCCAGGGTGCACCGAATAAGGAGTTTCATGTCCCTCCTCGAGGATACGTCGCTTGAGGTCCTCGAATGCTTTTGGTACACACCAACGACCTTTAAATCGAATACTGCCATCTTCGTGGATCTGGAAATCTAAAGCTTCACCTTGAGCTATCTTCGCCTTGACCCTTTCTAATTTGACATCACCGGGCTGTCTCTCTCGGATCTCGTCAAATATTGTTGGTCGAATTGTGATGGCATTGATTAGTTGAGTGGGCGTACCTTGGTAGACCACTTCAATGTTTAGTCGGGCCAATTCCATATACAACTCGGGTGGTAAGATCTTCGTATTACTCAGATGCTTGGACTTTCGGCTTAGTGCATCGGCCACTTTATTGGCTTTCCCCTCATGATATGTTCCACTCATGATATGTGATGCCTAAGTCGTAGTCCTTCATCAGTTCTAACCATCGCCTCTGGCGCATGTTCAGCTCTTTCTGAGTATAGATATACTTCAGACTTTTGTGGTCTGTGTATATCTGACATCTTCGCCCGTACAAGTAATGCCTCCATATCTTTAGAGCGAAGACAACTGCAGCTAACTCCAAATCATGGGTAGGATAATTCTCCTCATTTGGTCGTAGCTGTCGAGAAGCATATGCTATGACCTTTCCTTTCTGCATCAACACACATCCTAGCCCAAATTTGGAAGCGTCACTATAAATTTCGAAATCTTCTTTTTCATTGGGTAAGGTTAGGATTGGTGCCGTGGTTAGCCTTTCCTTTAATGTCTGGAAGGCCGTTTCGCATTCAGGTGTCCACGTGACCTTTGATCCCTTCTTCAAATTCTGTGTCAGCGGTCTCGCGATTTTTGAGAAATCTTTGACGAATCTTCTATAGTAGCCTGCCAAGCCGAGGAAACTTCTTATCTCAGTTTGTGAGGTCGGTACAGGCCAATCCTTCACTGCTGCTACTTTAGCAGGGTCAACTGAGATTCCTTCAGCTGAGACAATGTGACCAAGGAATGCAACCTTGTTCAGCCAAGATTCACACTTAGACAATTTGGCATACAACTGATGGGTTTGTAGTGTTTGTAAAACCTGGTGTAGATGTTGTTCGTGTTCCTTCTCATTCTTTGAGTAGACCAGTCTATCATCAATGAAGACAACTACACATTTGTCTAATAGTTTTGACTCAAAAATTATTTTGACTTTAAAAAGGGAGTTTTGACTCGGGCGCTCTGATACCAACTTGTAACACCCCCGTTTTCCCACCTAAGTTTACAGCGGAAGTTACCAACGGGATCCTGGGGTTGTTACCGCCACACTTCTAATTAAGCTCGCTTTGGTCTTGCCTTGGCTTACTTAATTAAGAAGTGCTAAGGCTAATTTTAAAATTTAAAATGTAAATATACTTCAAAACAACTTAAGCTATACTTTAACATAAAAATAGTAGTGTTTACAAAAAGATGACGGCTAAGGCTTGCCGCCCCCAAAATAAGTTTCTATTACAAAATAACTAAAGTTTTAAAAAGAAAATTTTAACCGTCTAATACGAATGCCAAAGTAGTGGTGACTCCCGTGCCCATGCCCATGCCTTCTAGAGGGGTCCACATATATCAAATCCTAGAGGGAAAAGTAAGTAGGATTATCAGCACGACGGCTGAGCAAGTAAATTATTGTCCCTTGGACAAAAATAATATAAAATATTACTGAAACAGTAAATGGCATGTCAAACCGGGGTATCTCATAGGACCTAACATGCTCACATAGTGACCGAAGTCAACTATGGTATACAAGGACGGCCCTTCCCTGCATCTAGAAAAACTGATTGGGAGACCCTTGATCAACCACAATCCTCTTCATGGGGATCCCTTGGATAACCCACGAAATATCTACGATGATATCTACCTCTTTGATATACGCCACATAATAACAATAACTCAATAATCACATGCCATACACTGAAAATTTTATTTTTCACATGCATGGCCTAGCCCCAAAAATAGTTAAATACATAATGGGACATTACCTCTGCGTAAATCAGTTGCATGAATAAACCCAAAAATTATTGAAATATAAAGGGAATTAAACATGCTGTAATACCCGAAAATTTTCCAACATAAAATAAAATAATTAAATAAATAAACAATAAATAAAATAAATACCATAAATAAATAAATCCAGCTAATAAATAAATAAGTAAAGATAAAGAAATGAGATTTAACTTAAAAAGGAATTAAAAGGAAATTAATTAAATAAAAAGAATTGATTAAAGATAAGTAAATTGCACACCGAAACCCGACACCAATGAACTCGAGAATTCGAGTCCGAACATGCAATTAGACCCGAGTAAAAATTTAGAGAAGAAATAGGAACCCGAAGATACCCCGGAAATCGGAATCCGGGAGCATATGGGGATAGAAGTCTGAAAGAGAGGAGGAAAGGCACGACGGATCGCACGACCCGCCCGGACCGAAGTCCAGGCGAGTGCCGCGCGGTGGCCGCGCGGTCAAAGGGGAACGAGCGCGCCATGACCGCGTCGTGCAACAGATTCGCCGGTTGCGAGATTCACTCGCCCGAATCCGGATTTTCCGACTTCGGTTGAACACCTTTCGGCTCAAGACTCTTAGAGGCAGACCTTGGATGCCCCTAGGTCTTATTTACTTATAAATAAGCCCTCTTGAAAGCTCCGAGCACTTTTCCAAAACCCTACAACTCTCTATACGTCGGAAACCCTAATTCCGGGGTCGTCGGAGGCACGAAACCAAGGCGAGGACTGCATGGACGAAAATTTGAAGATCTCCAACGTCGTGGTAAGCTTCGATCCGATCCTGTTCCATATACGATTCGAAAACGAATCCTAAACTTCTTCTTTTTCTTTCTACGCCCCGAATCGGATCTAGAACGTAGAACCCGACGAACGGAGAGGATAGACGGAGGACTGGAAGCCACGCCTTCGAAATAGATGATCCTGGATATCTACAAATCTGTAAGTTAATACTTACATGGTTTTGGGAGTAACTAAAACATTCAAACCTAAAAGTTTAAACAAGATTTCGAAAATCTGTCAACGTATGATTTTTACCGGCGCAACAGTTTTGTCGAATTTTTCCGAACCTTAAAACAACTTCAAACGGAAAAACTTAAACACGAAAAACGTTCCTAAGGCTTAGATCTATCTACTGTAAAATTTTCAGAATTTTTAGAGACGATTTGGAATGTGAAAACCACCCGAAACCGAACTGCTTGAAATTGGATCTTGAAATTCTTGACAGAACTTAGGTCCGATCTTGATGACATTTTTGACATTAGTTATAGGCCGATTTAGATCTTTAGCCGAACATGAAAGTTGTAGATAAATGTCTAAGAAGGTCTCTGTAAAATTTCATTAAATTTGTAGTTGATTTGCTATGGTAGATCTTGATAATCTTGAACTGCTGTATGCGAAATTCGGACAGATTAATGATATGACGAAAATTGATGTATTTGACCTATTTCAGTATCTCGGATTGAAAACGTTAAAACATGAAAGTTGTTCATCTCGATGTTTCTGAGTCAGTGGTAAAATTTCAAAATTTTTGGAATTAAACTCGATTTTTAATGAATGTTTGAGTAAACTGTGGTTGACCGAGTCAAATTTTGAAATATTGTTGAAACGGTGAAATTAGCCTTTAAGGTTTAAACGAGTAGAAGACTCTTTGAAATAATCATATGAAATCTGGAAATTAGGAAATCCCCTTTACAAACTTGATCCTTAAAATTAGGGGGTGAGTGCTCTGCAGGGTGCCCTCCTAACGATTCACTTCGTGCCTATATGGACGATGGTGACCCCGTGCGAAATATTGAGATATGTTGCCAAAACGGCATGAGATATATGGCCTACACTCTCGTGAATATCCTTATGGGTTTCCCGAGGCTCCGGAGTGGTACTGGGTATGGCAGATACGGCTGCGACCGCCGATTTCCGGCTAAACTTGTTGACATCGCGATGCTATCGTGAAACTTTGAAATACTAAATCTTGGGAGTAAATGGGGATAGTTAAATGTTTAAATTTGTCTTTTAAATTATTAAATGCTTTATTTAAATTAATTATAGCTTTATTTAAATTATTTATGAATATTATCATGCTTTTATGAAATTATTAAATTAATGGCTTGTAAACCCTACGATCATGCATGTGTTAACTTACTCAGCAAGTTGTGCTGACCAAACCATTTATTTTCCTTTTTCCTTACAGAGTATGTGGAATGATCATGAGCACATTCATGCATGGGGGAACTATATTTTTGCAAACTTTATGATTTAAATTCTTGCATTAGATTCTAGAATAAACGGGCCTGTTTAACCCGTGTTTTGACCATGTTGGTCATATTTACATTTCCGCTGCAATATTATACTTAAATACTATTTCCGCTGCGCTATGATATTATTATTTTTGAGACTATATTGTATGGGTTGTTTGCAAATGCTTTAAATATTTTTTAACACTGAAATACCTAGCCTTGCATCTCTTTAGTAAGCCGGAGAAACCGTGTCATACTAGGGAGGTGTGGCGGTGACATCTGGACCTGGGTGACCAAAAACCGGGGTGTTACACATGCAAAAATACTCTTGGGACAAAGCCCGCAGAACAAAAATCTACTTACAATTCCTTCCGAAGAGTGCTCACTAAACAGTTGATTTTGCGTACTAAACTGCTAGCACCTTTACTGCAACAACACTTTCTCACGACTTACTACACGACCCTTTAATGTATTAGTTGTATTATAGAATCTTGTGTCTTCAACTATGTCATCCTCATATTTATAGGGGAAATAGGCGGTCACTAAAATCTACTTTATTACTAATGCACACACCTGCACTTCTCTATATTTAATTTCCCCAAAAAATTTTTTTATCTCATGCAGGATTATTTATAGTAAACTACAAACTAATTTGCCATTCTTAGTTAACCGCAGCCTTCAGAAGCAGTAACCAACTTCCTTTTCCTTTTCACATGGGTATGATACTTATTCTCCTCTGCAGCACTCACGTCACTCTTCCCTTTTTATTTTTCTAATTTGTCAACTAAGTCATCATTGCCCTATTTAATTATTTACTTTATCTCACGTAAAGTACTACTATTTGTCTATATTCACAGGTGTTGGCAATGTGTATTCTACGTCACTTAATAGTCACTGTATAGTAACCTCCTTAACCTATTTATGGAAATGTCTGATCACATTTTGTCTCCTGAGACTTTCCAATTCACGTGACCTATAAAATAGAAATCTTAGATTACTACCACTAGGCTAATGATTATGTTGTGTTAGATAATACTCCCTCCGTCCCACTTAACTTGTCTTGTTTCACTTTTGCACACAATCCAATGCACTTCTTTAACTGCTAATATCTCAAAATATGTACAACAAAAAATTAAGTAAAATATATGTTCTAAAACTACATGGTTATACGATTCTAACAAGACCCAACTCGACTATTTTTTCCAAACATATACATGCAATTAAAATGAGTCAAAGTAGAACAATGAACAGTGTCAAAAAGTCAAACAGGACACGTTAGCTGGGACGGAGGGAGTAAAATTTAACTAAACTTAATATAAAAGTTGTTAGAAAAATAATACCTAACTAATACTATTGTTAAAACAACCTCTCTTAGCAAACTGTATTTTAACTAGATTATTTTCTAAGATCTTGCCTCTTTCAATATTTTTCCTTCGAAAAATATATTTCTCTTTGTATTCCTCTTACCAACATGTATCTCTGTTCTTTCCTTTAGAAAATAATTGTGCATCATTCAATATTTCCCGTAGGAAAAATATATTTTTCTGGTGACTAAATTATTTTCCCTTGGAAAATAATTCATCGTTTCCAAATAGTCTATATCATGGGATATACTAATTTATTTCCCGTCTCGATTTATTTTCTTAAGAAATACTATCAAATTATTTCTTCAGAAAATATTATTAGCTTAACAATTTTTTTTAGGGTATTACATACTCCGTCTTTTAATGTTGCAGATCTTGTGTTGTATGAGAGAGACGAACAAGACGAGTACGAAGCTTGTCGGTTGATCGCTTAACCTCCTCAAGGGGGAGGGAATGGCGTGGAAGCCGAAACTGTAGCGTCAATAATTCCATTTTCGGAAGGACCCTGTTCGAGGAAGCAGACTAAGAAGTTCACATCCAATGTTGCTGAATTTTTCCGAGACCGTCTTGAGAAAGAGCTGTCCAAGTTATCCACCATCCGATCCGAAGCTACGTTGCTCATACAGCTCGAGCAAGCAGATGCCCGGGATTCGTCCCAATGAACCCGGAAGATTGATCGGAGAAGAATATCATTTTTGTTATCATTTTATAAATTTGTCTAAGGCATGAAAATATATATTAGGCCATAGTTTGTAAAGGAGTACGTACGAACCATGCAAAGGAGTACATCCAAAACATGCAAAGGAGTACGATCAAGCCATGAAAGGGAGTACATCTGAGCCATGCATGCACGTAACAAGACTTCATTTTTGGGGCTGGCCACATCGCAAGACTCGCGACCCACGTCGTGAGACCTCCAGCCTACGTCGTGAACCACCATGTCGCAAGCCGCGAACCACGTCGCGAAGCTCGCCCCCACGTCGCAAAGGATCACGACGTACGTCGCTAAGCCTCACAACGTACGTCGCTAGAGGTTCACAAGGCACGTCGCTAGCCTAGCGACGTACGTCGCCAGTTTCACGACGGCCACGTCGTGAGACCCTCTCACGACGGGCATCACCATCTCCACGTCGCCATCCTTTCCATCACGTCGCCAAGGTTACGTCGCCAGGGAGTGGTTAGCGACAGCTCTCACGTCGCTAACTCAGGTATCACGACGGGCAGTATGTAATTTTGGTTCCTTTCTTCATTTTTCATTCTGTAATGTACGTAGGGGCATTGGCTAGTATAAATATGCCTCCCCTTTCATTTGTAAGACATCTTTTGTTTGAATGAGTAAGATTTAGCATAATTTGCAAGCACTTGCAAAAGATCACCCACTTCATCCTCTTGATGCATAATCAATAGGATACTAATATCAACGTGGTGTTGAAGCTTATCATGTTGATTTTGAACCAACAATTGAACTTAATGAGGTTGTGAGGACAAGACATAGGAGCTTGTTTGCCTTCCATTGTTGAATTCTTGAGTTGGTAGCTTCCTTATCCTTCTCTTCTTCACCTCCTTGTTTCTTCTTATTTTTATCTTTCAAGAACGTATCCTATGATCTTGGCAAAAAGACTCTTTTTTTTTTCCATTTGGTAGTAGTTTCAATGAACTGATTGTGATGTGAGATGGCATTTCCGATCAAAGAGATTTGATAAAGATAAACAACATTGAATGGAGAGTATTCGTGGATGTGGGATTTAAGTACTTGGTTGTTAGGCTTCATTTCTCTATTATTGGATTTCAGAGGGCGGAGATTGGTCATTTCAAGATTTAAGAGCCTGTTTGGAATGAGTTTTTTTCTTCAAGTGTTTTTGGCTTTTGCTTCTGTCAAACGCACTTTTGAAGAAAAAAGAGTATTTATTATGGCTTTTCAGAAAAAGCAAAAGCACCCCGAAAAGCTGCAAAAGTGCTTTTGGGAGAAGCAGTCCCAGTGGGTGCTTCTCCGAAAAGCAGAAGCCAAAAACACCTAGTAATGTGTGCAGAGTCATAAATGTCCTTATTAATTTATTTAAATTACACTATGAATACTATCCTATATAAGTAGCGTATCATTTTTGGTAATTTACACATTTCAAATGCACTTTTCACTTTTACACATCCAATCACTCTTTTGGAAAAAAAGCTGCTTTTCAAACATTCCATCCAAACACAAAAGTTACCTACTTTTGCTTTTGACTTTCACTTCTGCTTCTGTTTTTTGCTTCTATTTTTTTAGGGCCCATTTGAATTAGCTTTAAAAAAAAGTAGAAATCAAAAACGGAATAAATGGATGGCGGGAATGTGATACAAATTAAAAGGGAATAAAATTGAAGTTAAAGGACTTAACTACTTAAACTAAGTCTCATCCGTGTTCCGACGGTGAATGGTGATGATTACGAAAAATTAAGATATTTAAAAAAATACTACTCCCTCCGTCCCAATATAAGTGGCCTCTTTTTTTTGGGCACGAGAATTTACGTAATGGGATTTAGTAGTTAAAGTGGTATGAGTAAATTTGACTAATTCATCCATCTAATTTATAATGGTTACATTTGACTTTTAACCATATTTATTATTTAACTTTGACTTAATGTTATCGTAATGACGTAGAAAGACAAAAATAGTCAAGTGTGATCTTGTTGGAATCGTCTAATCGTATAGTTTTAGAATATATATTTTATATAATTTTTATTTATACCCATTTTGAGATATTAATGGTTAAACATATATAGGGACTTTGTGCAGAAAGTACAATTGTCATTATTGTGGGGTTTTTAATCATGTTTATGTTAATCTAATTTACTTAAAAGGGAAAGTGGTCACTTTTAATGGGACACCCTAAAAAGGAATAGTGACCACTTTTAATGGGAGGGAGGGAGTACTATTTCTAGTTTTTAATTAAAATAGAAATTAGTAAAAATTTAATACTTCCGCGTTCCGATGGTGGGAGGCTCAGTGGAGTGGGGCTGTGGTCTGTTGGAGCCCATCCCATTCCCCGGTGTAAAAGAATCAAATATTTTTGGTTCGATTCGTGATTCGATTCGAAATTATTCGAAATTTTGATATTCGATTAATATTTGATTCGATTCGATATTCGATTTTATATTAAATTATATATAAATATATAAATTTATTTTGTTAAATAATTTAACAATTTAATTTTAGTGACTATATTTATTAACTAATATAAATATATTTATATATAATATTAAAATATTAAATTTGATCTATAAATCGAATTAAATATTTAAATTTAATAATTAAAATTATTTTTATTAATTATTAAATTATCTTATAGAATAATTCGATTCGATTCGATAATATTCGAAAAGCTTATCAAATCAAAGCGAATACTGTGGTATTCGGTTCGATTCGGTTCGTTTACAACCCTACCCGGTGTGAAACGGAGATTCTTTCACTCTGCGAACTGAGGCGATGGCAATCTCCTCACATCTTCTTCGCATTTGCATTTCCTCCGAAAGTCTAAGGCTCTATCTCTCTCTCTTCATCATCACCATTGGTCACCATCCTTGCCCATTTTCAACAAACTCCATCAAAATCCAGTGCCCGATTCCCCCTCCTCCTCCTCCTCCTCCACCTCCATCATGCTTCTCTTCATTGCTTTCCTCTTCCTCTGCAATTTCACCTCCATTCACATCAATTGCGTTTGCGTCGGAACTAATGGCCGCCAACGGAAAGCCGATGCAACCCCTACGCTTTCTTCTCTACTATCTCGGCTGCACATCAACGGCTCCTTAATTGCTCATCGACATCAGCAGCAACAGTTCAATCCAGGTCGCGAAATTCTCCACCTTCACTTTAATTCAACTTCCTACAAAGACTTCAGAATCTTAGATGAATTTTTTCATGTCCAATTGTTTAGCAATTTTAGCGCTTACCTTACTGGTAATGCTTTCGGTGTGAGTTCTTTTGCTGAGGGTTTCTGTATAACAGTGGAACAAACACAATTACTTAGCCTAGTGTACACTCCTGGAATTAGTCCTTTTGTTAGATGCATATGCTTTCATAAATGGCATTCAGATTGTTTCAGTCCCATCCTGTAGTTCCTTCTTTGATGTGAAAGATACTGGTCTTCAAATGTCTGGGAAATCTGTTGCGTATGTTGATAGTAATGCCGCGTTCGAAATAATTAGCCAATTAAATGTTATCAATTAGAAACAAGTCTATTTCTTGGTTGGTAAATGATTTCAATGACCACCTTCCATTCTTCGAATGTGGGATTGGTTTCTGAATTCTGGCCAAAAGACAATGAAATTGATTACTACTCCTGTATAGACTTGAGAAAGCGGAGATTAGTGATTTAAAGGCGTGCAAAAATAAAATGATTGCTTGTACTAATACTTATATAGTTAGCTAGTTGCAGAACGGTATGGCGGAGATAGCGCTCGTTGTTCCAGGGAGTTAATGGTGTCCATGAATGGGTCCAGGCAAGAGGGAAGATTAGAATTCGTGGATGGACATGGTGTTCTTGAAGGCTATGAAGTCATGAAATTGAGCATCACTGAAAGTAGTTTGGCAAGTCTGAATGCAGTACCTGCAGCACAAGATTTGCAATACCAGACCATCAAGAATTTACTCCAAGGTCTTGGTCAAAAAGATGTGGTTGCATTTTTTGCTGTTGCAATCTTTTCTGTGGTAAACACAATCATTTATATGTTGCAGAAAATTTCCGAAGGGGATGGTGTTGAGGAGGAGAACATACCATCGACAATAGCTGAACGACTTTGTCGCAGGTTTTCTCTAGCTGAGATTAAATTGGCCACTAGAAATTTCAATGATGCACATCTGATTGGAAGAGGTGGATTTGGTAAAGTTTACAAGGGTCTCATTGACAATGGGCAGCAAACAGTGGCAATAAAGCGGCTCAAATCAAATTCCAACCAAGGAGCTCATGAGTTTCTGACAGAGATTGATACACTGACTAAACTCCAACATGTTAATCTGGTCTCTCTGATTGGCTACTGTTGTGAACGTAAGGAGATGATTCTCATTTACGAATATATGCCCTGTGGAACACTTGCTAGCCACATTTTCCAACTCACATGGAACAGTGACGACCACTCATCTCTTTCCTGGAAACAGCTACTTAATATATGTATTGGTGCTGGTCGGGGGCTGGATTATCTTCACACTGGTTGTTCAGTCATTCACCGTGATGTCAAGGCTTCTAATATCCTCCTGGACAAGGATTTTGTACCCAAGGTTTCAGATTTTGGCCTAGCCAAGCATTTATGCAGAAATAATTTACAGAGTCACGTTAGCACAAAAGTGAAGGGCACCCGGGGTTACTTCGATCCTTATTATCTCAACACTGGAAGACTAACCGCTAAAAGTGATGTATATGCTTTCGGTGTAGTGTTGTTAGAAGTGTTATGCGGGAGACCAGCATCGGACTTAAGGGTTCTGATGGCTGAGCAGATTCTGACCAAGTGGGCTAAAAAATGCATTAGTCAGGGAAAAGTCGAACAAATTGTAGCTTTGGACCTGAGGGGCGAGATCTCAGTGGGAAGCTTGAAGGCATTTGTCGAGGTTGCTGAAAGCTGCTTGCACGATGAACCGAAGAAACGGCCCACAATGGCCAAAGTTGTGCTGCTGCTTATGTTTGCACTTGAGAAGCAAGAAAATTCAAAGGTTCTTTAACCTAGTAGTTTAACATATCGTAGGGATTATACCCATCCCTTGTACTATGATGTCAAGATGGCTATTTTCCGTAAGCAAACCACGAAAATCCCCACAGATTCCCCGAAAGATAGTCTTCCTCTAAGAGGACTAACTAAGAGCGAAGAAACTTCTAGTGTGTCCTCACCTGTAAGGAATGGAAGTCATGAAGGCTGGTGGAGTGCCACAAGGTTCAAACCATCAGCTGGATTCTGGCCATGGGATGGAGTTCGGAAGAGGCAGCGGAAACACAGAGCATTTAAAATTCTTATCTTCAGCACATTTATTAAGCAAGGAGACATGGTTTTCCTTGAAAAAGATGATGGATTGACATCACCTGACATGATGATAGGAATGAGTCGAGCTGCAGAAGTTTATAAAGGTGTCTTACCAGCTAGTGGAAAAGAAATTCTAATAAAGAAGATAACTGAATCCCATGGAGATGGAGTTGAAGACAGATTAGATGGGAAGTTTGTACTGAGCAAACCGAGAGAGATTAGATCGAAAGTCAATGCAATATGTCGAATCAGGCACCGAAACATACTTTCCCTTATAGCCTATCGGTGGCAACCTGATTGCCATTACTTGATCTATGAGTACCTGAAGAATGGGAGCCTACAAGACTATCTCCAACAAGTAGCTGAAGGTGGAACTGACCTTGACTGGTTGGCTCGATACAAGATTGCCTTAGGGGTGGCTGCTGCGTTAGAGCATCTTCACATGAATCACAGCCATTGCATATTTTACGGGGACTTGAAGCCTGCAAACATCTTCTTGGATGATGACATGGAACCCCGAATTGCAAATCTCGAGGGTGCAACACCTATGCCTTATATGGATGCTGCAATTTCACGAGTCATGGGAACCATTGGATACGTAGCACCTGAATACTACCAGACACTTAACATAAGCTATAAGTGTGATGTTTACAGCTTTGGTATTGTTCTTGGCGTTCTGGTTACTGGAATGCATCCCTTGGATGAGTTTTTCCGTAACACCATTGATCTCAGTATGGTGAAATGGATGAGAAATGCAATAACTTCTAATGACCCGATACGCATAATTGATCCCAGGCTGTTAGGACATGGATACGAAGAGCAGATTATCAAGACTCTTAAAGTTGCCTGCTCTTGTGCTATGGAGGATCCCAAAGAGAGGCCAAACAGCAGAGAAGCAATGTTGGTACTCTCTAAAATAAAGCATTAGTTATTCAACATTTGCATTTGCTTCCACTTTCATTGTCCATATTCTGTCTGTATTATGTCTTAGCTTACTTTATTGTTGAACATCAATATGCTTATAACAAGGGAAAAGAAAGTACGGAGTACAATTTATGCCTTAGTATACAATAAGCTGAACTAACTTGTTAGCACAATGTATTGATTGTATTCAATCTCCAGCAGTTACAACTCTATACAAATCCATGACTAAAGTACACAATCAAAAGTTTAGAACATAGTTATTTGGAAAAATTGCATTTGGAATGAATTGAACATGTCCTAATACAACACCTCAATCTCTTTGAAACTGCTGTCCCCTTTAAGGTCTACTGTTAGTAATCCATTCTCTGAACTGTATGTGAAGTCCTCTTCTTGCTCATCTACTCTGCAGCATCGTGGCTTTTTGCTAGAGTATGCTCCAAACACCCCATTCCCTCTTGCTTTGATCACTATTCGATCCTCCTCAAACGTACAATCCTCAACGGCACCTCCTGAGTTGTACATATGAATCAGGCCAACAGGTGCAAAGTCGATGCTTTCATTGAACACCTGGTCACAACATTAGAAATAACTTATATTAGTACCAAATACAGAGCTGAATGCACAAAAATGTAGGGAGAAAACCACTTTTTAGATACCTTAATGGGTGAAACCGTGAGTACTTGGCACTGTAACACGCATAGAGAAACTTTGAGACTTTTGTTCTTTGGTACTCGGGAAAGTGATCCCGAGTTGAATGCATACACGGCGCAATCTCCAGTCCATGTTTCGCCTGCGATTTCCTCAAGGAATTCAATGTCAGTAGGCTTTACATGGCCTGAGATGGCAGTGGTTGCCGGTATGGTGCTTTGAGCTTCTTTCATCGGCCAAGTTCCAGCACCTTGGCAGTTGAATACACCTATTACTCCTGTTAACTTATTCAAGTTCCATATCTTGAGCAAGCTGTAAAGTGTAGGCACATTAGTACACTATATTAAGTACTTGACTATGTAAGAGATTCATGAAATGCTGAATAGATAGAGTACCTCTTTCCATCCATAACAGGATCGACAAATAGGCAATCACGTGTAGGTCTTCCTGAATATCTTGCCCTTAAGACAGATCCATCAGGCAGAACAAGTTTCCTTAAAATCTTGAAATCATGCTTTCCAGGCTTGTCACTGTCAAGAATTGCAGAAGAGACATTGATGAGTAACCAAACAAAGACCTTAGATTCTTTGATGCTCACTGAGTAGTAGGTTAAAAACAGACATAGTTTTACCTTACATAGACCGGGCAACCACCTATTGCTCTTGCTGCTCCGTGGAACTCAGCTGTCTTATGGTCACTCTGCCAAGAAAACATGAGACTAGTTAAGATTTTATCCTTTTGGAATTCATAAAAGATAACCTAGTATAAAATGATGCGTCTCCCTGTAATAAAGGTCAGAGTTTTAATCAAGAAAAGAGAAAAACACTCACATGGAACATATCCCAATCGGGCACAACAACCTCGCCTAGGAGAAGACTATTGTATGACACAGATGCAATATGTAGTGTCTGAAAAGTAGGCTCATTCGGCATGAAGTCCTCCGACGCTCTAGCAGTCGCGCTTCTCTTCGAACTATAGAAAATGGAAAACTCGTAATAAGCATTATGAACTCCAACCTCAATAAACTCTTCACGATTATATAAAACAAAACAAAACCTCACCTGAAAATAGAGTCCGAGTTGTGGCACATGCAACAAATCAAGTTATTGTCCGAAAAGTTCCTCTGGATGGACTCATCAAGAGCTTCATGGTACTTTTGAGTAATGGACACTCTCCCCCCATATCCCTCTCCCAATGTTTCGAGCAAGTTCTGGACATCCACCTTGACACCATCCACGCCGCTGCTTGCGAGGTAGCTATGCATATCGTTGTAAAATTCGTGCACTTTTTCAGGGTCCACAACTCCAACTCCGTACTTCTCCAAGCTATCGAGGGCAATGTCTCTGATATTCCCTACATTCCCTTGTGATAGCACAGGGTATTCAAGCTTCGGGTTGTATTTCTTTAGTGTCTCGGATGAAGATTGCACACCTCCCCAATAACCGGCCATAGCGTGCCACATGTAAACGTACCTGCATTGTCGTGGAAAAATCAAGTGTACAAGTTAGAAAGGGACTTACAAGTAACAAGCCATTGTGATGAAATGTACATAACAGGACTACTTTGAGGTTTTTGAGTCAAATGGACAAGAACAGAGTCTTACTTGAGCCCATAATTCTCCTTGATGTCATGAATCAGCTCTTTGAGATTAGTGGCCGAGCCATCCTTGTTCGTGGCCTTAAACTTGCTGTTTTCCTTGATATCGGTTAATCTGGTGGCAAATCTATATCAAGGCAAGGATCAAGACAGATCATTATTGGTTTATTACCAAAACAGTGTATCATACCAAAAATTTATGACAGTCTGAGAACTATTAGACTCACTGTGTTCCTTCAACCATTGGTTCGCCTTCCTTGTGAAACTCGTTTGCGGTTTCCTGCCATCCATCGTCTATGATGAGGAATTTGGGAGAAACCCCACCTTCCTTGAAACTGCATAGGATAAAAGTTTAGCATATGCAGATCATTATTACCAAACTGCGTATGAGTTTTAATTGCAATCAGTTAGTTTTGTAGGCATGTTGTAGTATGTATGAATACCTGTGAAGGCCCTCCTTGATTCCAGCAGGGCTGACTTTTGTATAGAAGGCATCCCAAGTGCACCATCCGAACCAGTCTAAATGAGCTGGAGACTGCACGCCATTTAAAGCAAACATGAGCTGTTGTCACATACTGTAATGGATTTGGTTGTTGTGTGTCTGTGTCCGAAATCTTACCTTTTTGCTGTCTAGGTGACTGAATGTGCCCTTGTGTTTAGCCAATATTCTGCGGAGGGTAATTGTAATAATAGGTTAAAAGTCAAAATCCAACAACTCTATGAATCTCAATTGGAGGACAAATAATAACATACTTGATTGAATCCTTGAGGAGTTCAAAAGGGTTGTCCCCTGAGTTCACAAAAACCCCTTCCAATGCTTCCGATGTTCGGACATTGCGATCTCCTACAACAGACAAACCAGGAAAAAAACATGTCGGTCAGTAAACAAAGCGAAGCCTAAAAACGAGATACGGAACTGAGTTTAATTTGTCTTATTAGCTGAGAGGGAGCAAGCACCAACCGCTTTCGTAGCAGAATTGTAGCTCATTTGATTTGGTCCCTTGTAAAGTTGTCCGAAACGCTCCGTCCAGGACAGGCAACACAAGGATGTAGAATTTGTTTCCTGCCAACGGAATATCTTGATCATCGTCGTCCGTAATGTCTGCTGCAGCTAAATCCAGTGCAGATTCTTCTTCTATTTCTAACAGCAGCATTTGAGTCTCCATCGGGATTTCCTTGGCAGATCTCCCGACTCGCGGGATCATCCACCAAATCTTGGCTATGAAAAGACACATGAACCTGCAGTCTCTGCAAGGGAGGGGAAAAAAAATAAAAAAAAATAGAGAATGTTTAGGCTTAATGTAAGAATTACAGACCAACATTTCACCAAAAGTTTGTATTGTTAAATTCGTTTGTTTCTTATTATTGATGTGGAAAATGATTATCCAAGTAAATCAAATCTTCTCTTCATCTTTTCAGGTTGGGATGATTTCGTGACTTTGGTAAATTTTACCACAAAGTTAATTTGCATATTTGGTTTTTACGAGTCCTTCCTTTGTGAAACTTCCAGCATTTCGAAGCTAATTTTCAATTTGCCCTTATAGTATTTCATAAGGCCTTGATTGCTTTGGTGTAATGTTTTTTTTTTTTTTTCCTGTGAGAGGTGATTAGCCATTCCAACATGGCCTTTGGACAAAAACATGGCTCAGGACAACCAAGGTTCATCATAAGAATTTAGTGTTTCAAAATGTAACGTACTCAAGGGCTCCGAGTGTGAAGACATGGTGGGAAGACGATGTAGTCGAAGTGGCTCCAACAAAAGCCGATCCCGAACTTGCTGGGGCGACAACGATATTGTCAGGAACTGCCGTTAGGACAGCCTTGCCGCGAACCATGAGGTTGCCATTCTTGATCACAGGGACGGCCGTGATGGTCATTTTAGCCCCCAAACTTTTTTTTTTTTTTTTTTTATATGAAGAAAATAAGCAAACTCTCTGCTAAAATATGAATAAGCCAATTAATTATAAAAGACGAAAAATTCAAGAAAGGGCAAAGCAACAAAATCCCAACAATAAAAAGTAGTTGAAATGAACGAAATGAAATGAATGTGAGGAATGAGCATCCAAAATGGGGGTTTATATAGTAAATAATGCCTTGAAGAGGACAAAAGACATTAAAAGACTCAAGGGGCGTTAGTTGGAAGGTTCCTATTGATGAAAATGTAAGAAATGTGATTGTGATGGAGATGGAAATAACTGTGGTGGAGAAAGTGGAATTGCATAGTTTAAGTTGACCAGGAAGCCAGGCAATCTTGACATGGAAATGAGTCAGCAAACAGCATATGGATTAGGATTTAGGTACACGGCATTAAATAAAATACATTGTTTGTAGTAAAATCCGTGTGATCCATCCCACAGTTGCTGGAGACAGACGGACCATTCAACACAAAATCTGACAAATGCTTGCCACCAAATTTTAGGTTGTTTTAGCCGTATGACAATTAAATTAATTAACTATTAAATGAGCCGAAACGTTACATGGCTGTTGGTCCAGCATAGAGACAGACCCGACACCTACAAAATTAACATAATGATGTAATCAGATTTCAGTTTTTCAGCTGTACTAATATCAACAAACATCATTCATCCCGATTGCGTTTAAATTACTCAGAACCAAGGCAAAGTGTTCTACTACTACTACTACTACTACATTTTGGTGTCGGAATTTTTTTTAACATACAGATCCAAATGAATAAATACGTACATACACACACATTGACTCTAGTAGTGTCCAAGTTGAAACCAAAAGTCTAAAAACAGGGGGGTAATTAAATAGTTTAGTTATTAATGGCGTACCCTAATTGTGTGGAGTACATGATACATACATAGGGATGACTTTTGACGTCCAAATATTCACTGTTTATTTCGCACTACCCAACTTGGCCACTTACTATATTGATATTTTTTTTTTTTTTTTTGGTGGAGTAGCCGAAGGAGAATACTATATTGATGATATTTCAACAAGATTAATAGTATGAAATAATCAGTTAATCACAACAACAAAAAGATTGATTTTTGCGACGAAATATATTTTTGTTGCAAGAAGTTTTATCCCAATAAATTTTCCGATGGAATATTTTTTTTCTTTTCTATTTTCCTTTATTTATTTATGTTGACCCATCAAAATTCGTAGCCCATTAGTTTTAACCCAATCCACATTCAGCCCATTAGGATTTATTGTTCATCATCAAGCCCAGCCCATGGAATTAATGAGTGCAGGAGAAGACAGACAGTTTGAAGTCAATAGACGGCGGTTGAAGTGAAGAGATCGTGGTTTCAAGGGGAGTATGGCACATTCACTTACAAATATTCAGGACACGGCTAATTTGCAGGGACCTCAACACAACTCTTCAAAGAGTCGATTTACATTTTTCTTGTTTTTCTGCTTTCTTTTCTTATTTTCTGCATACTTTCATTCGTTTATCGCTTTTCGTATTAAATTTCTTACTGCTTTCTTTAATTCCAGCACTGTAATTTCATTTCAGTTCTATTTTGTAATCTTTCCAGTTAATTAAATTCAGTTCTTGTTCTTTCTTCCTTCTGCAATTTTTCTTGGTTAACAAATTGGCACGCCCAGTGGGACTCGAAGTTAAAGCCATATCCGCTTCAAAGAAGTGTATGCGTCTGAGATCTGGACGTTTGGTGAGTGATGTAACACAGAAATTCGAAGAGATGTCTTTACAAGACAAAACACCGGGGAGGACGTTGTCTGAGGATGCAATTGAGACGACGAGTACTGCCCAGCCACAACAGGGGATTATACAGACCCCCACATTGGCAGAACAAATGCGGCTTTCGATGACAGAATCGATGGCCGAATTCATGCCTTTACTCACGAGGCATCTGATGGATGTTTTGCGGCGTGCCATGGCCGATCAAATTGATAGAGGCTTCAGTGCATTGAGGTCTTAGCAAGAAGTAATTGCTTCTACAACTGCTCCTGCAAACGGCGCTAACATGGTGCCGCCAAGCATCACATGTCCAGGGCCGTCAGGCGGCCAACAATGGACATGGGGGACGTCACCTAGCCAGCCGCCAATCCCTGAGGCGGGAAGCTTGGCTAGTCCGTTTGTAAACCCATACCAGGCTGCCTATGCCTTCACCCCTGCGGCACCTATGATGCCGAATCTTGGATATGCAGCGCCTCCAGCACCGATCTATGCGGCACCAGGTTGTTTAATGGCCACCAGTGTGTCTCCAGGCTGTACAGTGGCCTCTGGTGGCATTGGTATGCCACCACGGCAAGCGGCACCTCATGTGCCGAATGTTGCCCTACATGGCGACACAACCTTGGGGGCAGACGCCACAGCTAGGGGCGCAGACGCCACAGCTAGGGGCGCAGGCGCCACAGCCCTGGGGACAGACGCCACAGCCCTGGGGGCAGACGTCGCAGCCATGCGGAGTGGCTGCGACACCTGCCACACCAGCCGCCATTGCTCCTGCTACGCCATGCCTCCTACGCAGGCACCGGCAGTGTCACCCGATTTGCTTGCAGACATGATGCAGCAACACTTTGAGATTCAACTAAGGCCGATGGAGCGGCCTACATACAGAAAGCCTTACCCTGATTGGGTAGACACGATGCAGCCATACCCACGAGGCTTCAAAATGCCTAAGTTTTTCACATTCTCGGGGGATGAGGGCAAGTCTACTGTGGAGCATGTGGGCAGGTTCACTGCACAGTGCGGGGAAGCGGCGGCTAATGACTGGTTGAAGCTGAGACTCTTCAGCTCATCCCTCACAGGGCCTGCATTCGCGTGGTATGCATACCTGCGGCCTAATTCAATCCAAAATTGGGCTTATTTGGAGCGAGCTTTCCATAATAGGTTTTACACACCATTGTCACAGGTGAGCCTCGCAGACTTAACTAATGTAAAACAATTTGCCGATGAGACGGCAGATACTTTCATTAACAGGTTACAACAGCTTAAGGGTCGATGCACGATGGCAGTCCCGGATAGGAAAATAGCCCATATAGCAGTGGCTAATATGTTACCTAAACTAAAGGAGCATTTAATTGTGCAGGATGCAACTGACCTTGCCCAGCTGGCCGAGAGAGCGGCCCGACTGGAAAAATTCCTGAAAGAACAGGAAGAGAAGCGTCAGCCTCTACAAGGAACTCATCTCAAAGAAGTGAAGTTCGGTAAAGAGGAAAACGAACCAATGGGGGTGGCTTCTACAATGATCCTGGGTGGAAACAACCCAGGCTAGAAACCCTCGACAGACTCTAAGAGGCCGCCATGGCCTCCAAGGCCTTCAAGAGATTGCCTTGGCCTTCAAGAGGCCATTGGCTTCCAAGAGGCCATCATGGCCTCTAAGACCTCTAAGAGGCCGCCATGGCATCTAACGCCTTCAAGAGACCACCTTGGCCTCCAAGAGGCTGCCATGGCCTCTAAGGCATCTAAGAAGCCGCCATGGCTTCAAAGGCCTCCAAGAGGCTGTCATGGCCTCCAAGGCCTTCTAGAGGCCGTCATGGCCTCTAAGGCCTTCAAGAGGCCGTCTTGGCGATGTCATGGCCTCAAGGGTATCCAAGAGGCCGCAATGGCTTCTAAGACCTTCAAGAGGAAGCGAAGCCAGACCAAGGTGGCGGCTGTACGATGGTGGCGGGCCACATGATCGGCTGAGCAGGTTGCATGATCGATTGATCAGGCCGCATGACTGGCTGAGCAGGCCGCATGATAGGCTGAGCAGGTTGCATGGTTCGCTGAGCAGGCTGCATGATCGGCTGAGCAGGCCGCATGACTGGCTGAGTAGGCCGCATGATCAACTGAGCAGGCCGCATGACTGGCTGAGCAGGCCGCATGATCGGCTGAGCAGACTGCATGGTTTGCTGAGCAGGCTGTACGATCGGCTGAGCAGGCCACATGACTGGCTGAGCAGGCCGGATGATCAACTGAGCAGGCTGCAAAGTGGTGGCTGAGGAGGCTTTGATGGCGGCTGGCAACCCTAGGTGGCGGCTAACACGCCCCTGGTGGCGGCTGAGTCTTGCAATGAGGGTCGAGGTTTCTTCGATGCAACAGCTACGCCTGAGAACTGCTCGGTGGCGGCCCGGGCTTGTGAAGCGGCGTCTGCTATGGATGATCTCACCGAGTCCTATGTCGTAAAACAGTTTGATGGTATGTTTGAAAGAAAATAGATTGACGAGACAATCAATGAAAGCATTATGCAGCAAAACAAACCTGAGTAGCTCGGCCGAGCATGAAGCAACGGGGCCTGAAGACAGTCCAGTGGCGGCTTGAATAGGGAGGATGGCGGCTGGTGCCTCCTTGGTGGCGGCCTGGGACATGACGGCTGATGAAGGATGTTTCGCTGAGTCCTAAGTTATCGAATGATAAATAGTAGGCGATCAAAGAGAGTACGGATCGATCAACCTAGAATTGTCTACTAAATTTTATGCTTCGCCGAGTTCTAAGTGATAAAATAGTATGTGATCAAGGAAGGTTCGAATCAATCAACTAGGATTGCCTACTAAAATCTAAGTCATCAAGGCCACATCAAGAAAAAGCATTGGTCCGTGACACCATGACAAATACAAGTGGCGGCTGAGAGGCGATGAGTGGCGGCTTGGGCTGCTCCAATGGCGGCTGACAAGGCTTGGATGGCGGCTGGCTAGGGCTCAGTGGCGGCTGGAACACCTTCGGTGGCGGCTGAGCACGCTTCAATGACGGCTGCTTCCTAACGTGTTTATGGCGGCCAGAGACGTTGAAGTTGGCGGCCGGGACCCTGAAGATGGCGGTGGACTCGTGGTGAGTGGCGGCTGAGCGTGTTTGAATGGCGGCTGAGGCTTTGGTGTTGGCGGCTGGAGACCTTGTGGCGGCGGCTGAGCAAGCTTCGACGACGACTGCCTTCTCATGCGTTGTTGGCGGCTGAAGGTCCTTCGATGTCGGCTAGGAGGCGATTTGTGACGGCCAGGATCGAGGCAATGGCAGCTGAGGATACTCCTGGGGCGGCTGGAGACTATATGGATGGCGGCCCGGATTCGAACTTACGATGGCGGAAGCTAGAAGTCGAGTAGCGGTTCGAACTTCTCCACGCGTGACGCACGATGGCGGCTGGACGACCTTGGATGGCGGCTGGGGCTGTCCAGGTGGCGACTGGGTGACATTTTGTGGCGGCAGGCCCCCAAGTGGCGGCTCAAGGTTTTTCACACCAAAGATGGTTAAGGGCCAGGCCTGTATTGAAAGCGCAAATTTGTCTTGTGAACCCTAATGACAAATTGCGCGAGGGGGGCAATCTGTTGACCCATCAAAATTCTTAGCCCATTAGTTTTAGCCCAATCCACATTCAGCCCGTTAGGATTTATTGTTAATCATCAAGCCCAGCCAATGGAATTAATGAGTGCAGGAGAAGACGACAGTTTAAAGTCAAGAGACGGCGGTTGAAGTGAAGAGATCGTGGTTTCAAGGGGGTATGTCATCTTCGCTTACAAATATTCAGGAGACGGCTAATTTGCAGGGACCTCAACACAACTCTTCAAAGAGCCGATTTACATTTTTTCTTGTTTTTCTGCTTTCTTTTCTCTTTTTTTCTGCATATTTTCATTCGTTTATTGCTTTTCGTATTAAATTTCTTACCGTTTTCTTTAATTCCAGCACTGTAATTTCATTTCAGTTCTATTTTGTAATCTTTCCAGTTAATTAAATTCAGTTCTTGTTCTTTCTTCCTTCTGCAATTTTTCATGGTTAACATTTTTTTTTTTTTGCTATTTGCGATGAATTTTGCTACATCCATCGCAGTTAGAATGAATTTTGTGATAAATTTTTGTTTCGTTTAATTTGCGTTGCAAAAAATAGAATTGTTTGTTTTAATATAATTTATTTTTAAAATTTTAATTTAGAACCTTCTTTCAAACAAGTGTATTTTTTTCCTTTTTTAAATAGATTTTGTGTTGGAAAAATAGTACTGTCTCAAAATTCGTTGCATGTGAGTGCACACTACAAGAAATTTGCTATTCCCGACCGAACAAACACGGGTCGTTATTACCGACCGCGAAAAAAAAATATAATCTACCGATCGCATTATCGAAAGAAATTGCAGTCGGTATTTTTTTCCAATTTTTTTACTTTTTGTAATTTTTTTAAAAATAAATATAATCTACTGACCGAAATTGCGGTCGCTAATTTTTTTTTATTTTTTATTAATTATTTTATACTTTTATTAATTGTTACTTTGATTATTTTTAGAATTTAATTATTTAAATTATTTGAGCCATTTACTTATTAATTTATTTTATAATTTAATTATTTATTTATTTGAGCCATTTAATTAATTATTTATTTTATAATTTTATTATTTAATTATTTATATATTAGTTTACATTTATCTTAATTTTAAAATAATCTTATTATTTTATTTAATTTTTCAGTTTTTTTATTTAATTAATTTTATTTTATATTTTATTTAATTAATGAATTCTTTATTATTTAATTAATATAATTTATTTTTATTTAATATTTTAATTTAGTTTCTAATTTACACATTTATATGTATATATGTATTTCTATAGATTATATATAAAACAATTTATATAATGGCATGAAACATGGATTATATAGATGGCACACGCGCGAGGGAAACATGGGGGCTAGGGTGCACCTGGGTTCGAGCCCCTCTCTTCAGCAAAACATTTCAGCATATTTGAGAAGGTGTACTATATAGGACACATGACAGAATATGATTGATGTTGTAGAGAGCTAGCCAAGTTGGTTAGGGTTACAGTTGGATGATGCTCAGGTGGTCGGTCTGAGCCCTCATGAGCATATTTTTTTTCATAAATGAGAATTACCGACCGCAATTTGCGGTCGGTAAACTTCTTCGGACCTTTTGGGACCAGATAGTACCAACCGCAAGTTCGGTCGGTAATTCGGCCGGTAGCTTTACCGACTACCTTGTGGTCGGCAGGTCCCCGACGATAAATTTTTCTGATCGGCGGGAAAATTCATACCAACTGATTACCGACCGACTTTTCGGTCGGTAATGCAGTCGGTAAGGGCCGAAATGACCCCTATTCATGGGTTACCGACCGAATTTTTCGATCGGGAATCCGTTTTTCCCTTGTAGTAGTGAAAATGAGTTTGCAACGCACACGATTTCTATCAGGAATTTCATTTTTTTTTCCTGTAATGAATCTAGTGAGTATATTACTTTAATTAATTTTTTAATATTAATTTTTTTTTTAAAGAATTGAAGCCAGATATTACTTAATAATAGTATTACTTAAGACATACGTTTATTTTAAATTATCGAGTACGTTCTTGCTATGCTAAGAAAACAAAGGTTTTTATTCCAGCATTAAAAATCTTTATAGATGAATGCTCTTGGAGTAGTTGGGTTGGCCCTGAACCTACATACCTATGACTTCGTTTTGCAAGAAATTCGCGTTGTAGAAGATCCGGAATTTGAGACTTTCAACACGAAAAATATTCTATAAAATGAAGGTATTCGTGCTTGGATTGCGACTCAAGATCAGCCTCATGAAAAGCTTATATTCCCTGAGGAGGTTCTACAACGTGGAAATGCTCTTTAATGGAACTTTAAAAATTATCAAGTACGTATTTCCCCTTAACCTAGGTTTTGGGTTTAAATTTTGGCTATCAACCAAATGTAAATACCAATATCAATATGTACACGTAGGCTTTGGGGGAAATCGTTTGAGTGCTGGCGGCCTATAGGTGCTGACACATTAAAAAGTGATGGATATGTGTATATGAAATGATGTGTGAATATAAAAAAATGATGGATGGAGGTTATGAACTAAAAACTAATAGAAAAACAAACTATCATCTATACATCACTTTATAAGGCTTACACATCACTTTACAAAATGCTACACATCATTTTTAGCGCTGCCTGCACCTGCTGGCAATTGTTGTGTCATTACAGAAACCGGATTGGGCTTTGGGTATATGAGGCCTAATTCATTTGCCTCTTGTTCCCGTCTATATAGATATTTTTTTGATGTCTTATTAAATGTCCTACATATCAAGTACTTATGCCATGTTTGTGTGTTTTTTAAATAATTTAAATTATGTATAAATAAATTATAAAGATTTATATTTTAAAACTCTGAATATCGAATTTGGCAACATCTCATATAACTATTTTCTACTTATATATCTAGGAGGGAAAAAAATTGAGTTAAAATTCAATAAGTAACATTTTACTCCGAAAATAGTATTTACGAAACCAATAGATATATTCGTCTACTGCGCAAATACTTCTTAACTCCATACCCAATAGTGTTTGGGTATAAACCTTGATTTTTCGGTTATCTGTTCTTCAAAATAATCATCTCCTACAAAATGGGTTTTGAATAAGAGGCCAAATCTTTCGCAGATTGTGCTTTTGGATTGTCCTTCGAGTATTTCTCCTTTAAAGCCGCCGTGAAGTTTTTCCAGCCCAGCTTTGCCGATCCTTCGAGACTTAGCTCTATTAATCTGACAAAGTTTTCTTTATCGAGATCCAGGGTGGTTGCAGCAATCTTCATTGAAGCTACCCATTCGTCAATCAGATCTTCGATGTTTCGGAAGTCGATAACATCGAGTTTCAGTTTATGCCATATGCATTTAATGGTTGTAACATCGTCTTGGCCCACGGTGTGGATTCTGGTGCTCTACTTGGGTTCCGTAATGGGTTTCGTCTTGCATTGAGATGTACCTCAGGATACTTGTTCATGTGGAAATCTGTACTTTCTCTCATTGGGACATCAAGCGGTCCATCGTGGGTTACGTTGGATCCTGATTCTTCCGCATAATCCAATTGAAGAACTTCATTAGGTTTTACACTAACCAGATCCATAATCCCAAGTTGGGAAAATGATTCTGCTAATTCTTGTAGATCTGATAAATCTGCCCTGGAAACACTCATTCGACTGTTTTCAGTAGATCGATCATAAGCTCTTCTTGTGAGTTCTGCTTTGGAACCATAGTTGCTTTACCTTTTTGATGTAAAGCTTGTACGGGTTCGAATGCATCTCTAATATTGGCTTGGTTATTCTTGGAAGATCCAGGAATATCCTTCTGCCTTTTCTTGATATCCGAAATATCCAATTTCAGATTTAAAATCTCTTTCTTTAGATCTTGAAATTATTTCAAGATCTCCTCTGTTGATTGATTCATGTTATCTATTTTTCAGGTAAAATTAATACCCGATTACCATAATTTGGAATCGTCTTTTGGATTTCTCTTAAGTCTTGTGAGAACTTAGAGCTATCTGGATCAATTTCTTTCCAGTCAGTTCCTCTCATTTTCATGAAAGAAATTACTTTTAATAAAATCTTGTCTTATGGACAAGTTCAAGAATTTCCGTTGGAAATTTTTATTTTTTATTTCCAAAATTTGGAAATAACTCGTTGGTTTCAAATTAATTGAATCCATTAAATAATTAAATCTTCTCCATTAAGAAATAAAATATAATAAATAATATTATTAATATGTTCTTCAATAAAACCTAGGCTCTGATACCGATTTTCATGCGCTTGAGGTCTCATTTGTATAGAAAACTTTGGAATAAGACTAAAGTATATAAACTCAACTTTTGGGGTTTTAAAGAAAATAAAGGAAAAGATGTTGGGTTATTGTTAACCAAGAAAAATTGCAGAAGGAAGAAAGAACAAGAACTGAATTTAATTAACTGGAAAGATTACAAAATAGAACTGAAATGAAATTACAGTGCTGGAATTAAAGAAAGCGGTAAGAAATTTAATACGAAAAGCGATAAACGAATGAAAATATGCAGAAAACGAGAAAAGAAAGTAGAAAAACAAGAAAAAATGTAAATCGGCTCTTTGAAGAGTTGTGTTGAGGTCCCTGCAAATTAGCCGTCTCCTGAATATTTGTAAGCGAAGGTGCCATACCCCCTTGAAACTACGATCTCTTCACTTCAACCGCCGTCTCTTGACTTCAAACTGCCGTCTTCTCCTGCACTCATTAATTCCATGGGCTGGGCTTGATGATTAACAATAAATCCTAACGGGCTGAATGTGGATTGGGCTAAAACTAATGGACTACGAATTTTGATGGGTCAACAGATTGCCCCCATCGCGCAATTTGTCTGTTAGGGTTCACAAGACAAATTTGCGCATTCAATACAGGCCTGGCCCTTAACCATCTTTGGTGTGAAAAACCTTGAGCCGCCACAAAATGTCGCCCAGCCGCCATTGTGCGTCACGCGTGGAGAAGTTCGAACCGCTACTCGACTTCTAGCTTCCGCCATCGTAAGTTCGAATCCGGGCCGCCATCCATATAGTCTCCAGCCGCCCCATGAGTATCCTCAGCTGCCATTGCCTCGATCCTGGCCGCCACGAATCGCCTCCCAGCCGACATCGAAGGACCTTCAGCCTCCAACGGCGCATGAGAAGGCAGCCGCCGTCGAAGCTTGCTCAGCCGCCGCCACAAGGTCTCTAGCCGCCAACACCAAAGCCTCAGCCGCCATTCACCACGAGTCTACCGCCATCTTCAGGGTCCCGGCCGCCAACTTCAACGTCTCTGGCCGCCATAAACACGTTAGGAAGCAGCCGTCGTTGAAGCGTGCTCAGCCGCCACCGAGGGTGTTCCAGAGGCCACCAGCCTAGCTTCAGCCGCCACTGAGCCCTAGCCAGCCGCCATCCAAGCCTTGTCAGCCGCCATTGGAGCAGCCCAAGCCGCCACTCATCGCCTCTCAGCCGCCAATTGAATTTGTCATGGCGTCACGGACCAATGCTTTTTCTTGATGTGGCCTTGATGACTTATATTTTAGTAGGCAATCCTAGTTGATTGATTCGAACCTTCCTTGATCGCATACTATTTTATCACTTAGAACTTGGCGAAGCGTAAAATTTAGTAGACAATTCTAGGTTGATCGATCCGTACTCTGCTTGATCGCCTACTATTTATCATTCGATGACTTAGGACTCAGCGAAACATCCTCCATCAGCCGTCACGTCCCAGGCCGCCACAAAGGAGGCACCAACCGCCATCCTCCCTATTCAAGCCGCCACTGGACTGTCTTCAGGCCCCGCTGCTTCGTGCTCGGCCGAGCTACTCAGGTTTGTTTTGCTGCATAATGCTTTCATTGCTTGTTTCGTCAATCTATTTTCTTTCAAACATATCATCAACCTGCTTCACGACATAGGACTCGGTGAGATCATCCATACCGGATGCCGCTTCACAAGCCCGGGCCGCCACCGAGCAGTTCTCAGGCGTAGCTGTTGCATCGAAGGAACCTCAACCCTTATTGCAAGACTCAGCCACCACCAGGGGCATGTCAGCCGCCACCTACGGGGTGCCAGCCGCCACCAAGGCCTCCTCAGCCACCACTTCGCAGCCTACTCAGTTGATCATCCGGCTTGCTCAGCCAGTCATGCGGCCTGCTCAGCCGATCGTACAGCCTGCTCAGCAAACCATGCAGCCTGCTCAGCCGATCATGCGGCCTGCTCAGCCAGTCATGCGGCCTGCTCAGTTGATCATGCGGCCTGCTCAGCCAGTCATGCGGCCTGTTCTGTCGATCATGCAGCCTGCTCAGCGAACCATGCAGCCTACTCAGCCTATCATGCGGCCTGCTCAGCCAGTCATGCGGCCTGATCAATCGATCATGCAACCTGCTCAGCCGATCATGTGGCCCGCCACCATCGTACAACCACCACCTTGGTCTGGCTTCGCTGTCTCTTGAAGGTCTTAGAAGCCATGGCGGCCTCTTGGATACCCTAGAGGCCATGACATCGCCAAGACGGCCTATTGAAGGCCTTAGAGGCCATGATGGCCTCTAGAAGGCCTTGGAGGCCATGACAGCCTCTTGGAGGCCTTAGAAGCCATGGCGGCCTCTTGGATGCCTTAGAGGCCATGGCAGCCTCTTGGAGGCCAAGGTGGTCTTTTGAAGGCGATAGATGCCATGGAGGCCTCTTAGAGGTCTTAGAGGCCATGATGGCCTCTTGGAAGCTAATGTCCTCTTGAAGGCCAAGGCGACCTCTTGAAGGCCATGGCGGCCTCTTAGAGTCTGTCGAGGGTTTCTAGCCTGGGTTGTTTCCACCCAGGATCATTGTAGAAGCCACCCCCATTGGTTCATTTTCCTCTTTACCGAACTTCACTTCTTTGAGATGAGTTCCTTGTAGAGGCTGACGCTTCTCTTCATGTTCTTCCAGGAATTTTTCTAGTCGGGCCGCTCTCTCAGCCAGCTGGGCAAGGTTAGTTGCATCCTGCACAATTAAATGCTCATTTAGTTTAGGTAACATATTAGCCACTGCTATATTGGCTATTTCCCTATCCGGGACTGCCATCGTACATCGGCCTTTAAGCCGTTGTAACCTGTTAATAAAAGTATCTGCCGTCTCATCGGCAAATTGTTTTACATTAGTTAAGTCTGCAAGGCTCACATGTGACAATGGTGTGTAAAACCTATCATGGAAAGCTCGCTCCAAATCAGCCCAATTTTGGATTGAATTAGGCCGCAGAGATGCATACCACGCGAATGCAGGCCCTGTGAGGGATGGGCTGAAGAGTCTCAGCTTCAACCAGTCATTAGCCGCCGCTTCCCCGCACTGTGCGGTGAACCTGCCCACATGCTCCACAGTAGACTTGCCCTCATCCCCCGAGAATGTGGAGAACTCAGGCATTTTGAAGCCTCGTGGGTATGGTTGCATCGTGTCTACCCAATCAGGGTAAGGCTTTATGTATGTAGGCCGCTCCATCGGCCTTAGTTGAATCCCAAAGTGCTGCTGCATCATGCCTGCAAGCAATTCGAGTGACACTGCCGGTGCCTGCGTAAGAGGCATGGCGGCTCGAGGTGTAGCAGGAGCAATGGCGACTGGTGTGGCAGGTGTCGCAGCCACTCCGCATGGCTGCGGCGTCTGCCCCCATGGCTATAGCGCCTGCCCCCCTGGCTGTGGCGTCTGTCCCCAGGGCTGTGGCGCCTGTGCCCCTGGCTGTGGCGTCTGCCCCCAAGGTTGTGTCGCCATGTAGGGCACAACTGGAACATTCGGCACATGAGGTGCCGCTTGTCGTGGTGGCATACCAATGCCACCAGAGGCTACTGTACAACCTGGAGACACACTGGTGGCCATTAAACAACCTGGTGCCGTATAGATCGGTGTTGGAGGCGCTGCATATCCAAGATTCAACATCATAGGTGCCTCTGGGGTGAAGGCATAGGCAGCCTGGTATGGGTTTACAAATGGACTAGCCAAGCTTCCCGCCTCAGGGATTGGCGGCTGGCTAGGTGACGTCCCCCATGTCCGTTGTTGGCCGCCTGACGGCCCTGGACATGTGATGCTTGGCGGCACCATGTTAGCATCGTTTGGAGGAGCAGTTGTAGAAGCAGTTACTTCTTGCTGAGACCTCAATGCACTGAAGCCTCTATCAATTTGATGGGCCGTGGCAGGCCGCAAAACATCCATCAGATGCCTCGTGAGTAAAGGCATGAATTCGGCCATCGATTCTGTCATCGAAAGCTGCATTTGTTTTGCCAATGTGGGGGTCTGCATAATCCCCTGTTGTGGCTGGGCAGTACTCGTCGTCTCAATTGCATCCTCAGACGACGTCCTCCCTGGTGTTTTGTCTTTTAAAGACATCTCTTCGAATTTCTGCGTTAAATCACTCACCAAACGTCCAGATCTCAGACGCATACACTTCTTTGAAGCGGATATGGCTTTAACTTTGAGTCCCACTGGGCGTGCCAATTTGTTAATCAAGAAAAATTGCAGAAGGAAGAAAGAACAAGAACTGAATTTAATTAATTGGAAAGATTACAAAATAGAACTGAAATTAAATTACAGTGCTGGAATTAAAGAAAGCGGTAAGAAATTTAATATGAAAAGCAATAAACGAATGAAAATATGCAGAAAACAAGGAAAGAAAGCAGAAAAACAAGAAAAAACTGTAAATCGACTCTTTGAAGAGTTGTGTTGAGGTCCCTGCAAATTAGCCGTCTCCTGAATATTTGTAAGCGAAGGTGCCATACCCCCTTGAAACCACGATCTCTTCACTTCAACAGCCATCTCTTGACTTCAAACTGCCGTCTTCTCCTGCACTCATTAATTCCATGGGCTGGGCTTGATGATTAAAAATAAATCCTAACGGGTTGAATGTGGATTTGGCTAAACTAATAAGCTACGAATTTTGATGGGTCAACAGTTATTAATTAATTTCAAATTGGTCCTTACGGCTTAATTTCATTCAAAATGTGTTTGTAATGGCCTAATTCTGGAAATTCAACTTATAATGACCTAAAAGTGGAATAGGCTCCTTGTAATGGCCCTTTTTATTCATTTCCCCAAAATAAAAATGGGGATGTGTATCCATTTCCTTTATTTCCTCCATACTTTATTAGGTTTAGGATGGAGAAGAATAAATTGAATAAAATGTTCAAAGATGTGAGCAAAGTAGCATATTACTAGTAGTTAAGTAGTGAAAGACTAAAAAAAAAAAGAGAACAACGTTGTGAGTGGTGATTAGATAATAGATAGAAAACTTAGGAAAGAAGGTTACAACTTCATTGGCATATTCTACAACATCTATATGATTTATGATAATAATGGCATTCGTATTTCTCAAGTGTGGATAAGAAGGGACAATTAATTTATACTTCATCTATTTTGTTTTAATTGCAACATTTAGAAATATGACACTGTTCACACAAACAATTTAACTTAAAGTTTTATCATAGTTATACAAGTTAAAATATAGTCAAGCGAGATCTTGTTAGATTTTTCTCGTCGTGTAGTTTTTGAATATCAAACTTTTAGAATTTTTACATGTACCGAACTTGAGTTATTAATGATTTAAAATATGGATTGGACATCGTGCTGGGTGGGCCGTGACAATTATAAAAAAAACAGAGGAAGTATATGTTCATGATGCTTGTTGATGTGTCTTTGGACACAGTACACATTCATTCCATCCACACATTTTTGTTGACTACACAAATTTTTCATATATTTGGACATGAAATATTGTCTCTATCTATCTAGCTTGGCAGAACAAAGCTAAGACTAAGAGGCCATGGATACCAAATGCTCCCGTCTATATGAATTGAATTTGAAATTTATTATTCCAATTGTCCAATTGTTTAACTTATAATTAACTGGAATAATTTTAAATAAATGAAAGTGATGCAACAGAATCATATTCCAAGAAGATAATTATCAAATTAAATACAAATTCTTAAGGAATAGTACTCCCTTTTACAAGAAAAGGTCCATAATAAGCGTTTTTTTTTTTTTGGTAAAAGGTCCATAATAAGCGTTGAATAAATGATTATTTAGTAAAAATATTTATTATTATAAATCTTCTTCATCGCATGAAATATTTTAGCATATTGTAATATAAATCCATTTGACTTTTAATATGATTTATTATTTAATTTTAATTCAATCTTTTATAATAAAAATATTTAAATGAAATATTACTTCTTTTGGTTTTAAATTTTTGCTACGGATTTACGGTGCATGTTATTCAATATATATTTTAAACCATTAATAACTCATATTCGATACAAATAAAAATTTTAAAAATTAGATATTTAAAAATTACAAGATAGAATGAATTTAAGAAGATCCCAATTGATTATATTTTAACCTATATAACTATGATAAAAATTGAAATCAAATTTTTTTTTGCCATGTAGCAAAAAAATTCAAAACTGAGGAAGTACTTCATGTAGTACTAGAAGTAGATATGAATACGGTATTGAAAATTTGAAATAGATATATGGGCTGTTTGGAAGACAATATATTAACCAGCATATAGCATACTAGAATAGTATATTATCTCACAGTTATCTCTCCAAATCTTGCTATCTGCTGAGAATCCGTTAACTTCCAAACACCCTCGTATCGTAGAGGGTATAATAGGGTACGTGGCACATGAAAAAACAAAGGCAGTCAGGAGTCAGGAGGTGTAACATAACATAGAAAAACCTAGAAGCGGAAAATCATTCATTTTTTGTCAAAAGTACGACTGTCGGAAACGGACACACTAGTCGGTAGTCAATCCTTCAAATCCAAGCTCTTTAACTTGTCCCAACAGCTCTAGAATTCGTCTCTTTCTTTTATTCCATCTCACCCACCAATGGCACAGTCCATCGCGATCAATCCCACTGCCATATATAGCTTCGCCAAACCCACCAATTTCGTCAACCTTTTTCTCAAGAAATTCAGAAGAAGATTACACACCTCCTGCTACTCTCTTCGCACCTCCCTTCCATTTTATTCTACTTCTAATTTCGATCACATTAACCCTCGAAGCGCATTCTCCATTTGTTACGATATTCGAAATAAACAGCCGGGCTTTTCCAGTTACATAGTTCTGCACAACTTTAGGGATTGCGATACGAGGAGGGCTGTATCCAGTATAGGTTCGAAGGAACTTTCTGGACCCGCGACGGAGCCGCCGTTGAAGGGGGAGGCTGAAATGACGGTGACGGTAGCCCCTTATGTGAAGGACGGTGTCCTATTCGTGAATGGGAAGTCGGTGCTGAGTGATGTCCCTTCTAACGTAGTCGTTCGAAAGGTGTTCGATGGTTTGTCTTCCCCTGATATTGCTGCTCCCAGAGCTGCTTTTATTGGCGCCAGTTCCAGTGTTCTGAGCTCGAGACATGTTTTTAGTCTTGGGGTTTTTCAGTAAGTTTTCTTTGTCTACTTATGGTTTATTGTTCATTGTTTGAAGTTTCTATTTATGGTGCTAACTATGTGCATAATTATTTATTCTGCCCGTGTAATTTATTAAACCATTCAATATTCTCATGGGCTAAATATGGAATGCTACATCAATTTTATGCCTTCTCTTGTTTGGCTAGTTGCAAGTTATTTTTATTCATTGAGGATGATTTAGCCCGAGGAAGAAATGTAGTAGTATTCAATTGTGAACTTTAATTTAGGACTCGAGTACTATAGTCGGTCATTTGGAATGGTTCAATATTCAGTGGCCAACATTATTTGGAAGATTGGCTAAGCCCAATGGAAGATAAAGGAAACGAAGTATAGAAGAGCTGAAACAATGTGTAAGGTAGGACTTTGTGATGAATGGTTTTGAATCTTAAACCTCTTAGTAATCCCCTGTATTTTCTTTATTAGCTTTAATTGAATATATAATAAAGAAACTTTGGATTCGACTCAGAAAGTTATGCTAGACCAAAATTGGGTCACCAGTTCGTTTCGGTTTTGTCGTATTATTAGTACTGTTGTCCTAAGGATTTTTAGATCATGATTTATGTAGCAGTTCACAGAGTTGTCGCTGGACTCTGGATATTACAGAATTATTTGGACAGAAAAGTTTGGAACTTGAGAGAATGTAATTTTCCTGCACAAATCATACATTCAGATATCACTCGTGTTGGTTCTGATTATATCTACTTTTTATGCTCAAATACTAGTTTATGATTCTATTAAGTATTTTAATTGATGCCCGACTGTTGTAGAGAATGCAAGCATGTGTGCCTATTCAGATACAAAATTTGGTGGATGATACCTCGATTTGGAAGTTTGGGAAAAGACATCCCAATAGAGACACAAATGCTGCTCTTGGAGGTGAACAAAGAGTCTTCTGTCTGTGACAATGGTTCTTCTGGACAACCTTCTGGTAACCCTTTCTACATGTTGTTCTTGCCTGTTTTGGAAGGGCAATTTCGGGCAACATTACAAGGGACTCCAGTGAATGAGCTTGAGTTATGCATTGAGAGTGGTAAGTTACACACTTTAAATGTTTTGAATTTGAATGCCATTACAATTTTCACCAACTTAATTGGTTAGAGCTAAACATTTTTTAAGCATTCACCTCACCTGATATTGTGCGTGCTTAATTTTTCCAGGAGATGATCAAGTTCAAACTGACAAAGTGGCTGAAGCTGTCTTCATTAATTATGGAGATAACCCTTTTGAACTCATACGGGAGTCTTTTAAGTATATAGAGCAATTCTATTTGTTTTTATGTACACTTGTCTTGACTCTTGATTAAAGGTTTTGTACAATATAATGTTATCTTTTTGCTTAGGATACTTGAGAAGTGCAAAGGTACCTTCACTAATATTGAGCACAAAAAGGTACGGTAAGATCAAATGATTTATTTTTTCCATCTACGATATGCTTGTTATGTTGTATATCCATTTTGAATCCAATTTTCTTTCATTGACAGAAACCTGCACATTTAGATTGGTTCGGTTGGTGTACTTGGGATGCTTTTTACAAAGAAGTGAATCCGGTGGGTATTAAAGATGGCCTTGAAAGGTAAAACTGATCCATTTTACCTTTTGGAATCTTTTCTGTCAAGCTGTTACTGAAATAGTTGTAAAATTTTGTGATCTGGAGCAGTTTTCTAGAAGGAGGCTGTCCACCCAAATTTTTGATCATTGACGATGGATGGCAGGATACATTTAATGAGTTTCAGAAGGATGGTGAGCCTTTTGTTGAAGGATCACAGTAAGTATCATCCTTTCGAATTCCAGCTCGTTATTTTAGCTTTTGAAGTTTCACCTTCTGTTGTTCGGCTGTTTAATGTTGATTACCAGATTTGCAAGTAGATTGGTTGATCTAAAGGAGAGTGCCCGTTTCATGGCCTCAGGTGTCGACATTTCATGCCACAATCTACATGACCTAGTCAAATTTATCAGACAAAATTACGGAGTGAAGTACTACAATACCACTATTTGAAATCATCATATTCTGAGCTTACCACCAGATTTTTATTGTGGTAATTTTGAACCGATTATGGTGTAGATTTGTATATGTTTGGCATGCGTTGATTGGATACTGGGGAGGGCTCCTTCCTTCATCCGAAAACATGAAGAAGTACAATCCAAAGATAACATACCCCATCCAATCACCAGGCAATGTTGGAAATTCCCGGGATATCGCAATGGATAGTTTGGAAAAATATGGTGTTGGTCTCATGGATCCTGAAAAGGCTTATGAGTTCTACAATGACCTCCATCGCTATCTTTCAAGCAGTGATGTTGACGGAGTGAAAGTAGATGTCCAAAATCTAGCAGAGACACTGGGTGCAGGATATGGCGGGCGGGTTTCCCTGACCCGGCATCTTCAACATGCACTTGAGGAGTCTGTTGCTAGGAATTTTAAGGAGAATAATCTAATAAGCTGTATGAGTCTCAACAACGAGTTTGTCTACAGGTTCGAGAACTCTTTTTATTTCTCAGATATTTTTATGTAGGTCGGGGATATTTTTACTAATGATTAAATATGCAGCTCAAAGCATAGTGCCAGTGCAAGAGCATCCGAAGATTTCATGCCAAGGGAGCCTTTGTATCAAACTGTACATGTTGCCTCCGTGGCCTTCAACAGCCTTCTTCTCGGGGAGATTGTGGTGCCTGATTGGGACATGTTCCAGGTATATTTCAGCCACCACTGCGTAGTTCTTAAAATATCTTCTTACATTGCACACGAGCTGATTAGGCAGTTTCAATGATTAAAAAATGAAAATTTGTACCCCATATTATTGCAGAGTAATCATTACACTGCGGACTTCCATGGCGTGGCGCGAGCATTGGGTGGATGTGCTGTGTATGTGAGGTTAGGCTTTAGTAGTGAACTTGTTCACAAGAATTTAATGTGTTTCCGAGTACTTCTCATGTTGGAGTAGTTGTTGATTTTCAACTAATCCCACCAGTGACAAGCCTGGTATGCATGATTTCAAACTCCTGAAGAGATTGGTACTGCCCGATGGCTCAATACTAAGAGCTCGTTATGCTGGGAGGCCTACACGCGATTGCTTATTCATCGACACAGTTATGGATAGAAAAAGGTGAGACGAGAATTCCTCATGTACTGATTTTTATTTATTTATTTTTTAATCTCAAAATATGTTTAAGTGTGTTGCCGGTGCAGCTTATTGAAGATTTGGAACTTGAATAAGTATTCCGGAGTAGTTGGCATATTCAACTGCCAAGGAGCTGGCTGTTGGCCTCTAATGGATGTTCCAGTACAGAACCCTAACTCATCACCTGAGCCTCTCGTGTTATCAGGCCATGTGAGTCCTCTGGATGTCGATTTTCTTGAAGAAGTTGCAGATGAAAACTGTAATGGGGAATGCGTTGTCTATGCATTTCATACTGGTAAATATTCTCATTCATGCCTATATTTGGTAGTCAAGATTGGATTTTTTGATATACTCATGGCTTTTTTTTATCAGAACTTTGTAGTAGTAGTTAATTTTGCCTCTAAACTCAAAATTTCAAATCCTTTGAGGCAATTAATGAAATGTCGAAATGATTGCTATCCCTACGGTAAGTGTTATAACATTGTCCATCGTATAGGATCCATTTGTCGAGTACCCAAAGAAGGAAGAGTCGAAGTGTCCTTAGGCACTCTTGAATGCGAAGTATTCACAATCTCCCCAATAAGGGTAAGCAAACAAGTGAACTTTCTTTGATGGTTGAAATCTCCTTTTTAAATATACTACTTATTATTATAGTGTGTCGTCACCAGGTTTTGAACGAGTCTCTGCATTTTGCTCCAATTGGGTTGATCGACATGTACAACGGTGGAGGGTCGACACAAGGTTTTAGCTTGTCTGAATTACAGAATGGTGTAAGAATCAAAGCGTGGGGCAGTGGGAGGTACGGTGCCTACTCTAGTGAGAAACCTATTAGTTGCAGAGTGGATGGAGAGGAACAAGAATTTGAGTATGATTCCGGCAGTGGACTGCTGATAATTAAACTTAAACTAGAAGGTGAATGCAAACTTAGGGTTATCAATCTCTGCTATTAGGTCTGCCGTTGGATTTTTTCCGGGAAATTGTCTTGCCAATATATATGATATTTGTTTCTTCTTATTAAGTTTCTATTATTATTATTAGTATTACCCCGCTCAATGGTCGGAAGTGTGCCCCAATGTGGGAAAAAAAAAATCGAATTTAACATATAAAATTGTTCAATTTTATTATGTTGGTAATATGCTCCAAGCTACTTAAACTGTTTTAAGCATTACATGAATATATCTATGCATTGCATAATTAACAACCGATCAATAAACATATGCCATTAAAGTAGATTAGTTATTTTAGCATTATAAGGTTCACCTTCAGTTGTTTGGCTGTGCAATGTTGATTACCAGATTTGCATGTAGATTAGTTGATATAAAGGAGAGTACTGCCAGGTTCATGGCCTCATGTGTCGACATTTCATGCCACAATCTACATGACCTAGTCAAATTTATCAGAGAAAAATACAATGTGAAGTACTACTATACCACTATTTCAAATCATCATACTCTGTGCGTAGCACCATATTTTTACTATGATGATTTTGAGTCGGTATGGTGTAGGTTTGTATGTGTTTGGCATGCGTTGATTGGATACTTGTACTGTGTAGGACTCATTCCCTCATCTGAAAATGATGGCCCCTTTAATGATTCCGTAGATACTAATAGATTGTTTAACACTGCAAGTACAAAACAAATAACAAATGCGTAAAGTAAGAACACACAATTTGGTGACCCAGTTCGGACCTCCTGTCTTACATCCTGTGGATTCCAATTCATATGATGATCAACTATCAACAAGACTGAAGAATGTACAAGACTCAATCTAACTCTATTATCTCGGTCTAGATGTTAAGACTCCCCCCAATAGCTAATCGTATTGGGAAGAAGTTACAGGTTGACCCTAATGACGGCTTGTCGACTACCCGGGACTGTTTATCATATCTATTCAAAAAGAACCATCTTATTGAATTTACAACTCGATAATAGATGTTTATAATAAAGCACACACTCTAAGAATATTCAAGCCAAAATATTCAAAGGACTCAAAATGTTGAGGAACAATATTTTGACTTTTCTAAGGACTTCTAAAACCTAATGATTGATCTCTAAGAACAATGTGCATAGAAGATAAAGTGTTTATGAATAATTTGCTTAAGACTCAAGATTTGCAACGAACAATATCAATGTCTTTGTTTTTCTTTCTTTTCATTGCATTTGCGTCTGCTGCTTCTTCTTCTTCCTCTTCCTCTTTCTCTTCATCATCTGGCCCTCCACCTTCTTGTGGTAACCTAACCAATATAAGATGTCCTTTGAGATTGGATGCTGATTCTAATTCATGCGGCGGATAAATCTTTGAATTCAAGCTACATTACAAAAACAATCAAACTATCCCGAGTTTCGATTTTAGAGACTCGGTATTGCCCGATGGCTCAATACTAAGAGCTCGTTAAGCTAGGAGACCTATACCTGATTGCTTATTCCTCGACATAATAATGGACTTAAAAAAAAAAGGTGAGATGAGAATTCCTCATATAATAATTTTTATTATTATAAATATTAGGTTTTAGTGTGTTGCGTGTGCAGTTTATTGAAGATTTGGTAATTAATAAGTATTCGGGAGTAGTTGACATTTTCAACTGCCAATGAGCTGGTTGTTGGCCTATAATTGATGTTCTGGTACACAATTAGGCTGAATGAGTTGGAACATATAAAATGAATGCTTTGAATGTACTGAATGAGTTGAATGAGTGCTTTGTATGTGCAAAATATGTGCAGAATGCATGCGAAATATGTGCAGGATCCTGGAAAATTTTCAATGTATGCATGACAAAGTTATTTATCTTCATCAGTATTGTAATTGTCGTTTCTTGAGCTTGCCATAGAGATTGATTGAAAGAATGGAGAGTAGATGATTGAAAGTAATGTTATTTGATCAGTTGATAAGTGAAGAGATTGGGAAAGATGATCGAGGCAAAATTTACTAAAACAAGTGTTATTTGATTTATTCGTGTCATTGATATTGATATGTATAAATGTGAAAGCAATTTAACTGCAAAAAATTTTAAATGCTTCCAACAACAATTAATAATTGCAAAATAAGATTTCAACCCATCAATAAATAGGGCGTGCAGTGAATTCTCTCAATTCAATCATCTACCATCCTTCGTTCATACTTGAATTATGCTCTGAAAATTAAACCTAGCTAGAACCGTATAGCAAACAATGTCAATGCCTTTGTTTTTCTTTCTTTTCATTGCATTTGCTTATGCTTCTTCTTCATCTTCGTCTTCCTCTTTCTCTTCATCATCTCGCCCTCCGTCTTCTTGTGGTAACCTAACCAATATAAGATGTCCTTTGAGATTGGAAATTGATTCTAATTCATGCGGCGGATGGATCTTTGAATTCAAGGTGCATTGCAAAAACAATCAAACTATCCTGAGTTTCGATTTTAGAGACTCGGTACTGCCCGATGGCTCAATACTAAGAGCTCCTTATGCTAGGAGACCTACACCTGATTTCTTATTCCTCGACACAATAATGGATTTAAAAAAAAAGTGAGATGAGAATTCCTCATATAATGATTGTTATTTTTTAAAATATTATGTGTTGCTTGTGCAACTTATTGAAGATTTGTTGGCCTATAATGGATGTTCCAGTACACAACTAGGCTGAATTAGTTGGAACATATAGAATGAATGCTTTGAATGTACTGAATGAGTTGAATGAGTGTTTTATATGTGCAGAATATGTGCAGAATGCGTGCGAAATATGTGCAGGATCCTGGAAAATTTTCAACGTATGCATGACAAAAAGTTATTTATCTTCATGAATCCTGTAATTATCGTTTCTTGAGCTTGCCATAGAAAATGATTGAAAGAATGGAGAGTAAATGATTGAAAGTAATGTTATTTGATCAGTTCATAAGTGAAGATATTGGGAAAGATGATCGAGGCAAAATTTACTAAAACAAGTGTTATTTGATTTATTCGTGTCATTGTTATGTATAAATGTGAAAACAATTAACTGTAAATGCTTATAACAACAATTAATGATTGCAAAACAAGATTTCAACCCATCAATAAATAGGACGTGCAGTGAATTCTCTCAATTCAATCATCTCCTGTCCTTCGTTCATACTTGAATTATGCTCTACAAATTAAACCTAGCTAGAACCGTACAAAGAACAATGCCAATGTCTTTGTTTTTCTTTCTTTTCATTGCATTTGCTTCTGCTTCGTCTTCCTCTTCATCATCTTGCCCTCCGTCTTCTTGTTGTAACCTAACAATTATAAGATGTCCATTGAGATTGGAAGCTAATTCTAATTCTTGTGGCGGATGGATCTTTGAATTCAAGCTGCATTGTAAAACAATCAAACTATTCTGAGTTTCGATTTTAGAGACTCCTCTTATTATGTTAAGACGATCAACTATGCAAATCACAAGAATAGTTGATCCCGAATTAATAAGGGGAAGCTTTTCCTGTTGCCCACACAGTCGTCAAATTTATGGCCCTCTGCTACGTCACGAGGGCGATTTTACAGGAAAATATATGAATACACCTATAGCCTTTGTTCATTGTTTTCATCTTGTTACACATAGCAGATATGTGAAAGGTCCCTTTTGTGGCAAAAGAGGCCATGCTTAGGACACTTATAGCTATGTTATAGTTGGAGATATGAGTGTTGAAGAATTGGAGGATTCTTATACGGTCGATATGGTAACTTGGGGCCCCAAGTTCATGCGCAACCTCAATAATTCCTTGGAAAGCATTTATGATAGTGGCTTTTGGTTTCGATATTCATTTCGCCCGTTGGCTTAAATTTATATACAACACTTAAATAATTAATTATTTGGTGTAAGTGACTTGCATCCATATATGTAGCAAATCGAAATAATTGAGGAGTGTATTTAATAAGGTTTTAATATTAATAATCAAGAGATTTTACTGGATTTTTTAGATTTCTGGATTAAATTACATGTAGATTGCTGGATTAAGGGAGTTTCAGGTTGTCTGGGAGATACTTCCGTCCTCCATGCTGAAATTGCTGGGTTGCTCCATGGATTGCAAATGATTGTTGATAATGGGGAACGGGATGTTTGTTGTGTTACAGATTCTTTTGGAATCCCTGCGATTGCTCAACGGCAAGAGGTCTAAGTTGGTTGGCAGCTTATTTGGCCTTGACGAGGATCCCTCAATGTGTGTGTCGTTTTCAGCATATTCTGGCTGAAGGAAATGCTACAGCTGACTATCTTGCGAACGAAGCGGGGTGTTGAAGATGAACAGTTCTTTACAACTTGGGCCTACCTCCCGACACTCTTCGTCCAATTCTGGCAACGGACAGGGGCGAAACCACCATAGGCCTTGGAATGGCCTAGGCCCCCCATAAATTTTGCCAAAATGTCTATAGTATATAGTAGTATTATACATATGTTAGATATAGTCAAAAATTATATGACTCTTTCTTTGTTAATTATTTTGTTTTTTAAATTTTAAGAAGCCCAAATTATAATTAGGTTATGTTGGAGAAATAATTAGAGTTTGGAATTTGGAGTTTGAAATTAGTGTTAAAAATTAATTTTAAATTTAGATAGCTTTAAGTAATAGTGTTCGGTGATAGAGTAAAAATTAGAGTTTGGAGTTTAGGGTTTGAAAAGTTAAACGTGAGCATTCAGAGTTTAGAATTTAGAAGTTCAAATTTAGCGGTTATTAAAAATAATGTTTACTACATATAATTTTGAACTATTTTTACTATGTATTTTAAACCTACGCTGGTTTTTTTTTTTCCCAAAGCAGCGTATAATTCAATAGTTCTTGGTCCACTTATACTGAATTAAAGCTTGATCTATACTTCAATAAGGGAACAAATAGCCGCGGTTGTGATTTTTTTTTTTAGTGGAATTGGCCCCCGCTTATTGAAATTCCTAGTTTCGCCACTGACAACGGATGCAATGGGCACTTGCATGGTTCCTAAGGGCTTGTTGACGTTGGTGGTTTTGTTGCTTGTTATTCTTATTTTTATTTTTCCTTTTTGTTACCAACTTCTGTAGCCTGTATTGCCCCCCCCCCCCCCCAAAAAAAAATACATGTAGATTGATGTTCCACTAAATTACATGTGAATGCATGTGAATGATAGTACGTTAAGATAAATTATCCCAACCATCTAAAAATATCTAATGGATATATAATAAAAATGGTAGCAGAATTTTCAAACATGTATAACCTTATCTCTGGCTTCGTCTTTACCCAAAAACATGTATAACCCTATTTTTAGTACCAAAATCATTCACAAAATCAAATTTTAAATTTTAGTAATTTCTACCGTTAAATACATAAAATATCACAAATTTTCTTTTCACACACTTAATGGTCAAATAAGATGAAAATGATTTTTATTCTTCTCTCGCACTCATCCTCCTCTCGTTCATCATAATCTTCTATTGCTCACTTTGGAATTTCTAAAATCTAATAGAAGGTTTAGATTCCTTGCATTGAGTAGTTAGATTTTCATATAAAAAGCTTCCAAATCTGTGTTCATTTGAGAAAGTTAGAGTAATTTGATGTTTATTGCGTAAACTTTGTTGTATAGGCTTTGTCACTAAAATTTACAAACTATGTCGTTGAATTGTATAAGTTCCGTTGCTGATATGTAAATGATATGTTGCTTAAAATCGTAATGAACTTCAGATGGCTCTAACTTTCGGTTAAATGAACTTGGATTTTGACATACTTTATATGAAAATTCACGTAATCGATGCAACTAATCAAAATATCTTATCATATTGTAGAAATTTCAAATAAATAAATAGCTTATTTTCATATAATTACATCACTGAAATGCATAGAATTATGTCGGTGAAATGAATACGATTTTGTCTCTAAATGTATAGTTAATGTTGTTGAAATGTCTAGACTATGTCGCTGAAATGTATAGATTTTTTCTCTGAAATGTTCTATCGGTGTCGCTGAAACCCTAAAAATTGCTCCATCCGTCCCAACAATTGTATCTCATTTTAACTTTTAACACTGTTCATTAATCAACTTTAACCTAATATTATCGTAATTATAAAAGAAAATATATAGTCAAGTTCGGTATTGTTAGATTCATCTAACGTGTAGTTTTAAAACATATATTTTATATAATTTTTACTTATACACATTCTAAAATATTAACCGTTAAACAAATGCATCGGATAGTGTGCACAAAAGTTTTGAAACATAGTGGGACAGATGGAGTATTTGATACTCGTTGTTATGAGAATATGTTATTTCTCTATTTGAAATTTCTAAAATCTGATAGGATATTTCAATTCATTATATCGAGTAGATAAATTTTCATATAAACAACATCCAAATCCAAGTTTATTTAAAAAAATTACAGTCATTTGAAGTTTCTTGGCAAACAAATGATCATTTACGAATTAGTAATAGAATATATATTTTATTATTTATTAATTATGGTTTTGAATTTCTTGCGGAACAAATGGTAATTTATGGATTATTACAAATTCATTACCTTTTCAAAAGTAAAATTAAAGAAAAAAATCATAATCTTTTAACCAAAAAAAAAAAAAACAGTTTTATCTGGTCGTCCCAGGAAGCAATTTAGCATAGTCCACATTTGGCCCAGTTTAACACGGGCCCGACCCATCGGTTGGTGAAGGATAAGCGATCAAAATTGGCAATTTAGAGACATTGAACAGTCAAGAAGAGCATGCGAGTGGGCAGTTGAAGACTGGCACATAACTGTATTGGTTGAACACTCAGTTGGCATTTGATCGAAGGACATCTCAAATCATCGCTCAAAGAAGCCCCATTTACTCTTGGGTGAAAACCTGTCCCATATAGAAAACATAAGGGAAAGTTACATTGCATGTAAAGTACTGTATTACCTAACTCCCGAAAGTAATGACACCTTTTTGGGATATCCAAATGCAATATCGTGAGGGCTATGCTCAAAGCGAATAATATCATACTAATATGGAGTTACGGCGGGATCCCTATCTCCAACATTTACATTTTTTTTTTTTTTTGTAATTCCTTTATATTGTTACAGCTTTCTGCAGTTTATCGCGTTCCGTTCTTGTTTTTTATAAGCTTTAAGTCCGTTTAATACAGAAATTCCTTTAATTTCCAGCTCCTTTGCTTTCAATTTCATTAGAATCAAATTCTATCCTCAAATAGGGATTTATTCCCAAACAATTTCTTGCTTCAACATATCTTGAGGAAAAATACATTGGCAAAGAATGGCCATTAAGCAACTAAATGCAATTACTTAAAAGGAAGGGCGTTAGGCTTAAAGCTGTATGGAAGCCAAGTGCAATCTGCAGTATGGGTTGGATCATACATAATAAAGACACTAAAGTAGAGACAAAAACAAAAACGATATATAATAAAATAGGAAAAGAAATTTGTGAAATAGAAAAGGGTGTGTGATACGTTATTTTTAGTAAAAAGATGGGCTACTACTGGGCATTGAAATTTAATTCAAATAGAGAGGGAATTATAGGGAATGATTTTGATTTGTCCTTACATTACATGCACCGAATTTCATGTCATTTCATTTACACGAAAGGTAATGATCGTATGGAACTGAAAAAGAGAGGAATTTAAGAGGTTGGAGAAGTGCTAGCGGTAAATAAAGGAGATAATGGGCTTTTCACTTTTAATGTAACACAAACTAAAATTCATTGAATGTATTATTATATATTGATGGATTATGGACATGGTTATTTAATTTGTTGAGTTAAATTGTTAATTCCTTTGTTATTGCTGAACAAATTAAAGTGCAGCGTTGTTACTTTGGAGGCTTTTTAGGGTGTTCTAAAAAAAAAAAAACTCAATATAGATGAGAGTGATTTTTAATCCAACAATTGGTGCTTGAAGGTCTGACTCCTGTATGTATGTGTGCAATGGAAGTCATGTACAAATTGATGACGAGTAAAATTGAGGGTAGCACTACAAGAAAATCCACTTTTAGCGACAATGATACTGAGTCGCTATGCACCAAAATCTGGTCAGGAAAGTCTCTAGCGACTGGTATGGCGACCGGAGCGGCGTGGTCGCGATATTGCTAGTTAGAAACGAAGAGCGACCACAAAATTCACAGTCGCTAAGTTCGGCAACCGGGGTTGCGACCCCAAATAGAGGTCGCTAATTTTTTCCTGGACCTGGTCCAGGATCTTCATAGCGACCAGGGCAACAACTCATAGGCTGCGGTTATACACACTTGTTTTAAGTTAGGGGCACACAAATCTCAGTTAAAATCTCGCAAATACCCCTATTCAATATACTTAATGAAAAAAAATGAGATTAAGGCACATTCGGATTGAATTGGGACACACAAATATTTTTTCTTCCCTTTGTCGTCTCTTCCTGTTCGAACAAAACACAAAACCCTACTTGTTCTCTTTAAGTTTTATTTTCCTTACGCAATGAATGATGATGATCAATCTCGTGATGATGATCAATACCGAGATGAACATATGGAAGAACATGAATACCAGATGGAACTCATACAACCAGTAATTTTTTTTACATTCTGTATCGCGGATTAGTTGTGCGTCATTTTTTTACATTGTGTATCGCGCATGAGTTGTGCGTCAAGGACAATGATGACCGATCCTTTCCAAATCTGAACGGCCAATGATGACCGATCCTTTCCAAATCCGAATGGCCAGTACTGGCCGAGAGTGATATGGGCTAAACGGCCAGCACTGGCCGTTGGGATATAGAGACGGCCGGCCGGTACTGGCCGATCCACTCTATATCCGAACGGCCAGTGCTGGCCGTTCTTTTTTTTTTTTCCTTCTCATTTTATTCTATTCTGTTGATTGTTTTCTTTATTGTAGCAGATATCATCAAGCGACGAAGGTGTTGCCCACGAAAATAATGAATTCAGCTTGGATGTTGTAAATGACTACTTCTACCTATTTGCAAAAATATGAAATGAGAAAATCAACAAGATAAAAATGGAAGTACTTACTTGGATTGACTGAAATGGTTGATATGAGAGAACCATAGTGGCCTTGATTGGGGATTCGTGCACTGAAAATCAACAAGACTGACTTCTTCATTGATTCATTAAAAACTCACCAGAATGTATATATTGAATACTCACCTTCCAAGACTGAAATATGTGGTGTTACTGTTTGAGAACAATATTTGAACAAAGTGCAGACTCACATTATATGATATAAGAAAATGCGAAGAAAAAAGGCAGTAATGGCCGGCCAATTTTGCAAATGAACGGCCAATACTGGCCGTTCGTGCCCTAGAATAAACGTCCAACATTGGACGCGGGCAAAAGGATGGCCATGGACATCCATGGTCGTTCACTGTAATCTAAAAAAATTTAAAAATAAAAAATAAAAAAAAAAAGGAACATCCGGATCTGGACTCCAATTCTCTTGAAAGGGTAAAATGGGTAAAAAAATTTGTAGTGTGCCCCTATCCTAGTAGATTTATGCGTGTTTGCAGTAAAAATTGGTGTGTATATAACCGGACCCCAACTCATATTTCCAGTCGCTATGGATGCTGTGTGAACTAGTGCAATCAGCACATTGCAGTGCTTACGTGGACCAAATTCAAACAAAGTGTAACTCAAACAACCATGTTCAAACTCTTCCATCAACATTCCGAACATGCACACATTATCATATTTCATAGATTTCGATTGTTCAACAAACATGGTCACTAAACAAGTACAAGACAACATAACAACCAAACCAAAACATAACTATAACAGTCTTTTAATCATAAAATGCACAATCCCATAATCTAATCAGTAAAGATACAAATCCACAAGTGGAAAAGATGTACCATAAGTATGCAAGTCAGCATCAACGAATAATGCCAGACAATCCACATCCCAATCCATGCTAGCTCCGAAACCATCAGCATCAGAGGGTGGGGAGAAACGATGGTGATGTTCAATTCTCTCCAGTTCTTCTTCGATTGTGTCTTGTCGCTGGGTTGTATCTCCGCCTCAGCTCAATCCTCATGTATCCAATCTGTTCCCTCACCTCTGCAATATCACTGGTTTCCATACACCGCCTTTCTCTTGTCAACACCGCCGCCTTCCTCAAGAAATATTTCATTCGGGTCAATTACATCCAGACCAACATCCTGTGTGAATCCCTTGTTATCTAACTCAAACTCCTCCTACATTTGATATGAAAAAAAACATACATATATTAAATAGTAATTGATAACATGGTTAATTGAAACGGAGACATATATTTATATATGATAATCATCATCCAACAATGAAAGAATCGAATAGTTTATTTGAAGTCAACAACTAAAGCAGTACAGATCCATGAATGAGTTGTGTAGGATACTAATTGTACAAAATTAAAAGGAAGGAAATAAAGGGCATCTTTCACCTTCCCAAGCACACAAATGACCTGAACAGGTTGTTATAGTGTTTTCCTTGACTAAGAGAACAGGTTGTCATCCCAGGATCTAATGACAAACAAAGTATTCTTCTATTGTAGTGTCTTTTAGTTAGGGACACATATAAAGAAGGTTGGAGGTTGAATTGAACTAATTAAATAGTTTAAGGGGCAAATTGATATTGAGGCCAAAGTTTGGGGCATTTTGAGTTTAGCCCATTCACTCATACTATAGAGCAAAAACTATGAATAACATACCTCTGGAAGGAGGTCATTCTTTTGGGAGGATTTCAATGTAACCAGAGTCCGGAAAAGAGGTGACCAAACAGATCTTGGCCTCAAACTAAAGACAACAGACATTATAAACATCATGGGTATGAATTAATGCAGCTGACACGCAGTGATACTATCTCCATGAGTGATATGGCTATCCAAAATGAATCTACCACTTGAGACAGAAAAACTTTCACAAATCAGAAAATTTCGAGGAAGGGCAGTTATCTTCTTGAAAATGGAAAAAAGTTTGTAAGTTTAACTTAGTAACTTACTCGGTCTGCAGCAGCTTCCAGAGTGACATGATCTCCCCACTCTCCCAACCTATGACCAAGTAAAAATTAAGAATTTGATAACAGGATAGCCGAGAGTTTGTATAGGCCAAATCAATCTATTTTACCGTTTCATCTTTGACACATAGCGCCTGTATTTCATGGGGACATAACTTTCATATAACTTTCTGAGGTGTTTCAGCTGAAAACATTTAAGATGATAGGAATAAGGTAAGAAACTAACAATAATTTGAACAGGAGGCGTATTCGATTTCTAATGTTAAGATTAGATGATTGTTTGTGGTCAGGGCAATGTAATATAGTAAGATGACAATGAAACAAGGAATGTTGTGCTGAAAGATAAAGACCATAAAAATAAGCCAAGCAAGAGTTACAAAAAATTTATCATGATAGTTCAGTAACAGTTGCAGGCTTCAGAAAGAATTGAGACAAAAAGACAAGTAAAAGCCTAAGATCGAGCAGCTTCACTTGAAAAAGAGACATTGTACTACTCATCACAATATGCTGGTTGAGAATAATAAAGGAAACTCATTGAACACAGTGTATGCAAAATAAAAAGGACGGACTCAAACACAATTAAATCAAGAAAGCATTCCCATGTATTCATTTATCGCAAGAAGAATAAACTATAGAACCCCAATCAACAAAAATCAAAAAGAAACCATAGCAATTAAGATGATCATACACACCGGAATTGAATCCAAATGAGAAAGCCTCTTGCCGAGCCTTCCCTCGTATTTTTATTTCTCATCCTCGGCCAACATTGCAACAATCGTGTGATCATCCTCAGTATCCTGTGAACTACTATTCAAACTAGTGCTCTTGCTTGAACTCACATTTCCATATGTTTCAGACATACTCATCCCCCTCAGAACAATCTCTCCAGCCAGCAATTCCCCAATTGATTAAAGTCTTGAAACACGATCAGCATCCGAATAAAAAAGAAACACATAGATCATCATTCATATTTAATTGCACACCAAAACAAAACCTATCCCCCAAAATTAAGAATCGATATCCAATATGATTAAATAGTTTACAGAGAAATTAAATAAACCCCATAGCCCACCAAAATCTCAATACAAAGCTTAGAAGTGCAGTAATTAAGCCACAACGCAACAAATAAAGAGAACTTCAACTTGTAGAAAACGATCAAACTCCCCAGATGGAAATAAGAAACGGCATATAGCCAAGCAACAAACACAAGCAAGATGGAGAAAATCCTTACCCTGGAAATTGGGATTCTGAATTAACCTAATGGATAATGGCAACGAAAATTAATGCTATATTTCAGCAGTTGGGCGATCGATTTGGTAAACAAAAAACAGTCAGAGAAAGCGTGTCCGATTGAAGCTTTGCAGTTGAAATGTATATATAATGTCAAACGATCAATCGTAGTGTCAACAGAAGTCACATATGCACAAACAATTTGAAAAGCTCACAGGCATAGGAACGATTAGCTCCCTTTCATTCCTTTTTACGTACTATCATTTCCTTATAACAGAAAATATCGCAGATATAAAACAAGATTTGGGAAAGGCTCAAGTGTGAGATCAAGGAGCAATGGGCCATAGTAGACTACCAATTGTTTCCAGAAATCCACAAAGAATACAAGCTACAGCAGGTTATGAAAAAATGAAATCCAAAAAATTTTAGCAATTCCGACAATCAACCATCCACAAAACAATCTAATCAAAATTCTGGATACACATTACAATTGCTACAAAACTTAACCAAAACCAAACCCAATACAAGAATTAAAAATTTTCAGAAATTAAACCAAATGACAATGGCACTTAAACAAACTAAAGGCATTCGAAAAGCAAACTAAAATTTATACAATGCAACCGAAATCCAGGGAAATGGATTACCTTAGGCTTCCAGAAACCACACGGATGCTGCTACCGCTGCCGGCGGCCTCCAACGCGGCGGTGTAGTTCCGGCCCCCTCAGTTTCAGTTTGCTCCTGCGTGTTGGGTTCTCGTCAGTGGCCTTGGACTGTGGGTTCGTCGCATACGTGGCTCGGGTTGCTCGATCCAGGGGTTCTGATTTATGGCACAAGTGGCTCGAATCTTGATGGGACGCGCTCAAGCCTTGGGGTCGGGGAGGAAGTCTTCCGCCGGAGGATTGAGGTCGCAGGTCACGGGAGCGGGAGCCAGTTGATTTGACGGCGGGGTTCGGCGAGGGTGAAAATGAAGGATAGGAGAAGGTTGCTGCAATTGTGCTCCGAGAGTCCGAGTTACAAACTTACAACCATTTGGGAATAAAATGCCCTAATTCTCTCTGCTACCCTAAACTAGGTCGTCTTTACAGTCTCTAAACCTCGACCTCTTATTTGGCGTCGCCGTATAGGTCGCCAAATTGTGACCTTCTTTCACGGTTGCAGCAGGCGGTCGCCAAACCCCTACAGTCGAAATCCCAGTGGCAAGGCCGGTCTCAATTGGCTACCGTATGGTTGAGATCGCTATTTCCAGTCGCTAAAAAGGAATTTTCTTGTAGTGGAGCTATAGAGATTCTACGCGCTGATAATTAATGACATTCATTTTAGCTACATAGAAGATTGCAAACCTTGTTAAAAAAAAAAAAGGAGAGACATAAACACCCATAGCCATTATGAACGCTTTTTCATAAATGAAAAGAGGCCTTTTTTCAAGGCCTTTAAGTTCGGAACAACACAAACTACAGAAAGAGGCTACAATAATTGTACCAACGAACATTAAGAGCCAAAAACACCTAGTATTAAAATATTATTAAAAGTCTAAAATAATTAAAATAATCCATAAATTTAAAAAAATTCAGCAAATTGATCTCTTGATTATTATTAAAATCTTATTACATACACTCCTTAACTATTTCGAATTGCTACATACATGGGTTCAACCTTACACCAAATAAATACTTCATATAAATTTAAGCCAAGGACTACCCTGCAAACTTGCATACTATACAATATATAAAATTTTACATTTCGAGATGGGGAAATGAAACCGGCTAGTACAATTATTTTAGATTTGTGGATTAATTATTTTAGATGATTGGAATAGTGATCAATAAGTTACTTGATTCGGGATTGGGATTTAGCTCAAGTGGTTAAGCCCCTGGCTCTCAACCTAAAGGTTGAGGGTTCGATTTCCACCCGGCCCCTATCCCTCCCATTTCCCCCTTTGTAATTGTGTGGCATGGGCTCCCACCACTTTCCTAGCCTGTATAGGCTGTTCAGCAAAAAAATAAGTTACTTGATTCAATTGTTATTTTTATTAAAATGTTTTGTAAAAATATTTCTTAATTATTAATTATTATTATACATTGATTTGATTTAAAATTAAAATAATACTAGTACAAGAATATAATATGTTTTATTATTTGTTAATTATGATTTGAATTTCTTGGGGAACAAATTGTAATATACACGGATGATCATTACAGAATCATTAACTTTTTGAAAGTTAAACTAAAAAAAGAAAAATCATAATCATAATTATTTCTAAATGATAATTCAAATATTTTACTAAACGCAGTTGACCTGAATGGTATGGGTTGTAGCCGTTTAAACAAAGGTCTGTTGTTCGAGCCGTTGTGTATGCAGAATTATGCTAATTCATCCAAAAATCCTTTGAGGCATTAATGAAATGTCCAAATGATCATCGCTGTCATCCCCCTATTCCCTACCGTAAATGTTTTTTAACATTGTTTTCCTCTTATAGGATATATATATCCCTTTAATTTGTAGAGTACCAAAAGAAGGAAGAGTCAAAACTCTTGAATATATGCCAAGTAGTCACAATCTCCATTCCCCAATAAGGGTAAGCAAACAAGTGAACTTTTTTTTTTTTTTTAAATTTTAATGGTTAAAATATATTCTCCTTTTAGATATACTACTTAATTATACTGTATCGTGTGTCATGGCATCATCAGGTTGTGAACGCGTATATATATATATATATATGTAGTGATGAATGCAATTTGATTTAAGCCAAAGTTTGATCATGCATAATTATAATAACAATGTATGTCCCTTTCCTGAATACAGAAAAATGGATTATTGGGGAATACAGAAATCCTGTGGCCAATTTCCTTGGCCTTCACATTTTTAACAAGAGGAGCTAGCTGCTTCAAATTCTTCCAATCATTCATGCATATATGCATTAATGTACTCAAACTCTTTAGGTGTTTTACCGTGTTGTTGGGATTTTAAAAGGAAATGACACCCAACCGGCCCATTGATATGTAGTAGTATTATGATAAAGTAAAAAGGTTAACTTAGTTGAAGTTGAGAGTAGGGTTGCAAACGAATCGAATCGAAGCGAATATTACTATTTCGTATTCGTATTCAAAAAAATATTCGAATATTCGTATTCGTATTCGATTGTTAAACGAATAAAAAATAATATTCGTATTCGATTCGAAATGAATATTCAAATTATTTGCTTCGATTCGAATATTCGATTCGAATATGTTGATTCGAAATGAATATTTGAATTATTTACTTCGATTCGAATATTCGATTCGAATATATTCGATTTGATTCATAATTATTCGATTCGAAATTCGAAAAAAAAAAACTGCTAAAAAAAATACAAGTTCTAATTCAAATTAAAAATGGTTGCTTAAAAAAAAAAACTTGCTGGAGGTGCGAATTGAAATTTGGAAGTGGGGGCTTGGTAATTTTGTTTTAATGGTAATGCAAAGTGGAGTATAAACATAATATTGGGTAAACCAATACCTGTTCTAATCCTAATCTTATTACAAATCAAAAAAGCCTACAATGCTTTCAACCTCACTACATGTTCACTCTCGTAAATAAGAAGAAAACATAAAACAGAAAAAGCTTGCAAGGTTGCTTCCGGTCCAGAGATGGCTTCGGCTCCTTCGGACAGATCCTTTTGGACGTCTCCAAAAGATCAAAGCTCCTCCGTTCTGCTCCAAAGGTCCATACGCCTTTCTCCTCTTTATGGATCTACAAGAGATGTTAATAGAACAAAGAATAACAACAATGCTATGTAAAAGAGAGTATATGCATAGATCTAAGTAGATCTAATATCCCTTAGGCGCGGAGCACCCAAATGAGTCACCACTCAACCAAGAACACTAAGCTCCGTCGGATCCGTCCTCCAAACACCACTGCCGACACCGCCAGCCTCCACAGCTCCGCTGCCAGCCACCACGACGTCATAGCCCTTCTGTCTTGCCACCAACACCCTCAACCGCTCAATCCCTTGGCCGGAAAACCTATTTCCGGTGACCTAGCCACCAAGGCTCTACAAAGAAGAAAGCACTCAGCCCCTCACCGAGCTCCCAACAGCCGGTCTCCCCAACCCATGCAATCCTCACACCGCTCGACCCTTTGTCACTAAGACTCTCGTACAATCAATCACTCAAGGGTAAGAACCTAACCCTAATAATGGTGTGGAGAAGATTGAAGAAATGGGAGGGAGAAGTCTGGGCGGCGCTGCTCTCAAGAGGGAAGGAGAGAGAATATCAAACTAGGGTTGTTAGCAAAAGTGTCGTGAGAAAGTATTTAAGAAATGGGTAATGGGCCTCTACTATGCATAATGGACCGGATAATGATAATGGGCTGACAGTAAATGATCACTATTTCTAATTTCTAATACATAATTATTAGTGTATTTATTTTATTAAATATATTAAATATTTAATCGAATACGAACGAATATCGAATCGAATATTGAGATATTCTTATTTGTATTTGTCACTTATCGAATCGAATATGTTTTATTCGAATTCGAATCAAAAAATTCCGAATACAAATAGCAAAATTTCGAATCGGATCACGAATCGAATCACGAATCGGTCGATTCTGTTGCAACCCTAGTTGAGAGGGGGGAGGGTTGTAGGTAGGGTTGCAAACGAATCGAATCGAAGCGAATATTACTATTTCGTATTCGTATTCGAAAAAAATATTCGAATATTCGTATTCGTATTCGATTGTTAAACGAATAAAAAATAATATTCGTATTCGATTCGAAATGAATATTCAAATTATTTGCTTCGATTCGAATATTCGATTCGAATATGTTGATTCGAAATGAATATTTGAATTATTTACTTCGATTCTAATATTCGATTTGATTCATAATTATTCGATTCGAAATTCGAAAAAGAAAAAACTGCTAAAAAAATACAAGTTCTAATTCAAATTAAAAATGGTTGCTTAAAAAAAAAAACTTGCTGGAGGTGCGAATTGAAATTTGGAAGTGGGGGCTTGGTAATTTTGTTTTAATGGTAATGCAAAGTGGAGTATAAACATAATATTGGGTAAACCAATACCTGTTCTAATCCTAATCTTATTACAAATCAAAAAAAGCCTACAATGCTTTCAACCTCACTACATGTTCACTCTCGTAAATAAGAAGAAAACATAAAACAGAAAAAGCTTGCAAGGTTGCTTCCGGTCCAGAGATGGCTTCGGCTCCTTCGGACAGATCCTTTTGGACGTCTCCAAAAGATCAAAGCTCCTCCGTTCTGCTCCAAAGGTCCATACGCCTTTCTCCTCTTTATGGATCTACAAGAGATGTTAATAGAACAAAGAATAACAACAATGCTATGTAAAAGAGAGTATATGCATAGATCTAAGTAGATCTAATATCCCTTAGGCGCGGAGCACCCAAATGAGTCACCACTCAACCAAGAACACTAAGCTCCGTCGGATCCGTCCTCCAAACACCACTGCCGACACCGCCAGCCTCCACAGCTCCGCTGCCAGCCACCACGACGTCATAGCCCTTCTGTCTCGCCACCAACACCCTCAACCGCTCAATCCCTTGGCCGGAAAACCTATTTCCGGTGACCTAGCCACCAAGGCTCTACAAAGAAGAAAGCACTTAGCCCCTCACCGAGCTCCCAACAGCCGGTCTCCCCAACCCATGCAATCCTCACACCGCTCGACCCTTTGTCACTAAGACTCTCGTACAATCAATCACTCAAGGGTAAGAACCTAACCCTAATAATGGTGTGGAGAAGATTGAAGAAATGGGAGGGAGAAGTCTGGGCGGCGCTGCTCTCAAGAGGGAAGGAGAGAGAATATCAAACTAGGGTTGTTAGCAAAAGTGGCGTGAGAAAGTATTTAAGAAATGGGTAATGGGCCTCTACTATGCATAATGGACCGGATAATGATAATGGGCTGACAGTAAATGATCACTATTTCTAATTTCTAATACATAATTATTAGTGTATTTATTTTATTAAATATATTAAATATTTTATCGAATACGAACGAATATCGAATCGAATATTGAGATATTCTTATGTGTATTTGTCACTTATCGAATCGAATCGAATATGTTTTATTCGAATTCGAATAAAAAAATTCCGAATACAAATAGCAAAATTTCGAATCGGATCACGAATCGAATCACGAATCGGTCGATTCTGTTGCAACCCTAGTTGTAGGCCCTATAGTAGTATTCATTAATTAATTAATTAGACATTAGTAACTTGTAGTACTAGTATTTTGTAATTATATTGTTCTCTCTCTCTCTCTCTCTCTCTTTTTTTTTCGTTTCTCTCTTATTATTGAAGTTCAAAGAACGTTATTACATTCATTATTTGCATAAATAAATAGATTAACAATCATAATCGCAACCCTTGCATTCAAACAAAATCCCTCGACGCTTACAAGAGTGAGCAAGTGTGTTGGCGTACTCAGGGAATTGTTCACGGCATTTTTGGTGGCAGAAATCCATATAGAAACATTTCACTGGAACCGCGTCCGCCGGCGCGCACCTTTTATCACCACTAGAGCTGTAAACGAGCCGAACCGAGCCGAGCTTTGACTGTTTGAGCTCGGCTCGTTAAGCGTTCGAGCTCTGTTCGTGTTCGTTCGTTAAGGAATTCGAACATAAAATCGTGTTCGAGCTCGGCTCGTGAAATAGTTCGCGAGCTCGAGCTCGTGTTCGGCTCGGCTCGTTTAATTCAAACGAGCCGACTTAGTTTTTTGTTCGGCTCGGTTCGTCTAGCTCGAACTTAGCTCGTTTGAGCTCGTTCGACTCATTAAAAACTTACCTAAATTTATAATTTATCTTTCATTCATAAAAACACAATCAAATTAAGATAACTAAATCCACATAGTCTCAAATCATCAAGACCAAATAAACATCATTGCACATGGAGATAGAGTCTGGATATGTGCAGGAGAGTATCCAATAGTACTATTTTTTAATGGACATAATTGCACATAATATCTTCTTACCTACTGCTAGGTTCTGCAATCGAATCAAAAGTCAATTTGCTAATATGGTAAACTTCTACATTAAACATAATCAACATATTTCTGAGCATTGAAAATGCAAAACAGGTACCTATTTATGCAGCAGCGCAGCTTACAGGGGCCACCAGTGCTGGATTCACCCTGCATATTCTGTTACACCCGATAAAGCACGTTGCCACAACTTCCCCATTAGGAAGGAAATGAATAAATTCGGTCATACAATCAAACCACCACATAACTAACAACTAAATAATGACAAAGATAAATAAATCCACATCTCAAATCATCAAGACCAAATACACATCAACAATCAACAAGAAGACATAAATTGGCATACCCACCGATTCAATTTAGAAGTACAAACTATTACATTAATAATCACAACAACATCCACAGCCAAAGATCTTCATTAGTCACCAACATCTACTTGCCTCACTTCACATTCTTCATCTCCCTATGACCTGTTTGTACAAAGCAAAGAAAGAGCAAGGTAAAATGAGCCAAATATAATAGGCTTGTTTTAGTTCATTTGGGTTTAAGAAAACGAGTCAAGTTTGAATATGATCTATAGCCAAGCAACAACAACCTGGTCTATTTTTCATAGAAGTAGAACTACTAAAATACATCCATTTTGCTACTCAAACAGTTGATGAATTAATCTTGTGTATTTTCCAGGAGCAAAGCAATTAACGGATTGATGAAGAATATAAAGAAGTTCCCTGAAGCATTCATTATGACGAAGTGTCTATCCACGAGATTCTGTGATTTAATGACTCAGGCAACATCCAAGGATATAATATTCATTATTTAGAATCAATTAAGTCAACATATACATTGTCAAAAAGAAAAAAAAAAAAAAAAAAAAAAAAAAAAAAAAAGCATACCCAGGAGCAGAATTCTGTTTGATGTTGAATTGTGGTCGGATGGATCAAATGACATTACCTGTTGAAACACGAAATACAAATATCAAATAACTTCAAATTTAATCAGAACATATATAAACATGAAAATTTCAAATTCAAAATAACTTCATCATCAGATTTTTGACCAGCAAAAGCCAACAAAATGTTTTCAATCCTGCCTCTAATTTGCAAAATGTTGAATCCTGTTAACTACTTCATTTATATTTTTTTTAGGGAAAAGATTCTATTCAAAATTAACCACCATTACAACACCATTATAGCACCTGCAACACCAAAGAGGCAACCTTTCAGTATAATATACTCAATTGAAATGGACACCATTCAACATAAATACATCATTCTGTGAATTGGCAGATCTATGTATGCGAACATGTAAGTCACCAAACCCTTCAGTGATAAGCTCAAAACCATTCCTTCATATATACAATCGCATTAAATTCAAAATTCAGTTTTTGACCACAGGTTTCGACTCAAATTCAAAAAGAAACAATATAAAAACTGATTCAAAAAGAAACACAGTGCCGTGAAGGATTTGACTCAAATTCAAAAAGAAAAAAAGAAAGATACACGGTGCAGACCAAAGAAACACTAGTTAGAAGATATAATCTTACCATGTTGCTGTATCAAGATACAATGAACCATATATTCTAACAATAACTAACATAACCATTGTATACTGCCTTCGAAATAAAACAATACCACAAGTTTGAATGAGAACTGGAAATTTATTCACTAGCATCATGCTTATTGTGGATTATTCGAAAGAGATTCGATCTCAATAAAATCGCCGTTCTTGCGAGTAAAACGCGTTGAAGGACACAATATAAAAAATACTTACCGTTGGGGGCAAAAGGCAGAGGGTCGTCGACTCGGCGACGACGGATGAGAGGAATTGGGAAGATGGCGGCGGCCGGTGGGCGAAAGGGCAGGGATGGCGGCGATGAGAGTGAAGAAGAAGAAGCCGATGAGATGGGGTGCTGTGTGCGGCGATGGGGAGATGAAATCGAATTCTGAGTATGAGATGTGGAAAGGGGAAATTAGGTTTAGGTTAGAAATTTTCAAATTTATTAAAATTAATAAATAATTAAAAATAATAATATGAAATTACAATATTACCCTATTAACGAACATATACGAACAATTTCGAACTGTTCGCGAACAAAGTTCGTGTTCGTTCGTTAAGCAAACGAGCTCATTTTCGTGTTCGAGCTCGGCTCGTTAAGCTTAACAAACAAACAGTTAACGAACGAACACGAGCCGAACCGAGCTTTGTTCGCGAACAGTTTGTTTGTTTTACAGCTCTAATCACCACTTATTAACTGCATGCAATATAAGTATTCACTTCTCATCCATATATACTTCATATATATATATATATATATATATATAAAAGGATCCACTTGAATCCAATTCATCAAATAAAACACACGAAATTAAACAGTCCCTAAGTATATATATACATACAAGCCCATGCTTCAAATTATTTTTTAAGTTTTAATTCAAGTTCTTTACTCTTTTGCAATGATATTAATTTTGCATTTCTTTTCTTTTTCTCTTCCAATATAGTAAAATTAACCATTATATTTTCCTTCTCCAAAAATTTACAATAATTTTGATATCTTTACCTATTTCAAATCAGCGAATTTTGGACACGACATATAATGACGACTGTTTACTAATAAAAAACATTTGCCGATTGCTTGTTTTATTTATGCCTTCTATTGTATTTGTAAATTAATATTTCATGAAGTGTACTATTGTAAGACGTAAGTTATTACAGTACATAGTTATTATTCGATAATAATAACAAAATTCTCTGATCTATACATCTATATAAAAAGAGAATCGAGATTTTGAAACTTTTTTTCTCATAGTTTTTAATTAATTTTAAAAAGCCTATATATATATATATATATCAAAGTTAATTGTGCAATTGTTACCAAAAAAAAGTTAATTGTGCAATGGGTACTTACCCTAGTGGTCACATCTCCTGATCAACTCCCAATCTATACATTGGGGGTTCAATTCCCCAGCCGGCCCTTTATCCCTCCCCTTTTCTCCCCTTTGTAATTTGTGTGGCTTGGGCTCCCACACTTTTGCCGATACATGGAGTATCAATATTTACTAAAAAAGAGTAAATTATGTGGGTTCGTAATATTATGAATAAGGGGATGGAGACCTACCGCTAGTGGTCAAGTCCCTGACTCCCAACATATAGGTTGGGGTTCACTTCCCCACCCGAACCCCTATATATCCCTCCCCTTTATCCCTTTGTAATTTGTGTGACATGGGCTCCCGCCACCCTTTCCTAATCTATGTAGGTTGTTCAGCAAAAGAAACTATATATATTATGAATAATTTAAATTATTTTTTTTGGTAAATGGTGACACTCATGTGTCGTCAAATGTGTGTGGGAGCTCAAACAACACAAATTACAAATGGGGATAAAGGGGAGGGATAGCGGGCCGGATGGGTTGAACCCCCAGCCTATGGTTGGAAGACGGGGAACTTGGCCACTAGGGTAAGTCCCCAACTCTATAAATAATTTAAATTATTACTATAATCTTTCTTAAAATATTTGAAATTTTTTAATATGTTCACTAGAATATTACAATAATTTATATGTATATTGATTCTCTGATTATATATATATATATATATATATATATACACTATAACTTTCTTTTAATAATCGGGTACATTAAAGGCTTAAGCCTGCCAGAGTTTATACCATTTAGATAAATTGCATTTAATATAATATATTTATAAATAATACTAGTATCTTAATATATCGTCCATTTAATATTCAATTAAATATATTAAATTTACATCTAGCTATATTTATTAATTTTAAATAAGAATATAACTATGCAACACGCATGTATAAATCATGTGTAAATCATGTAGTAAATTTGTAATAACCCGTAAATTAGCATATATATTTAGTATCCAAAATCACATTGGGCTAATAATTCGTAAATTACAATGGCCCTGGCAAATAAGTTAATTGAAATTAGCTTATTCTAATCAATTTAACATAAATTAGCTTATTTAACAAGACAAAATAATTTAAACTAGTGTTCAATCAGCTATTTTTGAAACCGCTGCAAATAGCAGCATTTTGGAATTAACTTATTATAGGCAAAAAATTTGCCTCAAAACTACCAAACAACTAAATTTTAACTAATTTATTACTCAAATTAATCGCATAATCAGTTAACAGCTAACAGCTAATTCCATAAACAATACTACTATATTCTTGTACTAGTATTATTTAACTTTTAAATCAATATAATAATAATTTAAAATATTTTGACCAAACATTTTAATTTTAATAAAAAATAATAATTGAATCAAGTAACTAATTCATCAATCAGCTATCAGTGATATATCCGATCAACTAACAATATGCTAAATAAACCAACACCAACACGTACCACCAAATGATGAATGAAATGACAAAAATGATACAACAAATATAAAACAAAACTTGGTGGGTATTATTGGTATTGGATAAGCCTATTGCACATTTTGTAGGATCAACGCATGAAGTATGTCATTCTCATCTACAGAATGAAGTATGTATAATTTCATTGCATATCCGCAGTTGCCCAGACAAGTAGCATATTTGTAGAATGAAAATGAAATGGAAAATTCAATTAAGTAACAAGTTATTTACCTGCATTGACATAAGCAAAATCAGAATAAAAAGTAGTCTGGCTGATTTCATTTCTCCCATCTCCAAAATCGAATCGAAATGTAAAATTTATAAGTTCTTCAGTATTGTACAGTATGCAAGTTTGCGGGGTAATCCTTGGCCTAAATTTATATATAGGAGTATGTACGATTATATATTTGGTACTTAGAAGGTGAGTTGCATCCATATATGTAGCAAAATCGAAATAATTAGGGAATGTATTTAATGAGATTTTAATAATAATCAAGAGATTTTGCTGGCTTTCCAAAAAAAAGAGATTTTGCTGGATTCTTTAAGACTTATGGATTATTTTAATTATATATAGATTCTATTAAATTTTTATTGACCTGATTTTTTGTAGATTAAAAAAATCCATAACTTTGTATTGGATTTTAAAAATTGGATTGATGATATTCATAAGATCAATATTATTAAAATTGCAATTCTGGTAATAGCATCGTACAGTTGTATGTTCTTAGTTCCTGTAATTTGATATTAAACAATATATGCATAGTTACTCCTTTTTTTCTAATTTGATAAGATTTTTTTTTTTTTTTGATAAGGCACTGAAGACAATTCGATAAGATTTTGATATATGAATTCAATCTTGATCTCATTAAACTTGTATATATATAGAGGTGTCAAACGGGCTCAAGGGTGAATGGGCTGGCCTGTGCGGCCCCTGCATTTTTGTGGGCTCTAAATACCTAGGTTTAGGAGAGGAAATAGGTCAAGCTACCCGATAGGGATCTATGACATAGCCTACCGAAGGTCAGGTCAAGCCAGACTTTTTATATAAACAGGTTAGATTCAAGCTATTTTGAAAGCATATTTAGCTAAATAGGCTCAGACCAGGCTTAATAAAAAGCCTAATAGGCCTACCAGGCCGGCCTATATATCCTTGTTATTAATCTGTTTATGTTTACTGTATAGGAATATGTGGTATAATTATTACTCCCTCCGTCCCATCTATTGTGTCACGTTTGACTTTTTAACATTGTTCATTATTCAGCTTTGATTCAAATTTATTGTAATGATATATTTGGAAAAAAAATAGTCGAGTTGAGTCTTGTTAGAATCATATGATCATTTAGTTTTAGAGTATATGTTAATTTTCATTTTAATATTTTGAGATATTAACGATTGAAAAAGTACATTGTTGTGTACAAAAATTAAACATGACAAGTTAAATGAGATGGATGGAGTATTATTTTATGAGAAATAAGTATTAATTTGATCTTTTATAGGTTTTTAAAATACTAGCAAGTAACCCGTCGAGACTCGACGGGCATATTTATATATTTTATATAATATTTATATTTATATTATACAAATTAATAATAAATTGTATTTTGAGTAATGAAAAACATGTAATGAATTTATATAGATTCCAAATAGGAGTATATGATAATATAATTTAATTATTTTTAAAACTAACAAAGAAATCATACTATACTGTCTTCTTTAGCTTCTGTGGCTTGTACGATACAAACCTAACATATCAACAAAAATAATTATTAAAATAATATTTTTTTAATTTGAAATTTAAATTAAAATAAAATAAAATTTAAATATAAGTATTAAGCATAATATGAAAAATTCACCCCGCTATTTACTGAAAATTTCATTGTTGAAAATCTTATTGGTAAGGGGCTTGTATAGCACTATCCTTAAAAATGTCTGTATTAGAAGTGGTGCAGTTTATCTTTGTATATGTACTATAAAAAATTGTTGTTGTAGGATCACCCGTAGAGTTTATAAGAATATCATCTGGAAATGTCACAACTGATTGTGCATCTCCAAAATCAATAACAACTTCATCAAGTATCAATTTTGCAAATTTTTTTGTCATATATAAATTTCATTGTAAATATTTCTTGTGGTATGTTGAGTTAATCATTCTTAATTATATATTAATACTTTAATTCACATCTTGCTACTGACACGAAAATATTGCAACATAACTCTTAATGGCTAAAAACTTATTTTGGAAGATAAAGTCCAACATTATTTAAAGATTGACACTGACTTTTGTTAATCATAGCAAAATACACCGCGAGTGAGAATTTTCTCATCTGAAATCGAATGGGGAATTTGATTAAATCAGATAGACTCATAATTATTCTTCCAATCAATAATTTTCTATTTTTATGGTTTCTCGAAAATTAATTTAACCTCAATTATATGGTTATGCATCTTAGTTACGATCAATCTACTTCCATTGCATAATTTATTTGATTGATCTATATTCCTAGATGCATGACTATGCAACCCTCATTCAACTATATTTTTTGGTAATCCAGAACAATTCATTGTGTTTAGGTATTCCAGTGAAAATAATTCATGGACTTTACTTATGCTTTCATCATCTTAATAAATATTGTTAAAACTGATATATATATATATATATATATACATTTTCATTTATAGATATATGTTTCATGATGTAATCATTCATCGTATGGGCAATCATTGGCATGGATTAGTATAACATAATCTTTAAAATTATTTGGATTTGAAGTGCTGCAGTTCATATTTGCATAAGTACTCTTAACAAATACCGTTATATGATCTTCCGTATATTTTATAAAATTATCATCTAGAAATATCACATCTAATTGTACATCTCCAAGATCAATTACCATCGCGTATATTTTACCAATTACCATCGCGTATATGAAATGTTCATTGTGCAAATTCTGTCATATATAATTTTTATTGTAAATAATATTTCTTGTAGTATCTTAAGTTAATCCATCTTAGTTACATATTATTTCGAATCCTCTCTTTTCAGTGACATGAGATATTGCAACATATTACTGACACGGGTAAAAACTTGTTTTGAAAATAAAGCCCAACTTTTTTTGAAAATTGACATTGAGTTTTTTTTTATAGTCATAGTAAAGCAAACTGTGAGATGGGAATTTTTTCCTCTGAAATCAAATGAAGAATTTGGTTAATTCAGACTGGCTCATAATCATTCTACCAATTAAGAATTTTCATCCCAAATAATGAGTTTTGTTTTATTGAGAAGAGAGGTTAAATAATTTTATGGAATAAGTTTTTTGCAGGTAGAATTCTCGTCACAATATAATTGAATACTAAATTTAGAATGTGCAGTCCACTGGATGCTACAGACAGCACCATATCACCTCTTCCACGAAGGATTATATATAATGTTTCCTAGATAAATTATTGATAAATGTCTTATCATTTCCACCACGTAAAGAAAGAAAAAATCAAACATCATCACTCTCAGACGTTATTTTATTATAAACATTATTATGTTCATCAATCAAGAAAGATAATAGCTTATCATGACCCAACTTCATTTATTTCTTCTTTTTTTTTTTAGGAAAAATGCCTTCATTCAGAGTTACAATATACCACAAGTTTGTCAAGTTCATACCCGTACATCCAAACACATGAGAAGGATCAAAAGATTGCAGACACATTAACACCTTCTTGCTCCACACCTCTCTATCTCGTCTATCTACTGGGATGGAATACTCATTTGACATAAAAGTGGTTTAGACATACTCATTGGACAATCTCAGCATCATAACCACAACACCGCAAACCACAAAATCAAAACATCATAACCACGACACCAGGCGGCATTAAACAGTTGCAACAGGCGGCATAAATAATAGAAAATAAATGCAATATAAATAAATAAAAAACCAAAATCCAATATAAATATATGCAAATATACAAAATTTTAAATTTCAAATCTTTTAAAATTAGTAATTGTGGGAATTCCATATAAATTGAAAATTTCATATCTTTTTAAAAATGGAAATGAGGATTTTCATATCCAAATCAATAAATATTTTGACATAAATAAATTGTAAATATATAACAAATACAAAAATCTAAATTTAATTAATAGAAAATGCAAAAATCTAAGAAAATTGGAAATTCAGAATCACTACAAGAAAAAGCAGATTTCCCGACAGAATTCTGCGGTCGGTAGACCCAAGTTACGGGTCGCCTCGGCGTTTCCCGACCGCGCTACCGACCGCAACTCGCGGTCGGTAGTGAGTTTGTCGACAACTGACTGTCGACCGAAAGATCTGGAGTCGAGAAGCTCGCCGACCCCCCTCCCGACCGCATTTACGGTCGGTAGACCCTACCGACCGCACTAGCGACGGCACTTGCGGTCGGCAAGAACAGGTAAAAATAATTCTGGGGTGAGAACTCCCGACCACCTTACCGACCGCACATGCGGTCGGTAACTATGAAATTGGCCAACAGGCCAGTCTGTTTCGGTAACATCCTACCTGTAAATAAAAACCATTCACCAAATGCATATAAAACCCAACAACATTCACCAAACTACAAAATACCATAACATTTGGAACCAATCTCAAAATAACATATAAAACAAGCTAAGTAATTTGAAAAGACGCCCAAAGACTAGATTCGATAATCTTTACATAAGTACGTACTAAGCGACTTGTCTTCATAATAAAAAAAAAGCAACATATTCAAAACTCTTAACTCCATCCAACTACAAAGATAGGTCAAACTCCAAAAGAAAATCCAAATAACACACAACTCAACATCCAAATACAAATCATAATCAATCAAGACCCAATATCCAATCAAGTCCAAAACTCTAAATGCCCTCAATGAGCAGTGATATCACCTGCCATTCCAAAGTCACCCCCGAAATCATCATCGCTATCGTCAGGGGAGCGCGGTCTGTGTCCTTTCAATCTCTCCACTTCCTCCTCAATCGTCTTCGACCTCTGGGACCATTCATCTATTGTTGTCTTTAAAGCTTCAAACTCATCCCTTCTGACATTGTACATCCTCGAGTCGTCAGTGGTGTCATCCCCGTAACTGCTCGGAATAGCCTTCGCAAGTGAACCTATATGTATTCATCATGAAATATTGAAATGTCTAACATGATGAAGTACCCCAAGATTTATGTAATGTCGTTGCAACATATGAAAAAATAAATTCACCCTTACCTAAACCATAGATCGACTTGCGCCTATCACGCCCACCTGCTACATCCACGAATAGCTGGTTTGGATCGTACTCCACCTGAGTTTCGGGATCTTGGGTTAATGTTTCCACAATTGCATTGTAATCCTCCTGATTTTGAAGTCAACAAACAATTTAGCTATTTGACAATACAATAAAATACATTCAATATTATACAACGTGTGATTTGTAACACTGTACCTGGACCTCCTGATCCCGAGGTGTAAGCCACTGCTCTTTCTCGTGCTTCCTTGTATGCGTGTGCTCGTGCAGCTCCGGATAGTAAACCGGCCTGTCATGTTGAGCCTCCTATACAATAAATAATTATTTATATGCGTTAACAACCTGTAATAAATTAATTTAATTGAGTATCTTATGTTGGGAACAAAATATAGAAATTTTATACCAGTGCCTCATGTGTCGCAAGAATTGTCCTTGAACCAGCTGTGTGGGTGGGTAGGGCCGACGCATTTTCATCACCCCGTCTCCGGTTCAACTTACCTCTGACTTGTTTTTTCTTAAAATCTTCAGAATCCCAAATGGCCTGCCATCTAGCAGCCACTGCAACATCTGATGGCATTGGCCTTTTATGTTTCCTTATATCCAGAGTGTAATCCTTATATCTAGAAGTTTGTGAAGGACCAACATATTAATATATTTTCATATCCACTATATAAGAGCAAAACACAAACCATGTATGCAAACTCTAACTAAAAAGACATACCTCGCGATGTTCTTTTTCTCCCACTCTTTCTTCACAATTAAATCGTGTTGGGGTTCCCAACTAGCAAACTTCTGCAGTTCACGCACATTAACGTCAGTAAACATACATTGAATAAGCTAATTTATTTGGAAGAGACGAACAAACCTGAAATTCCCCCCAATAAAAATCTTTCGTGGCTTGTGACACCTTCCCCCAACTGATCCCCTCCTTGTCAGTTCGCAAACCATAGCATTCCGTTATTTTTTTCACAACTTTATTCGGGAAGTCAATTCTGCAGCAAGACGTAATAATAGATTGAAAAAAATATTTACGAAATGATTAGGCATTTCAGAAATGGTTAAACATTTAAATAATTAACTTACACTCCCTTCTTGTTCAGTCCAATCTGTATCCTATTCGCAGCCTGTTGCGCTGGCGCATTCACAATATTATTTCCAGCCCCTAACAAAGAAGATTTCATAACATTATACATTATATGATATCGTTATAAATTCATAAACGGGTGATCCGACTCTAGGAACCTACGATGACAGTCAAACCATGATTGTTTCCCACCCTCTTTTAATCTCAAAGATTCTACGCTGTCCATACAGACCGGACATGCTGTCTTCCCATATGTACTCCAACCAGACATCATTGCGTAAGCTGGGAAATCTCCTATAGTCCACATCAATGCCGCTTTCATCTGAAAGTTCTGTCTAGTAAATGTGTCCCATGTCGTGATACCCACATCCCATAGCTCCAGAAGCTCATCAATCAGGGGTTGTAAATATACATCTATCCTCTGTTTTGGGCTAGATTTCCCTGGGATTATGCAAGTCAAGAACATGTATTCATCCTTCATACACATTCCAGGAGGCAGGTTGTAAGGTGTCAAAATCACTGGCCAACATGAGTATTGAGAGCCCGACTGGCCGAACGGTTGGAAACCATCAGTACATAACCCCAAACGAACATTTCGTCCCTCTGCTCCAAAGTTTGGATGAACTGTGTCAAAGTGCTTCCATGCCTTGGAGTCGCACGGATGACACATCTCGCCGGACTCCCCATGGTCATGTCCTACATGCCATGTCATGTGTTTCGCAGTCACTTCTGATGCGTACAACCGTTTCAATCGATTTTTCAGTGGAAAATAGAACATATACTTATGTGCCACACGTGAATTGTTGTTGGATTCTTTAAATCGAGGCCTGGCACAAAACTTACAGTTCTCTAGTGTCGCATCATCACGCCAATACAACATACATCCCCTGTCACAACAATCAATTTTCTCTACCGGTAATCCCAACCCTTCTAGGAGTTTCTTTGCCTCGTAGAAATTCTTAACCATAGAGTTTTGTTCTGGGAGTGTATCAATTATAAGTTGGCATAACGTATCAAAACATCTCTCCGATAGGTTATGTTCAGATTTAATATTTAGTAACCTGGCAACTGTTGACAATAATGTCATTTTCTCACATCCAGGCCACAAATCCTTGTCAGCTGCTTCCAACATACGGTAGAACAGTTTCTCTTGCGGATTAGGCTCCTCAGGCGTTGTAGGCTCATCATCATCCATACCACCCGATGTGGTATCAGGGATACCAAACCCCATTCCATCACACACCATTTCTCGGTAACGGTCTGATGGTTCAGTTCTACCCGTTTGTATCCTACATCCAGATGAACCCCCTACATCTATATCATCGCGGTATGGGCGGAAGGTGTGTGGTTCTCCGTGGCAAGTCCACCGTTCATAATTTGGGACAAATCCATCCCGATAAAGATGTCCAATTATGTCCCGATCGGGTAGGTAAAATCTATTCTTGCATTTTTTACACGGACACCTAATCTCTCCCTTTGCATTCTTGTCAATATCTGAGTTTTCATGAGAAGCCCGTATGAAGTATTCAACACCTGCTTTAAATTCTGGTGCAAGCAAGGTACCGCTTGGCAGGTACATCCAGCTTCTATCCATATTTGCTAAAAATGTCCTACAATTCGATTAATAGTGAATAATATTATTATAACGTCTCCCTTTATCTTTCTATATTTGTAAGTGCTTTATTTATGAGTTTAGGTTTAATTAAGTGAATGGCATTTGAGATTTGTATTTGGAATTAAATTATTTTGTATTTAAATAGTTTATTACGACCGTTACCCATACTACTATTTGTTATTATATAGATCTCGTTTGCATTTGATAACCATATTTTGCTAAAATTCGTACTACTAAGCAACATAGAGAATATTTTCTAACTCTATAATTTTTCAACATAGAATTAGCTAACTCTATAACAATTCTACAGTGCCAATACAACATAGACAATATAATCTACAGTCACTATAAATATTCAACTTCCAAGAGCCTTCGAGTATTTTAAATTCACAGTATTTGGCAACCCCAATTACTTCAAAAGGCACCAACAAGTTCTCAACACTTCCAACGAGTACTCCATTACCACATACCAATAAACACACACAACTAGCAACTTGGTAAAGAGCATATCCCAATTTGTAAATACAATTAAAATGCTTACTTTCATTTTAAAAACTCATCAATTTTCAACAAGCAATTCAACTAGCATTTTTCAATTCATCCAACCGCTTACTTTCATGATTTTGCATCAAACCAAACCAACTAAAAATCCAATTTCATTTCACAAGAAAACAAATCACAATTCTCACAATCCTTCGAAGACAAATTTCGTAATAATATGCATAATGTTCATCAAACCATTACTCCTCCCAATACTTAATTCATCAAACCATAAGTTTCAACATAACAAGAACTTCAATTGCATCCGATCAATCGAACAATGGTGAAATTACAACCAACAATCGAAAATAGATAGAATTACAAACCTGTAAATCAAGGCCCGCTAATTCAACTTCCAAGATCCACGGCAGTGGTGGTCCGGCGCCCGGCGGTCGGACGGCAGTGGGGGTCCTCTCGCGGTGGTGGTCCGGCTACTCCAGCAAATTTCAATAATTTCAATACACTCTCAATAACATGTAATAGGTAAAACTTGCTTACAAATTTCAAGCCACAAATGGAGAAAATGGCATACCTGTTCGAATGTGGCACTTCAAATGGACGAAATTTCAAGCCACAACTGTGGCTGTCGCCGCACAACCGCCGGAATACGCGGACGTCGCCGGAGAAGATGGTGCTCCGTCGACAGGGGAATGGGGATGGCTGCGGGGCTGCCTGTGGTGGTCCGAGGCGACGGGGGACTGTAGAGCCAACGGGGACGACGGCAGTGGCGTCGTGCGGCGGTGCGGTGGCACGGCTCCGGTGGTCCCGACACCGATGGGTTCGCCTATGGGCTGCCGCGCGTTGGGGGTGGCTCGGGGCTTCGGGCAAGATGGGGCTCCTCGATGTGGGCTTCGTGGGCGCAAGTGGGCGGCTCGGGGTGGTCGGCAACGGAGGGGGTCGGAGAGGTGGAGTGAAATGGGTGAAAATGGAGGAAGGGGCGACGGGGTGAAGAAAGGAATTTACAGCCGTTGGAGACCAGTATATGCCCTAGGCTACCGACCGCATTTGCGGTCGGTAGCGCGGTCGGGAGAGTCGACCCGCCTTGGCCCGGTCGGTAGGTTCGGTCGGGAACTGGGTTTTTTCTTGTAGTGAATGGAGACACCACATTAAATGTTGACTTGGTTGACCACTAATGGTTTTAATAATATATAGATTTATAAGTTTCTAGATAGTTGTGGATTTCGACTTGCCCAAATGCACAAATTCATGTTTTCGAACATTATGATTACATCCAAACATATATATAAAAGAATTTTAACTTAATTTTGAAATAGGCTTAATTAGGCTTTTAAACACTTAAAAACCAGCCTATTTAAATAAATAGATCAGGCTTAGGCCTATAAGATAGACCTATCAAAAATAATAAGCCAGGCTCGGGCCTTTAAAAATCAACGCGTTCAAACCTAGGCCTAGCCCATCTAGCCTATTTCCTCCCCTACCTAGGCCGTGCATGCGGGTCAATCCACATGCCTTTTAGTTAAATAATACTCCTATTAAACTTACGTTTTATTGTTAAAAAATAAAATTGAGATAGATTATTTTATTGTATTCTTAAAATGGGATATAATTATTATAATTCATATTTAAAATTATAAATAGTTAAAGCATGTATTTTTGGCTGAATTATTTACTTTAATAATGGATTTTCCGATAATTCTTTAAAAAAATTAGATTTATTCTAATTTGTAATACTAAATGTATGTATTATATTCTAAAAAATACTCCCTCTGTTTCTATATAATTGAAACATTGAGGATTGACACGGGTTTTAAGAAATGGGGAAATGAGTTGTTGAGATTTAATAAGATGAGAGAGAGAGAGAAAGAAAGAGAAAAATAGTGTGGATAGAGAAAAAGTTACCAAAAAAGGAAATGTTAAAATTATTTTGAAAACCCAAAAAGGAAAGTGTTGCCATTATTTGAGAACGGAGGAAGTAGTATACTACATTATAAAGTACTCTCTCTGTCCCAGAGAAGATGTCATGTTTGACCTTTTGACATTGTTCATTGTTTAGCTTTAACTCACTTTTATTGCAAGTATATACTTGAGAAAAGTAGTCGAGTTGAGTCTTGTTAGAATCGTATAATCATGTAGTTTTAGAATATATATTTCACATAATTTTTTGTTGTACATATTTTGAGATATTTACAGTTGAAAAAGTGCATTGAATTATATGCAGAAATCAAACAAGACATGTTAAATGAGACAGGGGAGTATATGTTATATGCAAGTTTTTTAATGCAATGCAGGGGTATATATATTAAATGTAAGTTTTTTTTTTAAAAAAAAATTATTTATTTGATATATATTCTACTTTCTACTACTATGAGTAAGATTGTAATAATGACCCTTTGGTCTAAAACTTGCAACATTATTGGTTAGTGCTAAGTAACAATCATCCGACTTGCAAAATGCAAGTGGGTTTGGATAATCTGATACGTACCTACCGACTTTCATGTCCAGCTTGCAAAACACTCATTATTGTCGCTAGGTGAACATCGTAATTCGTGCATAGGAACCTGTTATTGTTATTACTAGTGTTTATCTCTTTTATTTTTAAAACATAACATAATATTTTAAAATTTTAAATATTTTATTATATAAACTTAATTGAGTCATGCCCATTTTTCTACCATATATTATTGAGAAAAATGTGATAAAAAATTATGACAGAAAAGATACCATCCGATAAATGTGTAAAGTAAAATCTTTCTTGAGAAAAATGTGATAAAAAATTATGATAGAAAAGAGACCATCCGATAAATGTGTAAAGTAAAATCTCTCTATCCATTTTCGACCATATATTATTGAGAAAAATGTGATAAAAAAAATTATGATAGAAAAGAGACCATCCGATAAATGTGTAAAGTAAAATCTCTCTATCCAAAACGTTGTTCACCGCAATTTACATTAGATAAATAAATTTAGTTTAGTTTTTTTACTATATTAAATTTGTGATAATTAAATAAATTTTTATCACGATTGATCATATTTGAAAAAATAATCGACATTAAAAAATATTGTTATATAAGGAAAATATTGTTTATATAATTGAAATACAAACTATCTTAACTAAATTATTCACTATAATAATTATGTTATTGTAAACTCATTTTTGAAATTGTTCACCCAAAAAATTTAACTACATTCTATATTGTAAACTCATTTTTGAAATTGTTCACCCAAAAAATGTAACTACATTCTATATAAAAACTATATAGTCTATTTCCCTCCACTTCCCCACCCCCTTTTTTCAACACACCATTCAATTTTATTTCCCCAATTTCAACAATCATTCTTATATATATTTAATATATATATATATATAAATATAATATATTCAATCAATTATACAATGATTATTTATCTCCCTCATCTTTTTATTGAAATCAATAATCCCCTAAAATGAAAAAAAAAATAGAATATATTCTATAGCATCCACCACTGCATATCAGGACTAAAAGAGACGAAACAGAAAGAAGATGCATTCCAAAATGTTGCAACAATTCAAGTTAATCATTCAACAATTTCTCTTGAGTAGAAATATATTTTGCACTTTCATTTGAATTTTTATGCTTCCCTGAATTGTCCCCATGACTTTTTATATGAAGAGAATTTTTTACAAATGCACATGTGCTGGACGAAAGAGATATTTTTTCTTAAAAAAGTGATGAAAGAAACTTGTTAAATGATTAGAATCACCTATAAATTATAAAGTATCATGAGATGATATCAAAAAATCAGGAAAAAATCTAAAATACAAATAGAAAAAATGTATTCATAAGACATTCTATATAAAAAACTATATAGTCTATTTCCCTCCACTTCCCCACCCCCTTTTTTCAACACACCATTCAATTTTATTTCCCCAATTTCAACAATCATTCTTATATATATTTAATATATATATATATATAACTATAATATATTCAATCAATTATACAATGATTATTTATCTCCCTCATCTTTTTATCGAAATCAATAATTCCCTAAAATGAAAAAAAAAATAGAATATATTCTATAGCATCCACCACTGCATATCAGGACTAAAAGAGACGAAACAGAAAGAAGATGCATTCCAAAATGTTGCAACAATTCAAGTTAATCATTCAACAATTTCTCTTGAGTAGAAATATATTTTGCACTTTCATTTGAATTTTTATGCTTCCCTGAATTGTCCCCATGACTTTTATATGAAGAGAATTTTTTACAAACGCACATGTGCTGGACGAAAGAGATATTTTTTCTTAAAAAAGTGATGAAAGAAACTTGTTAAATGATTAGAATCACCTATAAATTATAAAGTATCATGAGATGATATCAAAAAATCGGGAAAAAATCTAAAATACAAATAGAAAAAATGTATTCATAAGACATGCTACAAAAATATACATACCGATTCACATGAGTCAATCATGTACATGCTAAAAATATCTAAAACAATAACAAAATTGTAAAATATGAGATTTGGAATAGAGATGAATTAGACAAATAAGAATGATGGGATGTATTTATAGGCAATTCAAATAGGTGTATTCAATGAAAATAACTTAAAATTTAAGAGTATTATAGATTATAGATTGAGGTTGTATATATGATACGATTGAGTTTTTGAAATTAAATATCAGATTATATATATATATATATTATAGATTTAGGGAGTATATATGATTGATGTAGTTGAATTAGATTATATATATTTATATTAGATTTAGTGAGTATATATGATTGTTGAAATTGGAGAAAAAATGTAGGATGAGATGTTGAAAAAAGGGGGTGAGGAAATTAGACTATGGCCCCTTGTGGCAAATAAGCTAAACTAATTTAGCTTTGTTCAATTTAACATAAATTAGCTTATTTGAAAATACAAAATAACTTAAAATAGTTTTCAATCAGCTATTTTTGAAACCGATGCAAATGGCAGAGTTTTGAAATTAGCTTATTCTAAGCAATAATTTTGACACAAAACTGTCAGACAGCTAATTTTAACTAATTTATTATTCAAATTACTTACATAATCAGTTAACAACTAACAACTAATTTCTAAACAGACCCTATGTTACTTTTATATATATATATATATATATATATATAATAGATTATTATTAGTATTTAATGAAACTTGCAATATTGTACTAACAAGAGTTGAAATTACAACACTCATCTGATTAAACCAGCCATACTGGATTAATTTTCCCCCATGTCATGGTTTTTACAATGCTTTTAATTTTCCAGTCTATGGCTCAGCTTGTTTTTGCTCAAAAGAGCATAAGGTATAAAACGATGATGTTGCATGAAGAATCTAATTCCCTCCCACTATATATTGGGGTATTACATCAAATTGAGTGGTGAAATTAAAGTGGTCGGTAGTTTTAATTTCTCAAAGACGGAAAGGGGTTTTTGACAGTTCACACTAAATACCAAATATACTGCATACTATACATACCGTATCGAGAAAATACCGAAAATACCGAAATCTTCGGTATACCGTAATTTTCGGTACCGATACCGTACCATAAGATTTCGGTACGGTAACGGTATAAATTTTTTGATACGGCAGTATACCGTTACCGTACCGAACTTCGGTATATACCGCAGTATCGGTATGTCGATATGTACCGATTGTTCGGTATGTCCATATATACCACGATACTGGTATATACTGTAATACCGGTATGCTGGTATGTAGCGAAAGTTTGGTATGCCAGTATATACCGCGATACCGGTATGTCGGTATATAGTGAATGTTCGGTATGTTATGTCGGTATATAGTGAATGTTCGGTATGTCAGTATATACCGCGATCAGGGCCGGCCTTGGGCATAGGCCCAAGGTGCCATTGCCCAGGGACCATTCGCATTTAGGGCCCCCGGATATGTATATACTTATGTTAGGTTTATTATGAAGTAGAACGGTAGAAATAGGGTTTAGAGGTAGAAATGAGAAATCCGTCCGTTTCTTTCCCAGTGTAAATTTTGCACAACTTCTCTGCACAAATTTCTCAACCAGCGTGCTTCTTCTTCTTCTTCTTGGAAAGTTACCCGTTTCCTTCTTCAATTAGCAATAATTATGATTCACTTTCCCATTTTTTTGCAAAACCCAAAATTTTCTCATTAAATTGTGAATTTTATCAGTTTTTAATTGAGTGGAATAGAAAGAAATTGCTGAAAAGTGAGCCAAGGAATCAGATTGTGTGAGAAAGTCCGTTTATGTCTACTAGCGTTGATTTACTTACTTTGTTCTTCTTCTTTGTTCAGAAACACACTAACTGCGTTTGTTTCACCCCAACTTCGCCTACTTCTGTGATATGGATTGCACATCCACGATTTTGTGGTGTGCAGATTACAGAGGCAGATCCAATTTGGAGATTAAAGACTTTGTTTCGTTGTTGAAGGGATCGAAAGTAAGTTTGATTTGATTTCTTTTGTTACTTTCTGTTTGTCTTCTGTTGCAGACACAGATCCAATTTGAAGGGATCCAGAAACCATTTGTTTTACTCATGTTCTTTAACATATGCCACTGAAATAGATTTTTATGGTAACTTGATTTTGTTGGTAACAATAGAAGTAGATAAGGGGAGGCTATGAAGAAGGAAGAAGAGATTGCTCGGTAATTTGCAGTCCAACCTTCATGAGATTAGGGGAAAAGTTGCTTGACTTAGATATTACATAAGACTCAACCACTGTTGCCATGCCACTTGATATTAATATTGTTGATGAGATTGGGAATACTGTCATTTGTCGTGGTGATTTATTATGGCCAAATCAGTGTTTAAATACACGTTCTCCTACTAATGATTTGTTTGAGCAAAATACATTTTATGGATATTTACTCGATCCATATTCAGGGAAGCCTGAATATCTCCTTCACATCTCCTTCACTAGTAACTATTCACATGTTTCAATTATAAAAAAACGGAGGAAGTATATACTACTATACTAGTGATAGTCGCCCGTGCGACCGGGAAAAATATTTAGGGCCTACTCTCTTATTTTGCCTAGGAAATATTAGGAACGGCCCTGACCGCGATACCGGTAAGTCGGTATATACCGAACATTCGGTATAGCGGTATATACCGAACTTACTGGAATGTCGGTATGGCAACGGTATGGAAATATTTCATACCAAAAACTTTCGATATACCGAAGATCGGTATACCGAAAGGTTCGGTACGGCAACGGTATAAAAATTTTCATACGGTACGGCGAAATATTTTCGGTATACCATACCGACCCACCCCTAGTTCACACACAACAATTATCAGTTGATAAATGAAAATGATGACCCAATGGGCAGGTAGTGAACCGCTCCCACATTAGCATTAATTAATGATTATTAGGTATTTTAATTCATTGTCACGTTAGCATTAAGTATCAATAGGGGTGGGTAGGATGGATTGGGCGAAAATTAACATGCTCACTGGATGAAATGGGCTAATTCATTTTTTATGAAATAATTTGAGAAAGCGAATAAAATTATGGGACCATTAGAGTTTTTTTTCCCAAAAGTATTACTATATACTATGTAAATATAAAAAGATTGTACCTACTACCTAGTAGCTATATAATAGTCCTCGGTTTTGTCTTTTTTTTTTTTTGCTGAACAGCCTATACAGGCTAGAAAAGTGGTAAGAGCTCATGCCACACAATTACAAAGGGACAAAAGGTAGGGATAGAGGCTGATGGGAATCGAACCCTCAACCTGGAAGTTGAGAGCCAGGGATTTAACCGCTTGGACTAAGTCACAATCCCAATTTTGTCATTCGAAATTGATTAATGATTTATTCTATATATAGATATAGGAACCTAATAAATGCAATTTGGTACTCATAAAAAAATAAATGCAATTTGGTTTAAGCCGCATTATCAATTTCAAAGAAAATGGTAACACAACAGTCCACAACATGTATTTCACAATTAACTTATGTCAAAACGGAGATTTCGGGGTCTATTGTATTAATTAGACAGTGGTACTCCCACTGCGTATTTGATTGTGAAATAGTGTACTTTACCCTCTCTTTTTTTTTCCGACTATACAGGCTACGAAATGATGGTATGAGCTCATACCAAACAATTACAATGGGATAAAATGGGATGAATAGGAGCCGGGTGGGGATTCGAACCCCCAACATGTAGGTTGGGAATCGGGGACTTGACTTCTAGGGTAAGTCTGAATCCCCAATAATGTACTCCCTCCGTCCCGCGAACTTTGACACCTTTCTGTTGGGCACGGTAATTTAAGTAGTTGGGTTTAGTAGTTAAAGTGGTGTGAGTGTTTGTAAATGCAGGGGTGAGATGATTTGTTAGCAAGTTCTTTGGGACTGTCACTTTCGGCTATAACTGGAGAGTTTATTGCCCGATAGCTCTTGAGAACAGTTGAAAGAAATACTGATAGTGGAATACTTGAATCACTGGGGAGTATGATGATTGGTTCTTAAGCACGGTGGATGGTTGATATGGCTGACAATAAAAGGATTAGAGAAGGAAAACTTGAAATTGGAAACGAGAGGATGTACTCCCAACTCATGGGATGGTGTTTTGCTTCTCAACATGGTCATTAAATCTCAAGGATTGGAGACTGCCGCTGCTGGTTTGCCTTCTTGGTTGCTGCTGTTTTTATTGGTTGCTGCTCTTTCTTCATGGTATTAATGTGCTTCCTGGACTGGGATGGTAGGTGTTGCAAAATTGTAATCTTTCATGTTACCCCAATGGTTATATTGCTTGGTCTATAATTTGTAGTATTCGAGTTGGTGTGTAAGTGTGATGTAGAAGCGTGTGTAATTGGTTCGAGGTTGAGGAGCCTTTGTTTGATGACACTGTTTTGGAATAAAGAGATTAAGTCCTCAAAAAAAAAAAAAAAAAAAGTGGTGTGAGTGTTTTTATTTAAGATTCTAATAAATTTTGATACTGTTTATTATTTAACTTTCACTTAATGTTATCGTAATGATGTAATTAGAGAAAAATAATCAATTATGGTCTTGTTAGAATCATCTAATCGTGTAGTTTTAGAATATATATTTTATACAATTTTTATCTGTACCAATTTTGAAATATTAAGAATTAAAGAAATACAAGGGACTTTGTGTAGAAAAATAAAATTGTATTGGAATATTTGTGCAGAATAATAGAAGTTTTTATTTTTAATGGCATTTGGCAATAATTAAAATTCTAATCAAACTTATACTATTAATTTAATTTTATCTAAAAATGAAAAGGTGTCAAACTTCGTGGAACACCCAAAAAAAGAAATAGGTGTCAAACTTCGTGGGACGGAGGGAGTACTACTTTACTTGATAAGTGGTTCTGAAAAAACATGTAATAACATGATACGTCGACTTTTGGTAGTAGAGTAGTAATTGATACTATGTGGTAATTGAAAAAACATGCAATAATGTACTTTACTTGATAAGTGGTAGTTTGATAGTCGTCCTACTCCTACATCAACTTGTTTACTTAACAATACATTAATACATCAGTATAATAATGGAGATATACGCGTAGTTTGATACAACGCGTAGTGATGATTGATGATAAAACTAGCTAGGCATAATTTAAAAGGATTAAAAACCATGAGTACTCATATATAGTTAAGATAGAATAATGAGATTTTAAAAGGAAATGAGACCCGACGACCAAGACCAACCCATTATTATTATTACTCATACTCTTACTCCATATTTGATTGTGAAATGTAGTAGTGGTAGTAGTAGTAGTACTTTTTTTTTTCCGGAAGCCTATTTTTTTTCGGGAAGCTAGTAGTAGTAGTACTGACAAGTATTAGTTCTGAAAAAAACATGTACTCCCTCCGTCCCACTCCAAGTGTCTTGTTACTGTTGGGCACGGGAATTAAGGTAGAGTTGGTTTGTGAGTATATGGTGGGGTCCACATAGTTGTTGGAGGGAAAATTATTTCTATTTATAGAAAGAAGACATTTGTAATGGGACATCCAAAAATAGTAAGTAGGACATTTGGAATGGGACGGAGGGAGTAATAATTAACATGATACTCCGTTCCTTTTTATTTGCAACATGTTGAAAATTGTTACTGTTCATATGCATGTTTTGACTTAAAGTTTTTTCATAGTTATTCATGTTAAAATATAGTCAATTGGGATCTTGTTAGATTCGTCTCATCATGTAGTTTTTAAATATCAAACTTTTAGAATTTTTACTTATACCGAATTTGAGTTATTAATAGTTTAAAATATGTATTGGATTGCGTGCAGTGTGGGTCAGTAGCAATTTTTAAGTAACGGAGGAAGTACTATATAAGTCGATCGACTTTTGATAGTAGTAATTGATAAATAAAGACATTTTCACATACAGAAGAAGTGGTAGCTAGTTTGATATAGACATATTGTCCTACTCCTACTCCTACATCAAGTAATTGTTTACTACTCCCTCCGTCCCAGACAAGATGTCTAGTTTGACTTTTTTGCACTGTTCATTGTTTAACTTTGACTCAATATTATTTCAAGTATATATTTGAAAAAAATAGTCGAATTGGATCTTGTTAGAATCGTATAATCATGTAGTTTTATAATATATATTTTATACAATTTTCTGTTGTATATATTTCGAGATATTAACGATTGAAAAAGTGCATTGAATTGTGTGCAGAAATGAAACAAGACATCTTAAGTGGGACAGAGGGAGTACTTACCAATTAATTAAGTAACACTACATCAGTATAATGATGATGATGATGATGATGATGATGATGATGATGATGATGATGATGATGATGATGATGATGATGATGATGATATCACCCTAGATAGATAGAGAATGTGTAAACCAACTATATATATACACTACTACTCCATTTTAATCTAAACCAATTCCAATGCATGCAGCTAGCATCCAATTAAAAAATCATGACTACATATTAGGAATAAGATTTTTGACTGGTTCAAATGATCGATGTATTGAACCTTGTGAACTCGCTGTTGAATATGTATGTGTCTCAAAACTAATTATATTGCTATTATTGTGCATGATTACTTAATGAATCCTATCAACGTAGAAGAACAACAAATGCCTCTGAGATTCCTTTTCTACATGTTTTTTTCTTTTAGCAGAATTGAAGATCAAATGTGGCATCGTTCACCATTTTTATGCCTGGTAAATTTCATTAATACGACATATTGATGATTCATTATCATATTAGTAATTAATGAATTCTACCATTATTTCTAAATCACTATTATTATTATTATTAGAGTGAAAAAGGAATTACTATTATGAGGATGAGTAGAGTACCTAAAATTAGACAAAGTAAGTGCAAAACTGCAAATCAGGCAAGGAAGACTGAAGATAACCTACTACTACTACTACTACTAGTACAAAAATTACTCCGATCCAGCCTACTGAATTATTAATAAGGCCTGATCGGTTAATTGCATATGTTCATAATAATAATAATAATAATCCATTACAAATAAATTATTAATAGCCATTTTCGTCGATAGGGAAGAATTTTCTTCTCAGCATGGATTGGTGGTGTTTGGTTCTTTAATTCAGCCAGCCCATCAGTCAATATAAATAGGGCTTGAATTATCTCATTCGATCATTATCTCATCACCCTCATATCCTTCATATCTATATACTCATGGCAGCAATAATGATGTTGTCGTCATTGCTGTTTAATGTGTTCGTTTTCATAGTAGCAGCACCCTTACCCTTGTTGGCTTCTCCTTTTTCCTCTTCCCCTTCCCCTTCCCCTTCCTCGTCTCCTCCCTCCTCCCCCGGCCGCCTCCTTAATTCTTGTGGTAACCTCACCGACATAAAATGCCCTTTTACATTTGACAACACTGATGATTCTAATCCTTGTGGCGGCAGACTGGGTCTACCTTTCGAGCTGCACTGTCAAAAGAATCAAACTGTCTTGAGTTACGGTAGAAGGAGTTATTATGTTGAGGCTATCAACTACATAAATCACACGACAAGGGTGGTTGATCCCGGAATTATCAGGGGAAACATTTCCTCTTATTGCCCGCATCATTCCTTCTTTAAAAGCGAACTGCTACATTATGACGGTAAAGTTACAGGAAATTATTTAAATACGCCTGTAGCATTCGTTCATTGTTTGTATCCTGTACCACATAATAGTATGAGATATGTGGAAGCTCCATTCTGTGGCCGCGAAAGAGGAGGCGATGATGATGATGATGATGCTCCTGATCAGGAAATTTTCAGCTATGTTATAGTCGGACATATGTTGGTCTCAGAATTGGAGTCGTCATGCGCAGTGGATATGATGACCTGGGGACCCAATTTCATGCTCGGCCTGCAAAACCATTCTCTGGAAAACATCTACGACGGATTGGCTTTTGGTTTCGAGATTTGGTCGCGTTCATTAGATGGTCCTCCCTACAGATTTTCATGTATGTTTCTTATGTTACTGTGACAATCATTAATTGTTCTAGTAAATTTTTATTCACTTTTTGCAGCTTTAGGCTTTAGCCCATTAGCAAGATACTACTAGTACAAATTAGCAACCAACCAACATTTCAATTACTAACATTTTAACTATCCTCATCTGACGACTTAATTCTCTTTGCTTCTTTTCATTCGCAGTGTGGGAACTCATATCATCATTATGTAAGATCCTGAAATCCTCACTACGCTATTGCTTCAATAAGCCATTTTAATTAACACTGATTCTATGTGTTATTGTTTGAACGTTTATTATAGTATATGTGAAGTATATATATATATATATAGATTCATCAGAAAGCATATAATTATATCTTTGGTAGTAATGTTGTTACATTGAACTTCCCCGGCCCTATTCATTAATTAGTTTCATCAGGATTTAGCATTTTAATAAATTTCTCAGTTAGGTGATGAAATTCCATCCTATGATTACATTAATTAATTAAAGAAAATATGCTTGTCATTATTGCATTCAAGCTTTGTTTTTTGCTGAGGACAAGTGTGATGTAATTCTTGAAATTGTGCGGTAGCTAGAGAACAAAATTACCTTGTTTTAAGAAATACTTGTGTTCATATGATTCCTAATAATAATTCCTAAATATATTGATATGCATATTATGGTCTATATGGATATTTGTATTTGCCAACTCTTGGATTGATTTCAAGTTTTCGCGGTCTAAAGATTTTCACATATACTATATTGCAAGTATTATAGTATATAGCTAACTTCGTTTTGACTTTTTTGTTTTTTCCTCGACAGGGATACAAACCCATAAGTATGTTTTAATACTGATTGGTAAGTTAGCCTTGAATATCTTAATTCCATTTATCCTAGAAAGTAACTACTACTTTTTATACTGTGTATTTTTTTGGGGGAGTTTTTTATTTTAATTGATTGATGACCATTCTTTGTTTATTGTGAGCAGCTTCAGTGGTGTGTTTGAGACTGCTCTTCGGAGTTCCTTTCTTGGTGACCGTCGTGGTATACAAATGGAGGCGTCGCCATTTAGATGCTGACCCAACAATTGAGGAATTCCTACAAGATCAGGAAAACCAGAGACCCATACAGTATAGCTACTCTGAAATCAAGAAGATGACCAATAATTTCGAGGAGAAAGTGGGCGAAGGAGGTTGTGGAACCGTCTACAAGGCGAAGCTCCGAAGTGGTCCGTACGCAGCAGTGAAAATGATGGAACACTCTCCAGCTACTGCGGACGAATTCATTAACGAGGTGAGCTCAATTGGCCAGATTCACCACTTCAATGTGGTGCGGCTGATTGGATTCTGTGTGGAGGAGCGTTGTTCCAAGTACGCGTTGGTCTACGAATTTCTCGAGAATGGATCTTTGGATAAGTTGATTTTCAACGAAAACAACAACAATTCCAGCGGCGGCGGCATCACATATGAGAAGATGTTGGGAATTGCTTTGGGAGTGGCTCGAGGGATCAACTACCTGCACCACGGCTGCAACGTGCAGATCCTGCACTTCGACATCAAGCCTCACAACATTCTGTTGGATGCAAATTTCAATCCAAAAATCACCGATTTCGGCCTTGCGAAACTACACCCAACAAATGAAAGTTTCGTAAATCTTTCAGAGGCAAGAGGAACAGTGGGATACATGGCTCCCGAGTTGTTCTACAGAAATCTCATCGGGCGCATCTCACACAAAGCCGACGTATACAGCTTCGGGATGATGATGATGGAGATGGTGGCTAAAAGGCAGAACACGAATCCCCTGCTGCTGGAGGTTGAAGAAGAAGAAGAAGATGAGAGCGGCCAAGTTTACTTTCCATCGTGGGTGTACGATCAGCTGCGTTTGGGGAATGATATTGGGTTCGAAGATGCTGCAACAGAAGATGAAAAGAAAATAATTAACAAGATCATCATTGTGGCCCTTTGGTGCATTCAAATGAGACCCGCACACCGTCCTCCAATGAACAAAGTGATTGACATGCTGGAATGTGAGGTGGAACTCCGAATCCCACCCAAGCCATTCGTGGCTCCACACGAGGTGGCGACGACTTCCAACAACCGCCGCGGCGGCGGCGGCGGCAGCAGCAGCAGAAGAGAACCGTGGCGTAACTATGTATTAGAAATAGAGTGAGAATATATATATATATATATATAATAATATAATGAAGTAGTAGTAATAACTATAGTACTTAGTATCTATCTAGTACTGATGCCACTTTCATTCAACCAACAATATGTGTGTGGACTGGAGTCGGACGTATATTTACACACACTCTCATTAATTAATCATGCTAGCTAATTATTAATGTCATTATTTATTTGTTTTCTTTTTCTTATTGATGATAATGTGATGTTACAATGAATCAACAAACAACATTATTATTATTATTATTATTATTATTATTATTATTATTATTATTATTATTATTATTATTATTTACAAATCATAATATGCGCACTTGCATTTCCAGTGAAAAATGCGGCGCTTACAAGATTGGGCACGTACGCGGCCGGGTTCCTGTAACGGAGATGTCTTACGCAATACGCATGCATGCATTGGTGCATTATATATTCATATGATTAGTTGCCATGCATGAGCTGCGTGTCACTGTGTTGGGGCCATATGGAATAATGGGCCGCAAAAGAGCTATTGGGCCATAAGACATGGGCCGGAAGAAAGAGGAAGTCCAAAAAGAAGATGGGCTCAAGATTGGTAAGGCCGGAAGCACATAGTAAACCGAAGGAAGGAAATCGAAGCTGATAAAGATTTCGGCCGAAATGGGAAGAAATAGCCGAAACCAAAACAACCGAATTGAAGAGAGAAAGAGTTCGGCTCAGAGGAGTTAGTCGGAGAGCGGTTATTCCAGCTCCGGCTATAAATAGGGGTCGACGCACTCAAAATCAGAGAGATCAATCGAACCCCCAAATTACTTTTATCAATTTTAATTCCTTGTTATCTTTACTGCTTTCTTTACAGCTTTCCTTAGAATCTAGCCTAGTTTGTAGCGGTTACCATTTCCAAATCCACCGTTGCTCCTTAGCAGCTGGTAGTTTGGTTCTCTGTTTTTGGTGAATTCCGCCGTTGTTTCTTAACAACAGGCAGATTCTCCGTTGTATCGTGTTATTGTTGATCAATTCAAGGAAGATTCATTCAATTGTGGGCGCATTATTGTTAATTCGAACCCGTAATCGGTTTGATCCTTTTCCGATAGCCTCCCTTGAGGAGAAAAAGGTCCTTGGCTACACCAGAGCCAAACAGTGGCACGCCCAGTGGGACGCAAAATGGCGTTTGATCAAGCAACTCCAGCAGCAAACACGGCGGCGAGGACTGATTTGCCGCCGATTCAGGAAGAGCGCGCACCAGAAGCCGGAGAATTCCCCCCAGGGTTCCCCGGACCATCACATTTCCATAATCAGGAGTTTTCAAATGATGATTTAACCCCGCGATTCCGAGATCAGGTTCAATTTATGGTGGAGGCGGCGGTTACCAACTCGGTTCGCCAAATCGAAGGAAATATCCTGGCAGCGATGCCAGCCATGTTTAGAGCCGAAATCGCAAGGAGTATGTATCCGATGGGAGCGCAGCAAGCTCCAGTGGCGCAAAATCCACCGCAAAATCCTCACAATTTTCAACAGCAGGCCTTTAGGCCGCCAGGAGGGCATGGAGCTCGGCCTTTTGTTCCTCCGCAGCAGAGGTACGATCAGCAACAGAATCAACCGCCTCAACCAGTAGCTCAACCGCCTGCTCCAGTGGTTCAACAACAATACGCACCACTTCAGCAGAATCCACCACAACTGGTTGACAGAGAGCTGATTGCCGAGATTATTCGCACACAGTTTGGGAATCTCATCGGCCAGGAGAATAGGCCGATGTATCGGAAACCTTATCCAGATTACATCGAGGAGCAGTATCCACTGCCTAGAGGGGTGAAGGTTCCAGATTTTAACACTTTTTCTGGAGAAGTCGGCCGCTCTACCATCGAGCATATCGGCCGATTTACAGCTCAATGTACCAGAATCGCGCAAAATGATTTTCACAAGCTGATATTGTTCAGTTTGTCATTAACTGGCCCAGCATTCGAGTGGTACATTAACTTGCCAGCAGGATCGGTCAATACTTGGGCAGAAATGGAGCGGTTATTCCATGACCGATTCTATAATACTAGTCCTGAAGTCTCGGTAGTTGATCTGACGTCAACCAAACAGAAGGCGTCTGAATCGGTTACTGAATTCATTGAGAGATTTTATGCAGTGAAGGCTCAGGTGAAGACAATGCTGCCTGAGCATGAATATATTCAAATCTTAAAGCAGAATTTGAAGTTTGCCATCAAGGACAGATTGATGGTAACAAGACCGAGGACGGTAGCCGAATTAACGGCTGAAGCGATAAGGATGGAGACATATTTGGCGGAACAGGCGGCTTTCAAATCAAGCCGAAGTCAAAGCGGAAGGTCACAACCTATCCAGTCAGCTGCCTCATTTGCTGAATCTCTGGATAGATGTGAAATTCAGGAAGAGTACAATGCGGAAGACGTTCCTGCACTAGCCGAAGTCGCAAGGGCAGAATTAATCATAAAGAAGCCTATGACGTGTCCAGCACTTCGGCCAGCCAGAGGCAAGGAGAAAGAAGGAGGAGATGAATCTCAAAGGTTTTACTCTTTCGACTTGTCACAGATGGACGAAATATTTGATTATTGCCAGAAGAACGGATTGCTAGAGTTTAAAGGAAACCATCCACAGCCTACCAAGGATCAGTTGGAGGCCGGATGGTGCAGATTCCACGGATCAGCCACTCATTCCACGACCATTTGTGGGCATTTTAGGAAGCTGATTCAGAAGCATGTCGATGATGGGAAGCTGAAGTTCCCAGAAAGGCTTATGGCAGTCGATAAGAATCCGTTCCCGGCTGCCAACATGGTGATGGTGCAGCCCAACCAGAATAAATCGGTGCATGACCGATTGGGGGATCAAACATCATCTAGCAAGAGTTCTGTGCACGATCGGCTTGGGGATCAGCCATCGGCTCAGAAGTCAGGAGTATGGAAAAGGCTAGGATCTCCGAAGGGAAAGGAGAAAGTTACCGATGTTTTTGACCGATTGGGGAATTATGAGGTGAAAGAGTGGATCAAGCAATCGGAGAGACATCAGGAGATCGAGGTGGGAAATAGGAGTGAGAGACCAACGTTGAAAATCATAACTAACGGATGGGACTCAGAGATGAAGTTAACAGCCGATAAACAGAATGGAAAGACTGTGATACAGATCACAGTACCGGAAGAAGCTGTTAGCCCCGAAATGAAAAAGCTTAGAAGGCCACCAGCAAATACTCAGGTAGGCCGATGGGTCCGAAACTCTCCAGAAAGAAGGCATTTCGATCAACGCCGACATGACCATTCAGTTTGGAGGGCAGAGGAGAGGAAAGTCCCAAAAGGAAAGGGATCATATCGTACTTTCAAACGAAGAATGCAACGGCTTAAAGCAGCTGCTGCTTCTGAGCAAGAGGAGTATGATATGATGCATATGGAAGAGGACTTCCCTGATGATTGTTCGTTCTCGGGAGGACGAATACTCAATAGGGTATTTTCGGCTCGTTTGAGGTCCGAATTAAAAGAAGAGAGGAAGCCGAAAGAAGGACAGGATCGGCTAAAGAACAAGACTGAATTTCGGCCAAAAGTAATAGAGCCGAAAGTTGAAAGTGAGCAGCCGAAATCGAAAGAGGAATGGAATCCTAGACCAGTCCGAACCAGGGAATGGAAACCAAAGACAACCATCATTCCAAATAGTGATACACCCCCTGTTGGGCAATTTAAGTTCGACTTCGGATCTAGCGCGAATATGGTGACGGTAACCACCGAGGAGAAAGAGGAATACTGGTCGGACTCCGAACCAGCTGTGGTTTTCTGTCAAAAGGATGGAGAATACTATGGTGATGAAGAGCCCATAGTGGATTTTTGTTTCGATAAACTTGAGGTATTTCGGCCGGAAGCCGAAATAGAGAAATCGTTTGAGGAAGGATATAAAGCATTTGTTCCTGAAGCTCAACCTGGTACGATTTTGCCTCCAACTGCGAAGATGTCCCAGCATGTGAGGCCTTTATACGTTAAAGGTTGGGTCAATGGGAGACCACTTAGAAGAATGTTTATCGACGGTGGGGCCACAGTTAATATCATGCCACTATCCACGCTAACGAAGATAGGCCGTTCGAAGGAAGATTTACTCCCTACGAGAATGAAGGTAATGAGTTTTGTGGGGGCTCAAACTGCGGCCGAAGGATGTATACTGGTGGATGTAACGGTCGGAACAATATCAATTCCGACCATGTTCTTTGTGGTGGATGCAGAAGTCCCGTATGCGGCCCTATTAGGCCGATGCTGGATTCATACATCCAGGTGTTTGCCATCAACGCTTCACCAGAAAGTATGGTTCTGGAAAAAGGATGGCACAGTAGAAGAAGTAGATGGGGATCAACCTCCATTTCCAGTTAGCTCAGCCGGACGAATTGATGCGGTGTTATATGAAGAACCGATTCAACCATTCCTAGCAGTGGTAGGGGATCGGTACCCGCAGGTGATTGAGTGTGATTGGACAGATTTGGGGTTTGAAATCAGATACCAGGCCGATGAACGGCCAGTCGAAGAAGAAAGTAAATGATGGAGGCACAATCGAATCAAGCGACCGAGTTCGAATCGGCCGAACTCGGAGTTTCAGACGACAAAGCTGGATGGAGCGATTTAATAGACGCAATTCCAAAGCGAACGCCGGATTTCAAAGCTCAAGACCCCCTTGAAAATGGTCAATGTTGGTACAGACGAACACCCGAGGGAGATCCCGTTGAGTGCGAATCTTGATCAGCAGATGACAAGCCGATTCAAGGAGGTTCTAGTCGAATTCAGGGATTGTTTCGCATGGGACTATACAGAGATGCCAGGATTGGAGCGGTCGATTGTAGAGCACAGACTGCCTATCAAAGAAGGGTTCAGGCCGCATAAACAGCCGGCCAGGAGGGCAGCGCCCGAAATAGTCCCAAAAATAAAAGAAGAAATAGAGAAATTGTTAGCGGCCGGGTTTGTTAGGCCAGCTAAATATGTAGAATGGCTATCAAATATTGTTCCTGTAATAAAGAAGAATGGAAAATTGAGAGTTTGCATTGATTTCAGGAATCTTAATATAGCCACTCCAAAAGATGAGTATATGATGCCTATTGTTGACCTGTTGATTGATTCGGCCGCAAAACAGGGGATGCTATCTTTTATGGATGGATATTCAGGATACAACCAAATTTTTATGGCCGAAGAAGACATTCACAAGACTGCATTTCGGTGCCCTGGCGCCATAGGGATATATGAATGGGTGGTGATGCCATTCGGGCTGAAGAATGCAGGAGCTACATACCAGAGAGCCATGAACTATGTTTTCCATGACCTAATAGGGGATTGTGTTGAAGTCTATATTGATGACGTCATGGTCCGATCCAAAGATATCGAAAGCCACTTGAACGATTTGCGGAAGGTATTCGCGAGGATGAGGCTACATGGAGTCTAGATGAATCCAGCTAAGTGTGCTTTCGGAGTACAGGCAGGAAATTTTCTCGGGTTCCTGGTACATAACAAAGGAATAGAAGTTGATGCGAACAAAACCAGGGCTATCCAAGAAGCCAAACCTCCACATGATAAGAAGAGTCTACAAAAGTTTCTTGGAAAAATCGGTTTTCTGAGACGATTTTTAGCAAATGCGGCTGGAAAGTCGAAACCACTAACCGATTTATTGAGGTTAAAGAAGGAAGAGGAGTTCAAATGGGGAATCGACCAGCAAAAGGCCTTCGAACAATTAAAGCAGGACTTGATGAGTCCACCAGTGTTGGTTCCTCCAATTTTAGGACGGCCATTGAAGTTGTATATAGCAGCGGCCGAAGAATCTATTGGAGCATTACTGGCGCAGGAAGACGATGAAGGAAGGGATCGGGCGATTTATTATCTTAGCCGAATCCTAAGGGACGCCGAAGTAAGGTACTCGCCGATTCATAAACTATGTTTAAGCCTTTATCATGCATGCCAGAAATTAGAATATTATATTCAACCAAGGCAAGTGATAGTGGTAGCTTCGGTTGACATAGTTAAGTTTATGATGAATGATCCGGTCAGTAGCCGAAGAATGGCCAAATGGGCCATGAAGTTAAATGCATACGATTTGAGATATCAACCTTTAAGGGCTATGAAAGGACAGATTGTAGCCGATTTTCTGGCTGATCATGTGACGCACCCGATAACCGATGACATCGATCATCAGGATCGGCCGAAGGAAGTTGGTGAGATAGGAATTGTATACTTGCAACCATGGGTAATGACATTTGATGGTTCTAAAGCCGCTTCAGGAGTTGGAGCAGGGTTTACCCTGCAAACACCGGAGGGCAAGATATACAAATATTTCGTGCAACTACCAGAATCATATACGAACAACCAAGCCGAATATAAAGCATTAATTTCGGGATTACAGCGGTTGATAGAAGAAGGAGTCAGAGCAATCATTGTCAAAGGAGACTCGCAAGTAGTTGTCCAGCAACTGCTAGGCGATTTTTCGGTTAAGAGTTCGCAATTGATTAGATTGTATGAAGAAGCGGTTACTTTGTTAGAGGAATTTGATGAGGTGTACATTGAATACATCCCGAGAGAAAAGAACGAAGAGGCCAATGAATTGGCTCAACATGCGGCTAAATATCGGTTGATGCCGATAGCAGGAAATGTAGAAGTGCATTTGGCCGAAACAGAGAAGGCCGAATGGATAAAAAAGATAGCACAGATATTAGAAGATCCTTCGGAGGCTAATCCAGCCGAAAAACGGAAAGCGATGGACTACGTCATAATAGGAGGATTATTATTCAAGCGTGCTATTGATGGAATATTGCTCAGATGCGTCGGAGAAGAAGACGCTAGAAGGGTAATGGGAGAGGTTCACGAAGGAATATGTGGTGCGCATCGGGCAGGAAAATCGATGAAGTGGAGCATTATTCGGCTGGGATATTATTGGCCGAATATGGGTCCTGATTGTGAAAAATATGCAAAAGGATGCACCGAATGTCAAAAGCATGGGCCGATTCAGAAATTACCGGCCGAAGAATTACATATAATGATCAAACCATGGCCATTCAGAGGATGGGCCATGGACATCATAGGAAAAGTTCATCCCTCTTCGTCGAAAAGACATGAGTTCGTGCTAGTAGCAACAGATTACTTCACGAAATGGGCCGAAGCCCAGGCGTATGTCAGCATTTCACAAGAGGAGGTGATTGAGTTCATTAAGAGACAGTTGATCTATAGATTCGGGATTCCACAGACGATTTTAACAGATAGAGGAACGGTATTTGTGGGAGAAAAAGTCAAGGCCTTTGCGGACGAATACGGGATAAAAATTGTACATTCGTCACCATATTACCCGCAAGGAAATGGACAAGCAGAGGCCACGAACAAACAGCTAATAGGAATCATAAAGAAAATGATTGAAGATCAACCAAGAAAATGGCACGAAAAGTTATCTGAAGCACTGTGGGCTTATCGAAACGCCAAAACCTCAGCTACTGGGTTCACACCATTTCGGCTGACTTATGGAATGGATGCAGTATTGCCAGCCGAAATAACAGTGCCGACTTTGAGAACAAGCCAGGCGGATTCAATGTCAGTCGAACAGTATGATTGTGCAATGAAAGATGAGTTATTGGAGATAAATGCCAATCGGGTGCAGGCCTTTGAGAATTTGCAGAAAAATAAAGATATTGTGGCCGATTGGTACAATAAGCGAATTCGTCTTAAGCGATTTGAAGTTGGAGACTTAGTTTGGAAAGTTATATGGCCGCCTAAGCAGAAGGATGGCCGATTAGGCAAGTGGAGTCCCAATTGGGAGGGACCATTTATTGTTCATACAAGATTACCGAATGGAGCGTACGTTTTGGTGGACGAAAATGGTGAGCAGATGTCAAATCCAGTTAATGCAAGATACATGAAGAAATATTATCCATCAGTATGGGATCAAACATTAAGCGATGCGAAAAAGTAAAGATTTTATTGCATGAACGAATAAGTACAAAGAAGGTGCTACTTCGGCCGAAAGCGGCGTCGATAGCCCGAAATTACAATATACAAGGGAAACGTCCTATACTAAGCAGGCATATACAAGGGAAAGGTCCTCGAAAGACATTCAGCCTTGTAGAAATGCCGCTAAAACTATCGGCAACACAGAAGCGGGGCACAGTTGCTTGCCCCAGAACAGTATTGCCGATTTAAGTCCTACCACCGAACTTCTACTCTAGGATACGATAGAACGAAAAGTACAACGTCCCAGAGGTAGAAGTCAAACTCGGGTACAGCCGCCGCACGACCTCAGACAGAAGAAGGAGGAGTGCAGCGAGGCAGTCACCCAAAAGCGGTGGAAGGGGGAAAGGAGGGAGGAATAACTAGGGGTAGTTATTCCCCCCATTAGAAAAGGTCCGACTGGATATGCATCCGCAAAGTCGAAAAGGGGCACGTCAGCATAGCCGTCGAGACCTGCATTTGGAATAACATATGAAGATCCTCGCCCATACGAACATGGTGAAAAGGGCATTAGTTGAACTCGTGATGCATAAGCAAAAAATTTTCGTATCACGTCTGGAAATCCTCGCACGAGAATACTTGCCAAAGGCCATGGAGGAACTGGAGACATGAAGTTGAACAAGGGAGAAGGGAGATCCATATTGTTATAAGAAAAAGGGAAAAAAGGAAGTGATAGATAAGTGTCAACAATGCCGGGTATTTATAGAAAGAGATAAGTGCTTGGCGGAAGAAACGGTCAATAGTAAATGTTATTTATGGGAAAACGTTACAGCTGATTCCCGGAAAAAGCTGCTGATATTCAGAAATTAGCAATAAAGGAGACCGAAAACAATGGAATTAACGGGATACGAATCGCATTACAAAAGATACAAAAGATACGAATCCAAGTACAGTGTATCGGCCAACATAGTCTAAAAAGGGCCGATTACAGCTGTCAAGAAAGGGAAGAGTGACCGAAATTTACACTTAACAAAGGACGAGTCAAAACACAGAGCTGATATGCAAAGACAAATTAGTGGTCTTCCTGGGCGTCAGAAGGAACGGCATCATCCAAGCCTCGCAAGGTGGCAGTAGTAGGATTAGCCGAAGATGTCATCAGATTCGGACTTGCCGAGGGAGAAGGATCAGCAGTTTCACCAGGAGGGAGGTGAACGGTCGATGAACCAGCACCACAGGAAGCACCAGTTTTCCCTAGAAGAAAAGAAGGAAAAGGGAATAATAAGTGAGAGAGCATAAGAGAAAAATCACAACAGGAAAGGGAAGGAAGCAGGGTACCTGAAGGAATGATGGGCAAAGGTGGGTTATCGCTCGAAGGGGAGGACTCTATTTCGGAAGGGTCCAAAGGAAACAAGACATGTGGAGAAAGGACCTGGACAACACTGTGCCCACCAAGGCTCTTGATGGCCGAATCCAGTTGACCAACTAAAGACTGGGTTTCGGCCCATTTTTCTTGGAAGGTACCAATAATGTAATCGTTGAAACTGATCCGCATGGCCAAATAAGAAGCATCCTCCTGAGAATCCAAGATCTTGGCCCTAGGAGCTTCGGCCGATTGACGAAGAATTTTGATCGATTGTTTCAAATCGGCCGATTTTCGCTTAGTGTGAGCCAAAGTTAATTCCAAATCCTTCTCTTGTCTCTGGAGCTTTGCTATCTCAGCCCGAATCAAAGCAAGATCCTCGGACTGTTTAAGCTCCTGAGATTCCACTTCAGACAGCTTACTCATTTGAGCCCGATACTCTGCAGAATAATTGTCAAAGATGGCCCGTGAAGAGGCTGCAGCCTCACGTTCGGCGGCAAGCTTATGTCGCATTTTTAGGTGAGCCAGGAGTTCCTGATCCATTGAGAGGACAGACTTCGTAATCATCTGAAGAGTACCATTCAGATTCAGAGATACCATCTCGTCATGAAATTGCTGTTCAAGATGGGACAAGAGAATAAGGATCGGTTTAGGGTTGACGAATTCCACGTCAGATTGTCGGCCAATTAGATTGCATAGCCTGGCCAGACAATCACCAAGGTGAGTAGAAAGATCCGACGGACGAGAGACCAGAGACGCGGGAGAAAAGAAATCGTCCAAGACATGCCGATCAGGAAATGGCGATAAAGGGACATGATCGGCAGGGGTTTCATCAGCAGCCATACCACTAGGTAGGGGGCCAGACGGTGTCGGAACAACTAAGGATGAAGGTGTGGCAGAATCCGTAATAGGCTGAGGACGATCGACCGAAAGAGGGACGGAAGGGTCGGCCGAAGTAGAGCTCGCAATCAAACCCCGAGGGGTAACAGCAGAAGAACTAGCGGGAACAGCCAAATTACTGGTACTGGCCGATGTGCGAAATTCGGCTACTGAAGGAGCCGATACCACAGTTGGAAGTGGTTGAACATCAGGTTGTGGCAAAATAGGTGGGACCTGACAAGAATAAGAAAAAGGAATTAGTCGAAGGAAAGGAGCCTGGAAAAGGAGAAAAATAGTGTAACGAACCGCAAAGAGGGAGGCAGGGATTCTGCCAAGCGGTGAATGAGATGAACGCCTCCTGGTCTGAGTAGGAGGGAGAAAGTCGATGAGAGAGGCCGAAGGCGAAGCGGGCCTTTTTCGACCAGGTTCTGAAGTAGAGGAGCAAGGAACATCTGAAGAAATCGGATAAGTGAGACATAAAGGAAAAGGAACGAGCAACAACCGAAGAAGAGAGGAAAAGAAAAGAAACATACCTGGGCGAGAAGCGGAAGACGAACCGAGAATGCGCTGAGGAGTGGAACCCGGAGATGATGAAGGGACAGTAGAGAATGCCAGAATAGGAGAGAAACCACCCCTCCGCAGAACCGAATCAAGGTTGGCACTAAAAAAGACACCAGCAACACCGTTCCACCAAGACTGGAAACGGGAGGTAACAGACCCTGGACGAGCGACAAACTTCCAAACCTTGAAGGAGATCAAACGTTTGTGATAGAGGGAGCATTGCTGACGACTGGTAGAAGCAGAGAGGCGTCTACCGGCTCTGAGGGCCTCCACTAAGTCTTGACCAAAGCCGAATTGGCGGCTAACCAGATGGGGATTGTAAACTTCAAAAGGAATAGCAGACTTGGCAGGAACAAATGTCGAACCATTGAAGATCGGGCGGGGTAATATGCACCTGTTCCATATTTGAGCAAAAGCCAAAGGAAGAGGAGTCCCGAAGGGGGAAGTAACAATATTCCTGACCCAAGCAAAGTCAGCTTTCCGGTAGTGATAATGAGAAAAGGCTTGTTCGGCAGTACGACCCAGGAAATAGTTGATCCAGTGAGGGATCGACAAAGGAGGAAGGGGTGCTCTAAGAAGATCAGGAGCGACGAAATGGTTAGGACGAATATCATGGGGAGGAAATTGGGAAATGTCGCGAAAATGCCAAACTAACCACAAGTAAAGGAACCATAACGGGCCACGGGCTTTATCAGACGAACCTTTTTCCCAACCCGACACAGTAGCCGAAATACCCGCATACAGATGAGCGAGGAAGAAATCGGCTGAAGGCAGGGTCACATGATTAAGAAGTGCCGAAGCAAAAGAGTGTGTTTCGAGGAGAACACCCTTGGAAGGAACGCACCAGAAAAATTTCGTAAGGAAATACATCATAAACGCAAGAGGCTCTGAAGGGTGTGGAGCAGGCGAAATAGGATCACTCTGATGGGAAACGATCCAATTAGCAAAGGAATCGCCAGAGGAAAAGCCAGTATTTTTCTCCTTGGGCAACGACATAATGGCGAGGTTATCCCCACGGACAGAGAGGCCAAGGAGAAGCTTCACGTCCTGAATGGTGGGAGTCATCATCCCCCAAGGGAAACAAAAACAGTTCACAGAAGGATTCCAGAAGCAAAGAAGGGCCTGAATAGGGCGAAGATCTGTGGGAAGTGGCAAGGTACTAAGGGAAATCATACGGTAGACATATGACTTATGCCAAGAGTCACGACAGTGGGGTTCGAGGTGATGATACCACGCCACATAATCAGGAGAGGGCGAAGACCAATTAGCGAAAGATGAAGGGAAAAGCTTGGAAGAGAAACAAGGCTCATATAGAAGAACGGAACGATTTTCAAAGATCCGAGCAGTACATTCGTCGATATCTTCAGGAATGCCCAACGGACCTAAGGAATAGAAGCCCTCAGGCAAGAGGCGAACCGCGGAGTGAGAAGCAAAAGAGTTCTCAATTCTGAGAAGATCAGCGGAAAGAGCAGTAACAGGGGCAGGAGGATTTTCCATCGGAGAAAGTGGGAAGAGAGAGAGAGGAGAAGTTGGAAAGGCAGTTCACTCCGAGTACGTGGTAGGCTACGTAAATAGGGGAATGATGGAGAGCACCCTCGAGAAGGAGAAAATAACCGCCAAAAGGAAGAAGAAAGGGAGGTTACTTGGGCTCTTTCGCATGGAAGCAATTCGCCCAAGTAAGGAGGGCATCTGTTGGGGCCATATGGAATAATGGGCCGCAAAAGAGCTATTGGGCCATAAGACATGGGCCGGAAGAAAGAGGAAGTCCAAAAAGAAGATGGGCTCAAGATTGGTAAGGCCGGAAGCACATAGTAAACCGAAGGAAGGAAATCGAAGCTGATAAAGATTTCGGCCGAAATGGGAAGAAATAGCCGAAACCAAAACAACCGAATTGAAGAGAGAAAGAGTTCGGCTCAGAGGAGTTAGTCGGAGAGCGGTTATTCCAGCTCCGGCTATAAATAGGGGTCGACGCATTCAAAATCAGAGAGATCAATCGAACCCCCAAATTACTTTTATCAATTTTAATTCCTTGTTATCTTTATTGCTTTCTTTACAGCTTTCCTTAGAATCTAGCCTAGTTTGTAGCGGTTACCATTTCCAAATCCACCGTTGCTCCTTAGCAGCTGGTAGTTTGGTTCTCTGTTTTTGGTGAATTCCGCCGTTGTTTCTTAACAACAGGCAGATTCTCCGTTGTATCGTGTTATTGTTGATCAATTCAAGGAAGATTCATTCAATTGTGGGCGCATTATTGTTAATTCGAACCCGTAATCGGTTTGATCCTTTTCCGATAGCCTCCCTTGAGGAGAAAAAGGTCCTTGGCTACACCAGAGCCAAACACACTGAAAGCGAGCCATCCGGCATGGGGGTGGCAATTCAACCCCCGAGAACCGACCCGAACCCAACCCGTTTAGATCGGTTCGGGTTTTTATTTTCGGGTCTTGGCTCGGGTCAGTGTTGTTCTTTCTCGTGTTGGATCGGGTCTTTGGTCCAACAACGGACCCGACCCAAGATCCGACCCGAGTATTTTTACATATGCACAAATAAAAATATTCCTAATTGTGGTATGTTTATTTAAGTTTTTGGAAGAGAACTAGCCCGTAGCTACTCTTATATTATCTGTAAATTTGTATAATTTGTAAAAATTTGAGTAATTAATTTGATATTATGGTGTTTTTAACTTCTTGCTTTTTTTTGTAAATAATTGGATTACTATGTGAATTTGAGTAGTGTTATTGTGTAAATTTGAATTTTGGGTGTGGTCTAGAGTATTTTGTTAAATTCATTCGGGTCCACGGGTCCGCGGGTCTTCTCAGGTCGGTTCTGTTCGGATCTAGGGGAGTGTATCTCGGGTCTTGGGTTGGGTCTTGGGTCTGAAAATTTTCCTAAAAAATTATAAAACTAAGGTAGAAGATCGCATCCGCATTCCGCACCACCATTCCCTCTGCACCCTAACTCTTCCCATTTTGAAATACCCGTGGCTTTTTTAAGGAAAAACATGGCCAACAGTTTTTTGATTGTGTGCAGATGTTTGTGCATACTGGATAGATAGCAGATTATTTTCGAGCTGCTAATCTGTAATAGACCATATCATTCACCCTTTGAGATTAAACCCTTGAAAGAATTTATCATTTGAAATTAGCTGCTTAGAAAGATTTTTGAGAATTCATCATTTGAGATCAAATTGACAGATTGTATTTCTTGTGTTGTGAACAGATTGTATTTCTTGCGTTGTGAAATTTTTTAAGATTTCTTTGTTTTAGTATCTTTGTTAGATGATTGTTAAGATTTCTTGTACAATTTGGGTTTGTAAGAGAACCGAGACTAGGTTTTGGTTTTTCATCACTAAGCTAGTAGGTCAAACTACGATGAAATACAGTTGTATTACTTCCAAAACGTATGTACAGAGAGAGAAGAGAAGGCACAGGAAAATATCATTCAGTATATGTTCAAAATCATAGGCTAAATGCAAAATCATAGACACAAATATTGAAGTTACTGCAGATCTTCGCATAGAAGAATATAATCTAATAGAGCTTTATCCTCGACTCGATGTGCATTCGACAGATGGGACACGTCAAGAGGTCTTGCCCACATTCGCAGCAAGTCTGAAAACAAGAATAGCAAAACAAGAGCACAATGCATTCAACATTTCTCAACATCTTTTATGGGATCCAAACTGAGGGAATAAAAAATTAGTAAGTACCTGGTGCCCGCATCCAAACGCCATGTCCTTTGGCTCGGTAATGCAGATCGGGCAAAGCTGCAATAAAATAGATATTGGCAAAACACTGTTACTTTTCTATCAAAAAAAGTGATGAAATTATCAAAAATTCAAAACATTTTTTGTAATCAAACTGTGTCAATTAAAATGTAACATCATTAAATTCAAGTCACACACTCCACAGAATGGTTGTACGTATTTTGACAAGTATTTAAGATCCATAAAAACTCCACTCAATTAAGCTTGTGAAAAAAATGAATATCAAGCATGAATTGATCAGTTAGATTTATTTATGTATAATGGGAGAGGCAAAAGGGGATGAAGATCATTACATGGTTATCAGAAGTGTGGTTTCCGGGCTGGTTTGAATTATTCACGAATGACTTGTTTCCACTGCTAGAAGTGGGTGCGCTGGGACGGAAGCTACTGGAATGGGAGGGCTTTGATGTGGAGAAAGAAGCTGCACCATAGAGTGGAGGAGGTAGAGGGACCCGATCAATGTCCTTCCCTCTGGAAGCACTGCATCAAAAATTTCAAGGCAATATAATTGCAAATTGCAAAATGGATTCACCAACAAAAATAATGAGTGCAGATGTTTTACCCAAGAATATTAAGCTCCAGTGTTGCTTTATACTGAGCAGGAATTTCCATTAAGGCCCCGAGTGCAAACTCTGCTTCTTTCCTAGATCGATCCGTGTTTCTTGACATAATTTCTGTGAAGTTCACAAACTAGAAACACAGAGAAGAATAGCAATAGGTTGTTCAGTGTAACTAATGAAAACATGGTGCTGAATAGATCAAGGTCGATCAATAAGGCCGAACTTAGCACATGAGTTGAGAAGACGAATTGACTAAAGCACATAAAATGCTCGAAAATAGAGCAAGCCAAGAGCTTAGCTTGTTCACAAAAATCGAGTTGCCTGAATAAGCTCATTAAGGGCTAAATTTTCCAAGTATCTTACTAGGAACGAACTTCGGGCCAGAATAATTACATGCATAAAACCTTTTAGATTTATACTATAAAATATAGAAAAGTTCATTTGCAGCTTGATAAGGCTCAAATCACTGCTGATGTTATTTGCCAATGGAATAACTAAAAGCTTGAGACTAAGTGAACAAGCTTCAGCTATGTTTGTTAAAATTGCAAGTTGAGCGCAAAAAATAAATATTCGGCATCATCAAGAGCTATGGAGATGGTATACTTGAAGAGTACCAATGTGATTCCCAATTTTTTTTTTCCAATGTAGAAAACATGAAGGTAACTTGCCTGGAAATTGTCAAATGCTCGGGCGGGAATATTGTCATCAAATTCCCTCATCATGTCCCATGGTCCATCACCAACTCCCACTAATATAATCGATAATGGGTACTCACTGTAAATGACCCAAACACATCAACAAAGTAAATTATATAGTTATTATATACTTCCTCCGTTCCCAAATGTTTAAGACATTTGGTTTTGGGACACTATTCACCAATACACTTTGATTTAAAGTTTTATCATAGTTATATAAGTTAAAATATAGTCAAGAGGGATCTTGTTAGATTCGTCTCGTCGTGTAGCTTTTAAATATCCAACTTTTAAAATTTTTACATATACCAAACTTGAGTTATTATTGATTCAAAATGTGCATTGGACTGCGTGCGCAGTGGGGTATGTAAAAAAGATTTGGGAACGGAGGAAGTACATCTTAAATGAATAAGTGTCTGCTTAGAATACACTACCATTATGCTCCATAAGTACCTTGCCTTGACAATTGCATCCACAGTCTTCCTCTCTTGAGGACTTAATTGGCCACGGTCTGTGTCAACACTTCTTGTGACCTATATACAAAAAATAATAAAAATTACTATTGATATACTAAATCCAATTTTAAATGTTTGTTAATAACAGCATAAATTCAAGGGTTCTGATAGGTAATATATATCATTTTCAAGTTCAATCAACAGATATAAATATTATCATAAATGTTCTTCAAATAGCTAGATTCCAGGGTAATATTCTAACAGAACAAAATTATCAATCAAAATTTTATAGCGATTTTAATTAGGAGCTTATTATTGTGCTTCTATTTAGCCACACCTGTCCATCCGCTATGATCAGTAGCACATGGTACTGGCCACCACTTTGTTCGACAATGGTTATAGCCATTTCAATAATAGGAGCAAAAGACGTGGGTCCTGTTCAGACAATGAGTAAACATTTGTGGTGGGAAGATGAGATGAATCAGAAAGAATATATGTATATGAACAGAATCAAACATGAACCTGCAAGTCGCAATTGAGGAACTAATTCCCTGTATCGACTCAGTACTTCCTCAAACCCTTCGCAAAACCTCTCATCAGGGAAAAAGCTGAAGACTTCTTGGTCATGTGTTGAAGCTGCAATAACGTAATCGCAAATTCAGCATTTCATTTGATATTTTCCAGAAAAACTTCAAAACCCAAGAGAAATACCATCTCCAAATCCAAAACATGGAATTAAATTATCTTCATCAAATTTTGACAATGTTCGCCCAATAATTGAAATGGCTTGTTCATATGGATTTTGCTCATCTCCAATGTGATGCAAACTTTTTCGGTGAAAGGACCGGGCACCTACAAACAAAATACATATATATATATATATATATATCAACCAATAATCCATAATTGCAATCTAAGAATTTTCAGCAACAAAGGAGACCATACCTGTCCACTCATTGCTCTTAGTGAAATCAATACCGACAATTAAATTTGACGATTCCAGACCAGCCCGTGCAAGAGCATCTGTGACCTACATTCATCATTAAAGTTTTCTTTATCAAAAACTATTTGGTAAACTCAACTTCTCCTTTTCAACTAAATTTCAAGTCCTTGACAAAATCCAACAGTTGAAATTTCAACACTCTTGAAATGTTTGGCACAGTTATACCTGGTCTAAGGTGGAATAGTTGTCATCTATTTTAGAGAACTTCCTTTCCAACCTTCTCTTGGGCTGGGGAGGCGGTGCATGGCCATAGGCTGAATGTGGAGGTGCGTAGTCGTGACTTGGCTGAGGATACGATGACTGCGGGTATGCTTGATTATTCCAATTAGAACTCGAAGCATAAGATGAATAACGACCGGAAATTGACCTCTTCGAACCCCTGTTACCCATGAGCTCTTCAACCTAAGACACCGAATTCTTTATTCATATACTTATTTTTCCATAACGTGTAATCCAAAAATTCCTCCTTCCATACATGAAACGAAGACATACTAAAGTAACTTGAACTGATAATAAATTTCAAATCAAAATCTCATTAAATAACAATAGATCCAAGAAGAAAAATAACAATAAGTATACACGGTATCCCTTTTAGCTTATCATTCCATCATCCTCTACTGTTAATTTTCAAGGTTTCCACAACCATAAATTAATTAGTTTTAAACTATAATTTTTAGTAGTAATAAACAACAAAAAATAATTAGGGATTTCTAGGAACTTCAGTATATTTTCTTTAATTTGATAAATCCGATTGGAAAACCAATGACCGACAAGGGAAGGGGTGAAAAAGCAAACTAAACTTTCTTTCTCCAAGATGAATCTTCAGTTTGATTTCAAACTTTTTTCAAAAGAAAAATGCATATTTACAGTAAAGATCCAATTGCATACAGCATAGAAGCAACAATTTAAATTTTGCTGCAGACTAATCACCATTTAAATCCATCAAAAGTTCTTCACTCAAACATTGCACACAAAAAATTCGAAGATTAAAAAAGGCCCTAAAATAAGATTAGAATAGCACTCAAAAATCCCCACGAAAAAAAGGCAGAGAATTTCACCAAAACGAAAAGCACTTTCACTGAATAAAAAAAGCAACCCAAAAAGTATACATACAGCGAACAAGCTTTATCCTGAGTGTGTAGTGAATTGGAGATCTCCCACACTGACCTTGCAAAGGATGTTTGAGTACGTTCAGCATTAGTTGAGGAAGGAGATAGAGACGAAGGAGAGTGAATTGGAAGCAAGATTGAGAAAGAGGGACGAAAGCGGTGAAACTTTTTGGTTGTATGGCAAATGGTGAAAGGGCAATCGATGGATTATTGGATTGCTTTGTCGTTTGGAACTTTGGATATTGGGTCACATGTGGAATTTTTACCTCTGAACGAATCGGGCATTCGGATTTATTGCTTTCGCATACCTACATCGAATTTCATATATTAGATTATTGCATGTATTGCTTTCGAATTTCTAAATCAAATATTTTTTGGTTCGGTTCGTGATTTGATTCGAAATTATTTGAAAATTTGATATTCGATTAATATTTGATTCGATTTGATATTCAATTTTGTATTAAATTATGTATAGATATATAAATTAATTTTACTAAATAATTTAAAATTTTAATTTTAATCACTATATTTACAAATTAATATAAATATATTGATAAATGAGTATTAAAATATCAAATTTGATTTATAAATCGAACTAAAGATTTAAGTTCAATAATTAAAATTAATTTTATTAAGTATTAAATTACCTTATAGAATAATTCGATTCGATTCGATAATATTCGATAAGCTTATCAAATCAAAGCGAATACTGTAGTATTCGATTCGATTCTATTCGTTTACAACCCTACCTACGATATTTCTATTTTAACCGTTGTACATAAGAAAAGGGGTAATTACAAAATAAGTATTTTTAATATGCAACACATATTTTGCAATGTACACGCAATCTAATGTACAATTTTTAATAATTAATGACTCGCGTTGTGTGTAAATAAAAATCATAAAAAATTGTTATTATAAAATCAAAAGATGTGACGATTCTAATAAGATTTTACTTAATTATGTTTTTTTCTATATTTATTTTATAAACGTGAATCAACCTTGTATAATGAATAGTGTCAAAAATCCAAACATTTTATATTCATAAAAAAGGAGATAGTATACATTTAGTGGGTGTTTGATTATATATTGCATTTTGAAAATATTTGCAGTACTATTTTTGAGAGGTTAAACTGAATATTTATAGTTTTAAAAATACAATAATCAGATAATTCATTTTCTTGCAATTTATCAAAACAGCATTTTAATATGCTTGGATGAGATTTGGCCTAACAGTCTAGTGGTCTAGGGTTAGGGTAATTAAGAAACTCTATAAACCCTCCGGTGATCATGAGTGTTATTTAAGACATGTCGTCTGACTTCAAATTTTATGATTTGGAGTCAGTGTTCACAAGTGTTAATATTTTTTTTTTAAAAAAAAAAGCTTAGTTTAATTTTATGAATCCGCACATCTCATATTGAATGCCGAAGACCATTTGATTATTTAAATTTTTTTAGTTATCCAAAAAAAATAAGAATTGTGCTGTTATGCCCTTTGCTTTCGAGTTTTAAAATTAAATACATAAATAAATAAACAAAATCAGTGAATGTGAATAAAAATGCTAAACTGTCAAAAGCAATCCTAAATGCAGACGATGGCAAATGGCAAATCCAACAATAGTAATTGTAGAATTTTTTAAATAGAAGAATAATTTTGAAGGAAAACGAAATAAAACTATATATCCCAACATAAGGATTATATCAATGACTTTTATGAATTAAATTAGGAACAGAAGATATTCTACCTATTTCTGTACCAACTTATTTCGATTTCGACATAGGTATCCTATGAAACTTCATAAATACTTTAAATAATTTAAAGCTTTTTCAACTTTGGTCTACAAAACAAATTTTTTTTAGTGATTGTATAAAAATTATTTTAATTAGTCAAATATTAGATATATTTAAATTAAACAGTAAGTTGATTTAGAAACTATTTTAAATAGGGGAATAGTATTTTACTACATCACATCTTGATTTTATTTAAAGTTGGAGAAGGGACTATGAAACACTTGTTTCATTTTAAACTCCAATCCATTGACCTAACTATGCAATTAGGTGAAACTTTCAACCTCCAATTTAACAATTAATAGAAAGATGGAACGTTTTAGTTGTGGTAAACTAATTCTTATTACTCTCTAATCCTAAGTACAGTATAAAGTTAAACAACAAATATACTGTCGATATTCAAAGGGGATGTTTGGGAGTCAGCTGATCCGCTAACAGATAGCAGATTCGGAGAGAGAATTGTGAGAGGATATGCTGATTGAATCCGCTATATGCTCTTAAATATGCTGGCATCCAAACATCCCAAAATCACACCAATAACAACAACAATATTTTATCATTGTTAGTAATAAATAAATACTAATTTCAGAGTGAGATTAAAGATATGAAAGTAGAAATCATTGTCCCATTTTTTTTTTTTTTTTTTTTACTTATAATGCATGGGAGGCAATAGCAATAGCCAATGGGTGAAGTTTCCTTGTTGAAAATGAAACATTTTACACTTTAAACTTGACCGTGTCTTATCTTGATTCTAACATATTCTTAATTATCCCATGGAAAGCAGCTTGTACAAAAGACAAGGAATAAAGAGACTTGTTATTACATGATACGTCTGAGAATTATTTTATTGTGTCCTTTTCATTTTCGGCAAATACAAATATATGTATGTTGGGAGTGGGGACAATAATCCAAACTCCAAACAACACATCATTACACCCACTAATTATATTTTTCTGCAATCTTTGTCAATTACGTAAATGCTACCAATACTTTTTTATGTTTAATTTCTCTTTCAGTATCTTTTCTAGACGCAGAAATATCAGTACATGTATGTATCGACCAAATGTTATTTGCTGCGCTGTATTAACGTGGAACCTGTTCGTTGTGCCAACTTAAGGAAGCAAAAATTCTTTTGCTTTTCTTATAATTCTGTTTCTTTAATTTGTCTACAAGACTTTTAAACTACGTGAATTAATTATTTTTTAAAAGGAGCCATTAAAGGTTGGAAAATGAAATGGGTGGTGAGAGCTCATGCCACACAAATTACAAATGGGACAAAGAGGAAAGATATAGGGTCGGGTGGGGATTCGAACTCTCAACCTATTAGTTTGCAATTAATATCAAAATTCATTATAATTTTTTTTCATAAGGGCGACAATTGTAGTCTACGCGTACCCATATATTTTGAATGCATTGTCAAATATTTTCATTTTCAATTTTTACAAAAATATTTCTTTTCAATGTACTCCTTCTGTCCTATTTGAAATGTCCCAAAATTTTTGGACACGCAGTTCAATGCATTTGTTTAACAGTTAATATCATAAAATGTAGAGAAGTAAAAATTATAAAATATATATATATATATATTTTAAAACTACATGACTAGACGTATCCAACAAGACTGAACTTGATTATATTTTTTGTTTATATAATTGTGATAACATTAGGTCAAAGTTGATCAATAAACAATATCAAAAGTCAAAATGAGACAATACAAGTGGGACGGAGGGAATAATATACTAAGCAGCTACTGAGAAATTCATCTCCAATTGTATTACACTAATCCGTCTTAATAAACTTCAATGCAGAAAAGATATTTCAACTGTAACAGTCGTGACAGTTATGACCAATGCTAATACTATAAGCCAGTTGTAAAACCCCAAAGAATGACTTAATTTGAGTGAAATAAGCTACTCATACTAATAATGTACATTTCTTTTTTGGTAACCATCCTATAAGAACTCCAAAGTTAAGCATGCTTGCCTTAGAGTAATTCTAGAATGGGTGACCTTCTGAGAAGTCTCCCAAGGTGTGCGTGAGTAATGCTAAAGCACACTGGAAAGAACTCATATTGGTTTGTGGGATCAGCATTCACTCTGGAGCCGGCAACATCTAGAGTAACACTCTGTCTTTCCGCTGTGCCGAAGATGGGGGTGTTACAGATGGTATCAGAGCCAGACCACGACCGCGTGCTGTGGTATTCAGACGCCTAGCGGGGTAAAAGATCCACGGGATGTGGATGGTTGAGGCGTCGAAGGATGTGGATGGCCAAGCATAATGAGGACGTTGCAATCTTAAGGGGGTGGAGTGTAAGACGCCGGAGAATTGCTTAAATTGAGTAAAATAAGCTACTCATACCAACAAAGTATCTTTCTCTCTTGGTAACCATCCTATAAGAACTCCAAAGTTAAGTGTGCTTGCCTTGGAGTAATTCTAGGATGGATAACCTCCTGGGAAGGGTATGCATAAGTGAGGCCAAAAATGCACTGGAAAGAGCTCATGTTGGTTTGTGGGGTCAGCATTCACTCTGGAGCCGGCAACATCTAGAGTAACACCATTTCTTTCTGTTGCGCCGAAGATGGGGGTGTTACACCAGTATACCAAATGGAAAGTAGTACAGCCTTCAGCTCAACTATATTTTTTGCAAGGCCTCCAAGATCACAAACGTTGGTGAAATATGGTTTCGTTTTACATAATGAATGTAAGTTTGAAATTGTGTCATTGGTAAGATCTTCTGAATACAACTCAGCAAAATGGAATATCTGTTCAAGATCAAAATTAGCAAATGAATTACTAGGATCAAGGCACATGATGCACATAATAAGCTCCGTATTTATTTTCTTTTTCCTCATCCTTGTAAGTTATAGAAAAATGACTTCATCTATAACTAAAATTTATATGACTATATAAAAATTTAATGTCAAAATTTGAGTTTGAGAGGGAATGTGAAATTGTGGAATTTTTTTTAATCGTTTTTTACTATTATAACTAAAATACACATGTATATATAAGAATTAATAAGCAAATTTTGACCTCGGAGGCTGCCGGCCCCAAGTCCCTATAAAAGCAAAATTCCACCACTAACTTTTTTTGGGAGAAGCAATTGAAGGCCTGAAAAGAATGTTGGGTGCTCATGCCACAATTCCACCGCTAACTTGAATAGTTATATAGTTGTAAGTACTTCAATAATGTCAATAAAATTATGTAGTCCGTTGTTCAAAAATCAGAACCAATATTCTTAAAATAGAGCACCACCGATCCTAGAGATTTAGTGACATATATCACACCTCCACGTAGCCTCTCAAGGCTTCTCTAGGCTATTATTTTTAGAAATATACATGTAAAGAGAAAATATGTAGTATTAGGTTGAGAGGAATCAAACTAGACCAACATTTGCTCATCAAAAAAAAAAAAACTAGACCAACATTTTATTCTAAAATATAGTACTCACATGCCTAAAAATAGAGTCCAGGGATGATGGATTATTTAATCAAATTTTAAAACAACTAGAACTCGTACCACCATCATCAATTCTTTTACGAAATATACATATTAGGTGATGGATTATATTTGGGGGGTGTTCTTATTAAAATAAATAAATAAAATCATCGAACTTGTGTATTTGTGATAGCTGCAAGCTGACGTTGGAGCTTTTAAGAGCGCCATAGCAATAGATACGTTTGAATGAGTTAATATGTAATAATATATGGATGCAAACCTTAAGGATTAGCTAATTCCCTCCCCTTTTATTATTAATTAATATGATTGAATTGGTATTTGGTATTTGGTAGTATGCTAGTTCTTACATTAATGGAGTACATTATACATATTTATTCATTTCTTTGTTTCATTACAGCTTATTGTATTAGTCATTACAAATACAACAATTAATAATCACAATTAAGGGTTGGTAGCCCATGCCTTTAATTGGAGTCAAGCTGAAGTAACTTTATACCCTTTGCCCAAAAAAAAAAAAAAAAGTGTTTTCTCTTAGGGGTGGAGTTGGACCCTTTTGAAAAGTGTCATACAAAGATTCTCTATAAAAAGTGGCCTAAAGGAGGAATAAAGGTTTCATACTCTTGCGTGTATAGTATCTTGAAATATTTCGATTAATACACTCGAGTGAGTTAGGTAACATCATTCAGAGATTTATTAAACAAAATTCCTCATTAGTTTTAAATATAAATTACTGTTAAAGATGCTGGTTATATCTGAGACTGTTTACACAGGTGGGAGATGACAATTAGTAGTATAATACTACCTCCGTTTCTTTTTAAGTGTTACGTTTTTCCTCTGCACGTTTGTCAATGCACATTTTAAATTATTAATAACTCACCTTCGGTACAAGTACAAATTCTAAAAATTTAATATTTAAAAACTACAAGATGATGCGAATCTAACATGATCTCACTTGACTATATTTTTCTTATATAACTATAAGAAAAATAGAAGTCAAAGTGTTACAATGAACAATAAAAAAAGTCAAAATGTAGCACTTATTTAGAAACGTACTTATTTGAATATAAATTCAGTATGAGGTAATTTGAAAGTCATCATTCCAAGCACAAAACAAGGCGTTTAAAATTTGCAACAGAAGAATGGAGTTTGCAGCAGAAAACGGCGAAAAGTGAAAGACGTGAGGCTTGTAGGTAGCAGTTGTTTTTTGGAAAAAAGGCTAATATAGTCATTTATTTTTACAAAAAAAGCCAAATCAGTCCTTTCTTTATTTTTTGGCTCAATTGGTCCGCTACATATACTAATTACGTCTCAATCGGTCCTCCATCCACTAATTATGCCCTAATTATATATTTTTGGCCAAATTAGTCCTTTTTTTCCCAAAAATCTAAATTGGTCTCTTATTAATTTTTGCCTCATTTCATGCAGTCCAGTGCACATTTCAAACCACTAATAACTCAAATTCGGTATGAGTAAAAATTCTAAAATTTCGATATTTATAAACTACACGACGAGACGAATCTAATAAGATCCTACTTAGCTCATTTTAACTTGTATATCTATGTTTAAAATTTAAGTCAAAAAAAGTGTGAATAGTAGCGAATTAGACAATGTAATTATTAAAAAAAAATGGAGGGAGTATATCGCAATTGGTCTTCATTTTATGGAGAAACACCAAAAACCACCGAACTCTAAAAGATGATCCATTTTTTTAATAACTACTACATTTTATGGAGAAACACCATTTTATGCGATATACTCCCTCCATTTTTTTAATAATTACATTGTCTAATTTGCTACTATTCACACTTTTTTTGACTTAAATTTTAAACATAGATATACAAGTTAAAATGAGCCAAGTAGGATCTTGTTAGATTTGTCTCCTCGTGTAGTTTATAAATATCGAAATTTTAGAATTTTTACTTATACCAAATTTGAGTTATTAGTGGTTTGAAATGTGCATTGGATTGCATGAAATGATGCAAAAATTAATAACGGACCAATTTAGGTTTTTGAAAAAAAAAGGACTGATTTGGCCAAAAATATGTAATTAAGGCATAATTAGTGGATGGAGGACCGATTGGGACGTAATTAGTATATGTAGCGGACCAATTGGGCCAAAAAATAAAGAAATGACTGATTTGGCTTTTTTATAAAAATAAAGGACTATATTAGCTTTTTTTCCGTTGTTTTTTCTGAGATGTCTGTGGAAATATCTAGTCTAGTTATATACTAGTAGTAAAATTCAATATATTTTCCATAACTCAAATTCCAGCAAAGATTAATAAAAACAATATGAAGTGGTAGGATGTAGTCGTGGGAGCCCAAAATCCGAAATTTTGGAATTGAAATTCTCGTCCAACAATATTGGTCCTGTTTTTGTTTCTGTTTTTGCCCGATCAATTCTCGTCCAACAATTGAAATTCTCGTCCAACAATAATTGCCAAAAACATCCCTTTTGTTTCTGTTTTTGCCCGATCAGTCCACACAGATTATTTCGACCCTATTGGTCCTGTTTGAATCCTAATCCAGCCCAATATAGTCCAAATTGCCTTAATTAAAATAGATCGGATGAAGTGGCATGTATTAAACCCATAATGTGCCAAATCAGAGACATTCCACGTTTGACCCGACCCGTGGGGAATAATGTCTTTACTTGGTTGGCTCTTTCAGCCCATTGCGCCCACTCCAACTCCACAATTAGGGCAAAATTACGATATCCGACGCCTCTAAATGCGCCATGTCCCACCAATCCACAACCGTCTACGACAATGATATGATCTCTCCCGTCGTCGCTGCTGTTCAACGGGCGCAGTGGCGCTCCCCAGTGTCATACCTCTTCTAATCGCCTTCGCACTACTCGTACTCGCCTGCTCCTACTGGAAGCTCTCCGGCAATGTCAGCGGAGAAGAGGCCAGGAATGAGACAAAATCTGAAGGTGGTGCCGCCACAGATGATTCGAAGGAGTCGTCGGCGGCGTTTGAGGAGAAGTTTCAGGTAATTATGGCTGGCAAACTGATACCGACGTTCTTAGCAAGGCACAAAGCGGTTTCCGGGTTTAGTGATGAAAAAATCAGCAACGAAAACCCTATATAAAACTTAATAGGTAAATTTCGAACTCGGGGGACGGCCCCCATGTAATTCCGCCACCGCCCGTGCGCAGCGAGCGAAAAAATCTAGTTCTTAATTAATTCCCATTTCAATCTACATATTTAAATGGCACGGCCACGGTGGCTATGGGCCCATCCTGATGTGGCTCATTATGGGCTTTAATCAATGCCCGTTCACCTGATCTGTTTTAATTAAGATAATTTGGACTATATTGGACTGAATTAGGATTCGCACGGGACCAATGGTGTCGAAATAATCTGAGTGGACTGATCGGGCAAAAACAGAAACAAAAGGGATGTTTTTAGCAATTATTCCTGTTGTTTCGGGAAGAAACCTGTATTATTATTACCAGATAATGGTCTCTGTTGACCTGTCAGAATTTTCCAGAAACTTTATTACCCGCCGCCTTATGCAAGTTAGTTTTTTACCCGAAAAGACTGAAAAGCCTTTGGCCCGGACACTTGGCCCGGACCGGGCCAAAGGTAATGCCCTGGCCAAAGCTTTAATTAATAAAACGTAATTAGTATGCCCTTGGCCCGGACATATACACTTGGCCCGGAGAATAAACATGCCCGGGCCAAGCTAGGTTTTAGGGTTTTCCGGGCCAAGTTAGGGTTATTCAATACACAGAAATATATATTAATTGTTTCTGTTATTATTATTATTATTACAATTAGTATAATTTTAATTTTTTTATTCTTTAAAATTATTATTTTCTATAAAGATTTTATAAATAAAATAATTTTATTATAAATAGTAGTAATTTTATAAAATTATTTCTCTTTTTTTAACCCACAATTTTTTCAATTTTTTTTTCTTATTTTCTTGCTCTATTTTTTTTCCCTCTTTTTTTTCTTGTTTTTCTTTTATTTTTTCTCATTTTTTTTCCTTTCCCTTTTTTCTTATTTTTTCCTTTTCTCTCTTTTCTCTTATTTTTTCCCTTTCTTTCTCTCTTTTTTCTTATTTTTTCCTTTTCTTTCTCTCTTTTTTCTTTCTTTTTTCTTCTTCTTTCTCATTTTTGGTTATTTTCTATTTTTTTTCCTCTTTTTTTCTTGTTTTTCTTTTATTTTTTCTCATTTTTCTTTTCTTTCTCTTTTTTTCTTATTTTTTCCTTTTCTTTCTCTTTTCTCTTATTTTTTTTCTCTTTCTTTCTCTCTTTTTTCTTATTTTTTCCTTTTCTTTCTCTCTTTTTTCTTATTTTTTCTTCTTCTTCTTCCTCATTTTTGGTCATTTTCTATTTTTTCTCGCTTTTTACTCAATTTGTCTTATTTATTTTGCTTTGTTTCATTTTTTCTTTCTCTTTTTAATTTTTTCTCTTTTTTCCCTTATTTTTTTCTCATATTTATTTTTGGTAAATTTCTTATTGTTCTCATTTTGTTTGTTTCATTTTTCTAATTTTATATTTTATTTTATTTCTTAAATTTTTATGTTCTTTTTTTTGTCTCTTCTCAATCTTATTTTTTTATAATAATAATAATAATAATAATAATAATAATAATAATAATAATAATAATAATATAAAGACAATACGTAATTGAACTAGGCTCTCTTATGATTCATCATCGGATTAGCTATCACCATCCTCTGTCACTACAACCTCGTCTTTGTTTATCATTCTGTTTCCTGATGATTTGCCCCCAGATGCAGGTGGATCTTTATGAAGGTAACTACGACACTGAGTTGATATTGCGATCAATCTGCTGCTATCCTTTTCCTCTGGCATCTCGCATTGTCTATTGAAAGACGTCATGTAACGGAACCATTCTGCAGGCTAGTGATCGGATCAGTCTTCTACAGTAAATCAGAAATGCAGGAGAGATTGGTTGAATACTTGATGGATGTGAAGGCTAGGTTCAAAACATACAAGTCAGATCCACGAAGGTATTGGGTGCTATCCACTACAGTAACTTCCTGTCGTCGATGTTGCACCAACTTTCTTCATTTGCCATGATTGCACCAACTCACGATCTGATTTATGTAGGGGATTCCCCTTTTCAGTGAAGTCCTATCCACATATGTATCTATATATTGATCTGTTTTTCCACCGAGCCACTTCTCCATTTCAGCATAGGCTTCACAGCCCTGAAAGCCTTCATGCATGCCGAACGTTCTACGGTCCTGGTGCACCCGCTTCCATTTTGACCCTTGTGATAGGGGAGGTGGTTCGAACTGTCGTTTCGACGAATGCCGCCAAGGCCAATGTTGTCATTACCAATTGGCCGATGCCAAATGCCGCTGAGATTGAAAACTTGGGCGTCAGTGTGGTGGAACAGATATATGGTAATTGCCGAGTCCTCTCATTCCTCACCAGTATAATTACTGTTGTAAGCCTATACTGCACAAAATAATTTTACAAGTAATATTAGTAGTTGCAGTTCTATTAAGTATATATTAAAAGGATAAGTGTGCATAATAATAATAATAATAATAATAATAATAATAATAATAATAATAATAAGCCGCAGTTAAGAAACTACCTGCCGCCTGCAATCTTCCCTCCAAGTCTTGTGCAGGAGAGATTGGTCGAATATAGTAGGAAAATTGCCTGACAGTGAGTATTAGCTTCCGTTACCGCACTAGCTGTACGCGGTGATATTTGCCGAATTAGAGCTGAGTGATTCCTTTTTTGGGGGTAATATTTCTTAATATCCCCCCTTTCAATCTTCGCGAGGGCCGACCGATGCCAAAATGCTCCCGACGTCGCGCAACTTGCTGGGATTGGTGGTGGAGCAGAGATATGGTAATTGCCGATTCCTTTCATTCCTCGCCAGTATAATTACTTTCGTAACCCTGTAGGGGGAACATTAATTATACAAGTAATATTAGTAATTGTAGTTGCATTACAATTACATTTATAATAATACAAATATTATTAATATTAATAGTAAGTGTGATACTTATAATAATTTATATAATATTATTAGTATAAGGATAAGTGCGCATAATAATAATAATTATTAATTATAATTAATAATTATTATAGTTAAAATTATTAATAATAATAAAAATTATTAAAAATACTTATAATAAAATTATTAAATATAATTGTAATTATTAATTATAATTATTAATAAGAAAAATTATTAATTATAATTATTAACTCCAAAATTAATAATAAAAATTATTTATTATTAATTAATTATTTATAATTATAGTTATTATATATTAACTAAAATATATTATAACTATTGATTATAATTATTAATCTATTATTAATTATTAATAATTAAATATAATTAATAATTATTAACAATTAATTATAATTATTATTAATTAATAATGATTTATTAATAATAATGGGAGTAAATAATAATTATTAATTATAATTATTAATTATTATAGTAAAAATTATTAATAATAATAAAAATTATTAAAAATATTTATAATAAAAATTATTAATTATAATTAGAATTATTAATTATAATTATTAATAAGAAAAATTATTAATTATAATTATTAACTCCAAAATTAATAATAAAAATTATTTATTATTAATTATTTATTTATAATTATAGTTATTATATATTAATTATTATATATTAATTAAATATATTATAATTATTAATCTATTATTAATTATTAGTAATTAAATATAATTATTAATATAATTAACAATTAATTATAATTATTATTAAATTAATAATGATTTATTAATAATAATGGGAGTATTAATTAGGGCTTCGGGAACGCCAAGCGTTGCGTCCTACCCGGAATAAACCCTGGCCAAGGGGTTTAAGCCCTGGCCAAGCGTTGCGTCCTATCAGGAAGCGCGGGAAACGCTTGGCCCGGACAAAAATATACCCTGGCCAAGGAGTTTAAGCCCGGGCCAAGCGAAGCGTCCTTTGCCGAAGCGCGGGAAACGCTTGGCCCGGACACTAATATACACTGGCCAAGGGGTTTAAGCCCGGGCCAAGCGAATATATTCCAGGCCAAGCGGGCAGATAAGGGCTGTACGAATCCCCCCCTCTCCACTTTCCCTTTCCCTGTTCCCGTTTCTTCTTCCCCCTCTTCCTCCGTCGATTGCAGCGTCGTTCCGGGCCAAGGGCTAAATACTCGGGCCAAGCATTTCATTTTCCGGCGCCGATGTCCCTATCCTCTTCCCACCATTTCGCCGGCGTCTTCTTGTCTCCCTTGTTCGGAAAAATTTGAATTTTGGAGTTTTGGAAATGGAGGATGCGAATGTGGAATCCGGAATCGCGGGAATGGAGATGGTGAGTTATGATTCGTTGTTCGAAGGGTTGCCGGAGATGAGCATTCCGCCAGCGCCGTCGCCTCCGCCGCCGGAAGTTCCGGCCCCGGCCGGCCATGACCCAGTCCGGGTAATTCTTCCATTTTTCTAATTTTACGGTTATTCAAACTATGAATTTTGTTAGAATTATTTCAGTTTATGGAAATTACGTATTGGTTGATTATTCGCATGAATTTTTAAATGTCTGTGAAGTTTGTGTTGTTGAAGTTTTTGTTGGATTTTCGAATTTACGTTGTTGAATTATTTCTGGTTTGTGGAATTTATGAATTGAATAATTTAATGATTATTGGTTTGCATGATCTATATAGTGGTGCTTGTTGGATTCTTTATGCGAGATTGTTGAATTTTGAAATTATGTTGATGTCTGACTTAGGTCGCTCATTTGATTGAATTTTCCGATTTTTTAATTGCAAGCTGATGAATTTGTAGTAGTGTTCATGTTAAATCGTATATGGTACATATGGTACATTGTTGAAGTTCTAGGATTTTAATTGTAGAATTGGTTGCTGGACGAGTTATTTTTCCAGTTGTCGTTGAATTATACTTTATTATATGAATTCTGAAATATACATGATGGGCATTAAGATATTATGACACTTAAAAAAATATATTACAAATTTGATTTTATTAAAAATATAATTTTCATAATAATAATATTATAATAATAATATAATAAAACGATAATAATAATAATATAATAATAATAACGAAGAAAAAATAATAACTGGAACAGAAATTATAATAATTTAATTATTATGGAAAAATAATAGTATACTGGGAGGGAGATAATTATAATAAAACTATTTATTATTAATTAATTATTAATTATCTAAGATAATTATATATTAACTATTAATTATAATTATAATATATTTATAAAAATATTATTTTAATGAGGGATTGTGTGTATAACTTAATGCATGGTGGAGAGTTGGGTTTATTTTAATAAGGGATTTATTTTGTTGTTTATAATTTTATTTAATATTTATTTTGTCATGAATATTATAATAGATAAAATAATTTATTATAAATATTATAGCATTATAATAATAAATATTATAATATTAAAATATACTTATTTTTTTAGTTTTTTATATATTAATTATTATAATATTAAAATATTTAGTATATTTAAAATAATAAATCACACAATACTACATCGACATTTTAATAGATCACATAATAAATCACACAATACTACATCGACATATATTATTTATATATTTATTATATTTAAAATATTAAATTTAAGAAATTATTTTTAATAGAAATTAATTTAATAGAAATGTAATAAATTAAAATCCATACAATATCAATACAAAAATATTGTATAATTATAATACAATACTAGTAGTAATATAAAACAACATAATACTGAACACCTGCATTTAAATAATACAATACATTGTTTGGTAGTGTACTAGTAGGGATAATAATCATAGTTTAGTTTTTCTATTCATATTTTATTTGCATATAAAATTGAATTATACTTTGGTATATATATTATGAAAACAATAATTTATGAATTATGCCACTTAAAAAAAGATAATACCCGTGCGCGGAGCGCATGTGAAAAATCTACTTAATTATTAATTATCCAAGTGAATTATATATTAACTATTAATTATAATTATAATATATATTTATATATTTATGAAAATATTAATTTCATAAATCTACTAAAATAATAGCATTTATCATTTCAAATAACTTAATTGAGCGAGAGTTTATTAATTTTAGAATTTAATAAAAATATTATCTTTATAAATATACTAAAATATTGTTATTTATTATTTCACCGTATATAATCCAATAGTATGACTAGAACACATTTGTGTGTGAATCGCAGGGGGACTTCTACTATAGAAGACCATCAGCCCAGGGCAAGAGCCCGAAGCTGAACTTTTACCTACGATACAATAAAACTATCGGATACATTTTGGCGCGGTTAGAGCAGGATGCGCCCGGTATGATTGCAGAGCTGAGGGATTCATGCCTCGGTTTTTTATTCAGAGGCGCTGAGGGCGACAGGCGGCCCAGATGGTCGGAGAGTACGTTATCTGCACAGGCCATGGCGGCATTGTTGTCCTACGAGGTGGCATTCCGCCACTACGGGACGGACGAGCCGTGGGGCGAGGACGATGCCGTATGGTTTCACGTGTGCGGCCATTTTATTCGGTTTGGGCGGGAGGAGCACGTGCTCGTGACGGGGCTCCGTTATGGACCTTCTGACTTCCAGCTGTATGCTGATGAGGAGCCCCCAGCTGGAGGCGTTTATGCTAGAAACGTTGGGATCCTTGGGAGCGGATCTATGGACAAGATCCGAGATGCTTATATGAATGGGGCTTTCCGGCAATCACCCGAGGACACACTGAAGGTCGCTATGGTGATGACAGCTTTTTACCTGGTAATAGGGCACGACGGCCATAGTCGGACTCCTGAGACATGGATGTGGCGCTTGGTCGAGGATAGAGCTGCATGGAATGCATTTCCTTGGGGCTTGATGAGCTGGCAGGTGTTGAGACAGTACATCAGGGACTTCCCGGTAGACGGCAAGAATGACCGGAAAGGGGTCCACCTATACGGCCACTCCCTCTCATTGCAGGTACTTTGCATAACATCTATCATTTCATAAACGCATTCTCTGTTGTACTATAAATTGTTGCACTGCATAACCGTCTCTCTATGCTCGTACTCATACAGGTGTGGATGTGCGAGGCCATTCCGGAGGTCGGCGCGTTCTATACCCAGTCCACTTCTGAGCATCCCGATTTCCAGCGCCCGAGGATGTTGCGGTATTCTTATAGAAAGCGGACGTCTGGTCTGGGATGGACGACATTCTATACCATCGAGGTTAGTTCGGTAATACCTTTTAATTTGAATGCACACGTTCTTATCGGATAGTAACCTATACATTTGTCTTCTGTATTGCAGCGCCAGTGTCATGACAGACTAACCCCCACGGACGATGAACTGCTGGAGCCATACATGATGGGGGTAGATGTGACGACGTCGACTGGGTTGCGATGGGTGTGGGGCCCTGTTGACCATCGGGCTAAAAGACGGAAGCGTAAATCCACGGAGCAGCCGGAGGACGGGGTGGGCGGTGCTCCAGGCACCGAGCCACAGTCAGATAGGCCGGGGAGAGATAGTGATGCTCCGCCGAGCCGACGCATGCGGACTTCTGGGCATCCGGCGGCCCCGGTACATGGAGACGGAGATGAGCAGATGCCTCTCCCTGGCACACCGCCCCCACCAGCCCTGCCAGCCAGCGAGTCCCAGCCTACTGCGGATACTATGCCGCCCCAGCAGACGCAGCATCCGATGCCGGACATGGAGGAGCTGGTGCAAAGGGTCACAGCCGCCGTCGAGCAGCGCGTCGTGATTGCATTCGCGGAAATTTTGGCGCAGACACAGCTTCAGTTGCGGAGAGACATTGAGCGCCAGACTGGTATGGTGCGCGACGTGCTGGCGTCCGAGATTAGGGCCATTCTGCGCTACGTGGCGCACCCACCTGCCGGTGCGAGCCCGGTGGTACAGCCTGCTCCGGCGACGGGCTGTTCTGCAGAGGAGGTGGAGCGGAGGGCGTCCATGGCACGGTTTGCCACCACCCACGCCCACGTAGCGCAGACGGATTCGAAGTCGCATGACATACACAGCGAGGGGCCCGTGACACATGTTCGGGAGCCGTCTGCGCCATTGGACAGTCATGAATCGCAGCTTCCGCAGGCCATGGGAGGTATTGTTAGCGTTTACTTAGAGTTGTGTATGGTAAATTGGATTATTCGGTTGTTTTCTTAAATTGTCCCCGAATATTCCAGAGCCACAGGCACATAGTTCGCGCACCGTGTCGCACCCACCTGCCGGTGCGATCCCGGTCGTACAGCCTGATCCGGCGATGGGCTGCTCTGCAGAGCGGGAGGAGCGGCTGGCGTCCATGGCACGGTATGCCACCACCCACGCCCACGTAGCGCATACGGATTCGGACTCTGAAACTTTTGACAATTTCCGTCCCACGAGCTTTTGCTAAAAAATTATACCAGGTTAGATTTACTACATGAAAAGAGTTATGATTCATGGGAAAGGGTTTAGGGATACATCAAGATTATTAGTCTTTTTATTACTCAAGTGTGGTGCTTTAATTTCACATGGCGCTGTGGTCCTCTCTGTCATGAAATGTTGACAAATCTCATGGCATAACCGGGATAGGTTGACCTTCAGCCTGTCACACTGAGGATCCCCGGCAAGTATGCCATGATGCTTCTCATCAATTCTTGCCATGAGAGTTCCTGCCACGAAACGTTTGGCAAGCTCCCATTACATGAGTATTTTCCGAAAAATCATGGTCCTGGTTTAAGTTTTATTAATGAAACCAATTTATGATGGCGGAGTTGTGATTAGGGATATATTTATAAGTAGTCATATTTTTATTGCTCGTGTTTAAGAAACTGTGCCCCCGAAAGCGCACGGTGTCAAAAATTGCAGTAATTTATAGTAAGACCGGATCGTTCACTGGAGGATGTGCGATAGAAGCAGGTCCCACGTCGTTTTACTAGATTTTCCATTCGTATTGCTCAATAGGTTTGAAAGGTGATTAATAACTACTGACATGAATGTAAATTAGATCGAGAGAGCAGTTAAATTAATCTACAAAGCAAATAAATCTATTCTAGAAAGCGGATAAGGATTATTCTAAGAATGCAGTAAACATTATCTACGAAAGCAGGGAAAAGGAGCATTGTGCCAACCGTGAAGTTGAGTCACAATGTGGACAGAAAGGACAGGAAGAAAAGAATGAAGATTGGACAAGAGCGAGATACAGCAATATTAAACTTCCATTTTTATACGCAGATCTTTGTTTGGGATAATTCTTTCAGATAGCTAATTCTCATGCTCTCAATAAGGCTTTCCCTTTAACAGACAGGTACTTGCAATATGAGTTTACATGTTCCTAAGACCGCAAATTCTAAGATACCACAGATTCGTAACTGCCCTGGCCTGGGTATGTTACTTCATCTGTGGTGGATAAGCAACACCTGACATATCATTTATTGAAATGCCAAATACTACTATCATTCTCCCATGTCACACCCAAAGGTTTAAATCAAGCCCTAAACTATCCCTTAACTGTCAATCCTAGTAGCAGTTACACAACTCTCGATACAACCGAGTGACCTCTAATGAAAGCGATTAAAAGAAAGCAGTAAAGAAAGCATTTAAAATCCTATCACTCGGAGGTTTTGAAAGTCTGACCCTGGTAGTAAAAGACAGCTCCCCGTCAGAATGAAGGAGTATGGATCAAGAATTCCCGGCTCTCAGTGAACCACCAGTGTGTTCACTTCCTTCCGGGTGATTATGAGATACAAACTAATGAAACGAACTAATAAATTAGTTCGTTCCGGATGCACTCACTCAGGACTCAAAAGTAGGCTTTGGCAGAAGAGGATAGCAGTTGAAAGAAAACTCAACCCTATCTTGGAAAATAACCAAGGCCTGGATGATGTTCCTCTAAGATTATGTACTACACTGTATTTGAATCCAAGTGGACCCCATCTCGGCGTAGCACCTAATCCTACATTTCCATCAACCAGCAATTTTGGAAAATAATGGATTTGAAAATCATTCCCTGTCAGGTACTAGACTCTCAGTTAAAACACAGACCCTTTCAGTCTAGACGAGACCTAATCGCTGAATCTGCTTCTTAATTCCCAAAATATAACCCTTGATAGAATATGAATTAGTCATAACTGAAGAATTTATCCCTTACTCAGGTCCGGATTTTATAAAGAGGTTTTTGTTGGAAGTTTATAAAGCAATATCTGTTTAAGATCTAGACTTCTATTGTCCAAGGGAAGGATCCCAAAATAATTATAGACCACAGCAGTACATAATATTATCATGCATAAGGATATATGGAAGTGTAAAATTAATTGACCCAAAATATAGAAGCGGGTCTAGACAGAAGGTGAAACACAGAATGGAATGGTCAAGGTACCAAAGTAATGGCAGAATGATCAGGTGGACTGTAAACATCTACTGTCCAATTTCCCAATCACTCGGATGGAGCGAATTTAGACAGTTTAGACCCTGTAATGGTGGTGTCAATCGCCAGTTGGGCCTCCACTGTCTGTGAATTCGGATAAAAACCTACATGCTTCCCTTCTATAATGATCATCAGTTGGCATTGACTGATGCCAACTGACTCCCAGTACGGATTGGGATTCAGGTTTGGAAATTAAGATAATAAAAATAAAACTGTATCTAGATGGGAGTCAGTTGAGCAGCTATTGTAACCCCGGATGGGCAAACCGCCAAGGCTTCCACTGACAGCCATTCAGACCATGCAAAATAACAATTAGTAACTAATACCCAGAATACGAGCTAGTTATCCATGAGGGAGTACCCGCCAACATTATTCTGATGTATTCTTTACTAATGGTTCCACACAATACACAAAGACAAAATAAACAAGAAGCAAAAGAAGATCCATTGTATGAGAGACATTGGTTTCTCATGCAAGGTTGTGGATCGGGTCCACATGTAATGGTCTTAAATAATCCTTCCTACCATAATTAATTACAGTCCAGATTATCTGTTTAAGCCATCGAGGTTTTGTTTATACAAGAGTGTTTTAATGGCAATTGAACAAAGGTCCTTTAATCATGATGATTGTTGAAGTTTGATTATTGCTAATCTCAATCTTTAATCATTAATGAGTCAAGGGTTCAATCAGTTAAGTGATGCCAATGGAGAATCAAAACTTGGGCAGCATAACACCCTATATTGCAATTCCAGAATGTTACATCCTAACCCGTGGGGCTATGATGTGAGTGTTGCAATATAAAATGGAGAGAGAATGAAATTTGTTTGAGATTAAATAGAGGGGGAGGAATCTTGTCGCCATATCATAAATGTTGTCGCGGACCGAGATCCGCGACATGGATATCCCGACAAGTTTTTAGAATTTTTGGCAGCATAACGCCTCTTTGTCGCTATGCAAGGTTTTGTCGCGGAACGTGGCTCCGCGACAAGGGTGACATCGCGACAAAGTGTTTTCAGAAAATTCTAAGGCATTTGAAACTTTGTCGCTATGCATGGAGATTTTGTCGCGGAACGTGGTTCCGCGACAAGGTGTTCCGCGACAAAGTGTTCAAAGACTAAGAAACATGGCATAATTTTTCTGTCTCGGAATGGGATTTTGTCGCGGAACGTGGCTCCGCGACAAGATGATTCCGCGACAAGAAGCCATGAAGACAAAATGCAAGAGTTTGGCTCCTTTGTCGCTATGCATGGACAGTTTTGTCGCGGAACGTGGCTCCGCGACAAGGTATTCCGCGACAAAGGGTTTTAAATTATAGAGACAAGTGTCTTGAAACACCTTGGTCGCGGAACAGCCACTCTGTCGCGGAACGTGGCTCCGCGCCAGAAGGCGGTTGGCGCCCGAGGTGGTTCAGGACAAAAGTCAGAAAAAGCAGAAATGAACAGTGGCATGCAAACAGCGTGATCTCACCCTATTTCAGATCAAAAAGCTATTCTAAGCTAAAAATAAGCAAGAAACATTCAAAATAAAGAAGAACATGCTTAAACAAAAATAACAAGACTGAGCAAGATATTAAAATAAAGCAGGAATCCTAATCTAGGGTTTGATCACACATCCACACAACATTATCCCTAATATGCTAACAGTGAACATAAAAATAACAAAATGGGGGTCAAATGACCCCAAAATGAAAAAGAAAGCATAAATCCATGGGGTGTGAGACCCATTTCATGATTTGGGACACAAATGATGAATGTTTTCCCATTTTATTGAAGGGGTGTTGTTAATACCCATGGTTTGGGTATTACAAACCCTAAAACAAGAGTTTAGAAAACAAAACATAGTATAAAGATGGCTATCTAAGCACTGTGAACAGTAAAACACTAATCTAAACTAACTAAGTGCAAAAATTAAATAATACATAAAAATAAACCTAAACTACTCTACCTAAGAGAGAACTCCTACTGCTTGCCTTCAAGAACTCTCAAATTTCAAACTTCCAATCATCCAACCCTTAGCTCATGGGAGACACCTCATATTTATAGAAGTGTAACCCTAAGCCCATGGGCCTTGATTCTAGCCCATTGTGTCTTAAGACATCACACACATCACAGCTTTGTCTCGGAACATCAAGTTGGTCGCGGAATATGCTGCATGTGGCAAGGCTTCTCGACTGGGTCTTGTGTCTCTATTTGTGCATCTTGGTCGCGGAATGGGCTTTTGTCGCGGAGTCATGCTATCGCGACAAGGGTCATCGCGCCAGGGGCTTGGCTGGTCTCCTCTTCATTTGGGGCCAGTTGGTCGCGGAGTATGCCTTTGTCGCGGAACACTGCATCGCGCCAAGGGCTTCCGCGACAAAGGTCTTCCTGGGCCTGCTGGATTGGGCCAGATGGGCCAAAAATATTCTTTTTGTGGGCTTTTCTATCTTTTTCCCATCTTTTTGTTTCCTTTTCTTTTTCTCATGTTTTTGGATTTTTCTAACATAAATATGCAATAAAATTACATATTTATGTCTTTTTCATACCAGCTTATTATTTTTACAATTATGCATAAATCAGTCCAATTCGACTGCTTTCTTACTTAATGTAAGACCGGAATGCGATCAAATGCCCGTTTAAGACACGGAAATGGATTGAAAATAATGGTCATTTTTGGCCATTATCAACATCCTCACATTTAATACTGATCGTCCCCGAGCAGTCAGAGTCAATGTTCCTAGGAACACGGACTCTACATATTCAATTCATTTTCGTGGCTTCATAAATCACATCCTTTTTGAATTGGGATAAGACAATCAAAAACTACAAGTGTTGAATTCCCTTGATTGCAGTGTTTAATGAAATGATACTTGCTCACTATATCAGGCCTACAAATCAAACATTATTATTAATCCTTCATGAATATCGTGTTTGAAAGATGCAAAGATTAAAAATTAGAATTAAGGTATGACACGAACATGTGTAATGAGAAAAGGCCTCACTTATAAGAGAATTGGAAAATTCACTCACTCTCAATTGGGGTTTAATCATGAACGCTCAAAATCAAGTTTAATTAAATTATCCCATAAGCTTGCAATCAGACCAACTCGCCACCGGCTTATTTCTTCAAATCAAGATCACGAGGTCTTATTTAAGGGTTATAACGGGGCATACGGTTGTAACACTAGGTAGGAAAGGGAAATTGTTGGGCTAAGAAGTGGCAAGAATTAATTCCATCATAGCTTGGCATTTTTATCTAAAATTTATGATCACCATTGTTTCTTCCTTTTCTCTTTTCATATTGCATTGACATTAGACTATTGTCTAATTGCTTTGTCATTCGCAACTTATGTGTTGTTGACTGGAATTCAACATCATCTCTTTTTTTTTTTTTTTTTTTTGAATCGGTTTATAGAATACCGATTTATAGTTTTCATGATGATCACAAACTGTAATGCCTTGATCGAATTTATCCTTGCACACTTGGGTTTGAATTTCTTGGTCTTTTTGCAAGGCTAGGAATAATATAGAGGGTTTCAAAGAAAAATTAGGCTTAAAGGCTCAACTTGGTTAATCCTAAAGGGAAAATATTTTTGGGTTTGGATTTCAAACGAAGGCCAAAAATTTTGGGTTTTTCTAAGTGCCTCGATCATATTCTCGATTTCGGGAATATGGCATGGTCTTGAATCGGTCCCAATCGCAAGTTCTAGTTTCCTTTAATCAAAATGATTCACACATCAAAGAAAATGAATGAGTAAAAGTGACTCATGGCTCAAATCTCACGAGGTTGGGTTGATTCATGTTATGCAATATTCGCAAATTCAATCAAAACTCAATTCTAACAATTTATTCAATCGAAATCTCTAACATGCAGATTTATTACCCAATAAGCTGATCGCATCATTAAATTTTTATAGCTCAAAACCTCAGGAATTCATGTCATGCATGTCTTCAATTATATTATCCCAATTTAAAAGTTTGAAAATTTAATCACAAGCCTAAATTCAACCTGTGAATTTAGAGCAAGTTTATGCATATTTTTGCTGGTTATTTAATTGAAAGCAGTAAAGAGGCACTGCTGACATACTGAATATGTCAACAGCATATTTTTGGTCTGACAGTCACTTATTCATCTCGGACTGTACAGACATCTTTTCAAAGGAAAGCAGTAAAGAATTGTTCAGTGGTCTCAAAAGTTGAGTTCCAATTTTAGGGAAAGCAATTAAATACATCCGAGGCAAGGGATTCTCGTGCAGTTAATACGAACCTGCACACACAAAAGGAGGAAATCCCTTGCAAATACTACTACTAGACTGGAAATAAAACAAAGCAGGGTAAATCCGGATTCATGCTTCTTCCTTTCTTTCAGAACATGTAACTAGCCCAGTGGAGATAGCTGGATAGCTCACACCGCAGACACCAATCATTGGGATCTGTTATGGCCTCGTGATCCCTGGGGCAGTAAACTCTGCCTTCCTGATCAGCCCATAGGAATGGGGTGTCTGGTTGGTCAACCATCCATTCGAGGACATTGACGGATGTGTCTTGGAAGACTGACCATCTTGTCACTATCCTGTCAATCATCCTGATTCCCTGCTCGACCTGCCCTGTGTCCTCCTTGCTCATGAGCATCAACCCGTAGGCAAAGATTGTCGCTTTATGATTGTCCTCAATCCCCAGGCGTAGCAGTTCATAGGCTTGCTCTTCATTCCCCTCTGCAAATGCCAACATTGCTGGAATGATTTGGAGATTGTGGTTTCCAGCCTGGTCGCATGTCCGAAGGAATCTCCGCTTCTCCCAACGATAGTACTCCCGCCCTCTCTTTATAGTGGATGTGTTGACCTCGCATCGTTTGTAGACGATGGAGAGGTTTCCGGCATCCCTGAATTTCTTGCAGGTTTGCTGTGCTTTGAAGGCTTCACTGATGTCATTTTCTCCTACACGAGAGAGGATTTCACCCAGGAGCTCGAGGGGTAAGTCCAACAGATGGGTTTCTTCGGGTGCAGGGTCTGGGATGGGAGGATTACCCCTGAAAAGATAGGAAGTGATGAATCCAATTTTTATATAATTTTCGAAATTATTCAAGTTTAGAAACCAACATCCTCACATTTAGAGCTTTGCTCTAGATGTGAGATTATTAAATTTCTGACTTGAATTTTAATTTAAAGCACATGTAAATAATATTTGGTTTTAGATGGGCTAAAGAGCCCAAAATAAAATAAAATTGGCCATTGGGCCTAAAATCTTTTTAATGGGCCATAGGGCCCAAAAGTTTTCAGTTTATTAAACAAGTCCGAGACACTTGTTGGAAGTGGAATGAGATGGATAGATGGAAATGGAATGCTCGAATATTAGAATGTGCAATGGAGACGTGGCGGAACGAATTTGCTGTTTCGGGATAGCTTGGACTGTTTGGACAGTTTTAGCATCCAAAAATTTGCAAACACTGTTTTTGATTTTAAAAATGGTTGACTTGTTTTATTTAACAAAAGTGGGATGTGAGTGGTCCCATTTTGGATTTTTGAAAAGGATAGCAGTTGGGTGACAAAATACTGCTATCTTACTCACACTAATGCTCCATTGGGAACAAAACTCAAGTCAAACATTAAACAAAAATAACTCTTTTTGTCTTTTTCTAAAAGGTTGCTTTTATTAAAAGTGGAAGCTTCCTATTGGGTGTTTGTACTATGTTTCCATAAACAAACAAACATTTATTCCCATGAGATTTCTAACATGAGAACAAATGTGCCCAAAAAGATCTTCCATCTTTATTACACCACCCACACTGTGCACATCACATCAGGATCAATCAGACTAATAACATCAAGATATTCAAAACAATACCCAAATGTTTATCAGTTTGTTCTTTCTAGTTTTAAACTTCAAAAATCTTATCCATTAACAGTTTTAACTCCATTAATCAGTTTTCAAAACAAGTTCTCAAAAACTTCAAAATGGTGCTCAAAGCCGAGGGCACTCAAAACCTCCAAAAATCTGAAGTTGGATGTGCACACTAACAACACCACATCACGAACACAACAAAATAAAATAAATAAAAGAACTAAGGGGTCCGAAGGGGGGCTATGACCATGGTGAAAATAGGGTTTACCCTCTCCTCCTTGGCTCGGGTCTAGGCACGGGTCCAAGGATTGGGAGGGGTCCATGAAATCGGTCCATAGTTTCCCTTAGAAATGGCGTGCAAGAGTGCGAAGAACACGTGGTGTTCGTTCGGATGAGAGAAAAATGGGGGAAAAGAAGATGAAGAAACTGAAAGAAGTTGAAATGACAGAAGGAAGGTGAAAAGAAACTGGAGGGGGTGGGGGGGGTATAAATACTTGAACTTTTGTCGCGGAATCCGGGACTTTGTCGCGGAACACAGTTCCGCGACAAGGCATAGCGACATTAGAGTGGTCGCGGAGTTGAGGGTTGGTCGCGGAGTCATGCTCCGCGACAAGGCCATCGCGACAAAGTTCAGTATGGAGACAGTCAACGCAGGTCATGTCGCGGAGCAGGGCTTGGTCGCGGAGTCATGCTCCGCGACAAGGTGCATCGCGACAAGATGTGGGGAAATGGTTTAGAAGGAAAAGGGAGTTTGTCGCGGAGCAGGGCCTGGTCGCGATGCATGACATCGCGACAAAGGTCCTTCCGCGACAAAGGATTTTGAATTTTCAAATTTTCTTGGACTGGGCCCGAGTGTGGTATTGGGCCTGCGTCCATTTTATTTGACTTGGGCTGAATAAATTTAGTCCAAGTAAATTCAAAATGCTGGGCTGAAAATTAAATAATCCACTTGCATAAAATTAGGTTGGGTCAGTTCCATTTTATCTGTGAATTTTGTTTCGGGTCTTGAATTTCTTCAATTCCCGAGAACATTGTCTCAGATTTATAGAACTAATCCAACCAAGAACCTGGTTTTCCATGTTACTGTCATCTGCTCCTCTTTTTGGTGGTTCCGAACTTCTGCAAGACAGACAAATAAGACGCATTAGATTTTCTCCAAATATCAACATCCTCACATTTAGAGTCTTAGTACTCTAAATGTTTAATTGATCTTTGGGTACTTCCTTGCCATGAAATAAATACTGTAACTATATACTGTATATAAACTGAAATTTTTGTATTTTTAAATGCTGTTTCTTATTGAGTGTAAGCCGGGTCTGCCACTGCTTGGCTTTCTTTCTCCGGATCGAACTGTCCGAGGTACTCTTTCAATCGCTGTCCATTCACCACTATATCGCCCCTGCCAGTTCGAATCCTGACAGCTCCATTTTTGAACACCTCTAGTACTTCATGTGGTCCTTCCCATCTAGATTTGAGCTTTCCGGGGAACAGCTTCAACCTAGTATTGAACAATAACACATGTTGACCAACATAAAAATACTTAGGTTTGATCCGGCGATCGTGCAACTTCTGGGTCCGCTCCTTGTAAATTCGAGAGCTTTCATAAGCTTGCGCTCGTATTTCCTCAATTTCATTGAGGTCCAACTTACGTTTGCTCTGAGCAACTTTCGGATCGAAGTTAAGCGTTTTAACGGCCCAGTAAGCTTTATGCTCTAGCTCTACGGGCAAATGACAGGCTTTTCCGAAGACCAGCCTATATGGAGACATCCCGATGGGAGTCTTATATGCTGTGCGGTATGCCCATAGAGCATCATTGAGCTTACGTGCCCAATCCTTACGGGTTATCCCGACAGTGGCTTCGAGTATGTGTTTGATTTCGCGATTGGATACTTCGACTTGACCACTAGTCTGGGGATGATAAGGCGTGCCTATCTTATGGAGGATCCCATTTTTACTCATTAAAGTTTCAAAAGCTTTATTAATAAAGTGTGTTCCTCCATCAGATATCACCACCCTAGGTACGCCAAATCGACTGAAAATGTTGTTCTTGAGGAACTTGATGACTTGGCTACCATCATTGGTTGGTAATGCGACAGCCTCGACCCATTTGGATACGTAATCGACAGCTACCAAGATATAGTAGTTTCCACCAGATGGTGGAAACGGTCCCATGAAGTCAATGCCCCATACATCAAAGATCTCAAGTGTGAGAATCCCCTTTTGAGGCATCTCATCCCTCTTGGAGATGTTCCCTAATCTTTGGCATCTGTCACAGCCCTTAACAAATGTCCTGCAATCCTCATAGATGTGAGGCCAATAAAATCCACATTCGAGGACCTTGTGGGCCGTTCGAGCGGGACCATGGTGACCTCCATATTCTGATTCATGGCATTTTCTGACAATTTGATAAGCTTCATGCTCGGTCACACATCGCCTGATTATTAAATCAGGGCAGTGTTTGAAGAGATAAGGTTCTTCCCAGAAGTAACTTAATACATCTCGTTTGAACTTATTCCTCTGATGATAGTTCGAAAACTGGGGGGTTACTCCGCATGCCAAGAAGTTAGCGATGTCGGAAAACCATGGACAAGCTTGATTATGCAGATGCAATGCGAACAACTGTTCGTCCGGGAAATCTTCATTGACGGCTTTTTCCTTTTTATCATTATCTAATCGAGATAAGTGGTCAGCAGCACCATTATCTCGACCTCGCCTATCTTTTATTATGATGTCGAATTCTTGCAGCAGAAGTACCCACCTGATTAATCGAGGTTTTGCATCTTGTTTGCTAAACAAGTATCTCAATGCTGTATGATCGGTGTATACTATGGTCTTTGTACCTATCAGGTACTGTCTGAACTTGTCAAACGCAAAGACTACAGCATACATCTCTTTCTCCGTTGTGGTGTAGTTAACTTGGGCCTCATTCAGGGCATGACTTGCGTAATGAATTACGCAATGTCTCCCATCCTTATGTTGTCCAAGAACTGCGCCTACAGCGAGACCACTAGCATCGCACATTACCTCGAAAGGTATTGACCAATCGGGTGGTTGCACTATCGGTGCAGAAACCAACATCTTCTTGAGCGTGTCAAAGGCTTGGACACACGCTTCATTTATTAAGAAAGGATTTTCTTTACAAAGCAGATTAGTGAGCGGCTTGGCAATTTTAGAGAAATCCTTAATGAATCGCCGGTAAAAACCGGCATGCCCTAAGAAGCTCCTAACTGATTTGATCGAGTTAGGGAGAGGGAGATTGGAAATGATGGAAACTTTGGCTGGATCGACTTCAATGCCTGCACGAGAAATGCGATGACCTAACACTATGCCCTCAGTGACCATAAAATGGCACTTTTCCCAATTTAAAACCAAGTTAGTGTCCTCACACCTCTTTAAAATCTTAGCAAGATTGGTCAAACAATCTTCGAACGTATCTCCATATACAGAGAAGTCATCCATAAAGACCTCAATGCATTTTTCGATAAATTCAGAGAAAATAGACATCATGCATCTTTGAAAAGTAGCAGGTGCATTGCACAAACCAAAAGGCATCCGTCGATAGGCAAAAGTGCCGTACGGGCAAGTAAAAGTGGTTTTATCATGGTCTTCACTGGAAATAACAATCTGATTATAACCAGAATAACCATCCAAAAAGCAATAAAACTCTCTCCCTGCCAACCTCTCTAGCATCTGATCAATGAATGGCAATGGAAAATGGTCCTTGCGTGTGGCCTCATTCAGCTTCCGGTAGTCGATACAAACTCTCCATCCGGTCACTGGCCTGGTTGCAACCTCTTCTCCTTGCTCATTCTTGGTTATGCACATCCCTCCTCGTTTGGGTACGACCTGCACCGGGCTAACCCATTTGCTATCAGAGATAGGATAGATTATACCAGCATCTAAGAGCTTGATAACTTCTTTCCTTACCACTTCCTGCATAAGGGGGTTCAATCGCCTCTGAGGTTGACGGGAAGGTTTAAACTCTTCTTCCATTAGAATCCTGTGCATGCAAATAGAAGGGCTTATTCCTTTTATATCAGAAATGGTCCAACCTATTGCATGTACATGTTTCTTAAGAACGACCACCAGAGCATTTTCTTGCTCTTGGGAGAGCTTAGCCGAAACAATCACAGGTAACTTTTTATGTTCTGCGAGAAACGCGTACTTGAGATGATCGGGTAATGTTTTAAGTTCAAGCTCTGGTGGACTTTCAACGGAAGGGAGTAGTTTGCGAGAATTGGGTAGTGGGAGAACAGATTTACCTTCGGGATCCTGCATCAGTACAGGATCCTCTTCCTCCTCTTGGTTTGCGTCATCATGAAATTCGATGCCGTCAAATTCCTCCAAATCCCCTGTTTCGGGATCGGCGAAGTGAACGGCTTTGCATTCTTTGTGCTCCACGCCAGCAGGCTTCAGTACCTGCTTTGATGGTTCATCCAGCATCATTTCACACTCAAGTTCAGAGTCAAGCTCTTCCCTAACTATTACATTTTCAAATGAAAAACAAGAACTGTCATTCGGAAATTTCTGCAATTTCTCCATATCAAAGATGATCTCCTCGCCATCGACCCTTAAGGTGACTTTTCCGGATTTGGCGTCAATCAGTGCACCACCAGTGGCTAGAAATGGGCGTCCAAGGATAAGCGGCATTTCAGAATCCTCTTCAATGTCGAGGACGATGAAGTCGACCGGGAAAAGAACCTGCCCGGTTTTGACCACAACATCCTTGAGGATTCCTACGGGCTGAGTGATCGATCTGTCTGCAAGCTGCAATCTCATCTTGATCGGTTGAATTTCTCCAAGCTTAAGGCGAACAGCCATAGCTAGTGGCATCACATTGATGCTTGATCCTAAATCACAAAGCCCCATACTCACTTTGGCCTTTCCGAATTGTACTGGAAGTGTGCAACATCCGGGGTCCTCTTTCTTTTCAGGCATTCTCCTCTGAACAATGGCACTGCACGTGCTGTTGAGAATAATTACCTCTTCCTGCTCAACCTGCCTTTTTCCTGAAATCAATTCTTTCAAGAACTTAGCATAGATGGGCATTTCGGAAATCATTTCTGTGAGAGGAATGGTTATCTCTACGGACTTTAATCGTTGCAGAAATTTCTTGAATTTAAGATCATGTTCTTTATTTTTAAGCCGCGCAGGATAAGGAATCCTGGGCATGTACTTGTTATTAGCAATTTTTGGTGGTGAAGGGAAGGAAGTTGTACCTTCACCTGTACCCTTATCTGGTTCAGCCGTTTCAGGTGCAGCTTCAGTCTGCAATTCGGCTGTCTCTTTTTCCGCTTCGTTCCCATTATCAGCTCCCTTACCAGCATTGTCAACAATATCATCCTCTTCAAATTCCGCTCCAGTATCCACTCCCTTTGGTCCAGCCAGTACTCTCCCAGATTTCAAGGTTATTGCCTTGCATTGCGGGTTCTTTTCCGCAGTGCTAGGCAATGTTCCTTTGTCCCTTTTCTGCATCTCATTAGCCATCTGTGTAACTTGGGTCTCCACATTTCTGATGGAGGCCTGCAGTTGATTGTTGATCTCTTTCTGACTAGTGATGAAATCAGTCATCAGATTCTCAAGCCTTGAAGGAGGCTTCTGATTCTGATTCTGATTTTGCTGCTGATTCTGATTCCACTGGCCTTGGTTTGGGACAAACTGAGGCTGGAAATTCTGATTGGGCTGAAAGTTCTGGAAATTCTGAGGCGGCCTCTGCTGGATCTGAGGTTGGAAACCTGGATTCTGAAAATGTTGGCCCCTGTTCTGATTGAATCCCTGATTCTGCTGAGGGTTGAACTGCTGTTGCTGTGGCTTGTTCAAGAGATGTGAGTTCAAGGCGTTGTTGTTCGAATAAGACAAATTCGGGTGTCTATTCGGAAAAGTTCCTGCATAGTTACAGCTCTCTGCTGTGACTTGCTCGCATGTGTCAGTTGCATGAGCACCTTGACACAGTCCACAGATCACATCAGTTTGCTGTCCCTGCGCAGAACTTCCAACTCCTTGATTCACAGATAACGCTGCCACTTGCTCTTGAAGCTTTTCAATGTCTGACTTCTCTACTGTACCTACAACACACAAACCACGAGGGGGAGTGGGATTACCATCATCAGTTAGAACAGAACGGTTGACACTCATGGCTTCAATCTTTGCCCAGGCTTGGTCTATCGGTATGTAGAGCAAATGTTGACCACCGGCAGCATCAAGCATGGATTTCCATGCTGGGGTCAGACCACTGTAGAACTTTCTCAGTCTCTCCCAGTCATGGAAACCATGTTGAGGACACTTTCTGAGTAGGTTGAAGAATCTTTCCTTTGCATCATACAAGGACTCGTCGGGTTTCATCTTGAATTCCGCAATTTTGGAGCGGCATTCATCCACCTTGGACTCCGGGAAGTATTTTGCTAGGAAGTTTCTGATCACGTCTTCCCATGTAGACTTCTGATTTACGGGCAGTGACTTGTACCATGTTCGTGCTCCGCTTGTCAGAGAGAAGGGAAATAGCCTTAGTTGAATAGTGTTTGCGGGTACATCACGATTTTTGATTGTGTCACACAATTCTAGGAAGGTTTGTAGGTGATCATGGGGATCTTCATGACTTGCTCCGGCAAACTGGTTGCTCTGGACTAGATTGATTAGGGCCGGCTTCAGTTCGAAATTCCTGGCCAAGAATGGAGCTTGTCCAGGAATGTTCAGATATGGCTCTAAAATCGGCTGCATGTAATCAGCAGCAGCTGCTGCTTGATGATTGTTCTCAGGCCCTCCTTGGTATTGCTGTGGGTAGTAGTTCTGAGGCATGAAATAGTTCCTCGGATCATTGAAATCATTCGGATTCGGGGGATTCTGATGGGGGTTGTGGTATTGCTGATTCTGTTGGTTTGGGAAATTTTGCTGATTTGGTTGGTTTTGGTTGTTTGGTGGGTTTTGGTTCGGGTTGGGAGGGGGTGCCTCGAAGTGCTGCTGGTCCATGTTTGGTGGGTTCCCACCTCCTTGTATGATCTGGGGAGGGGGATCATCCAATTCATCATGATCAGCATCCTCGGGATCTTCCTCAATGTTGTGAAGTGGGGGATTGGGTTGAATGATTGGTGGGATGTCAGGGTTTGCCATCTCGGAGATATCGCTGCTGGTGCTTGGCGAAAGTAATGCCTGTCGTTCCCGTTCCCTTCTTCGTTTAGACTCCGCCCTAAGACGTCGAGCTGTCTTTTCTATCTCTGAATTAAACGGGATCTCGGCTGGCGTCTGCTTCCTCCTTTGCATAGAACAACGGCTTCAATAATGACAGGACCTGTACAATCCCCAGGTTAGAAGTGGTTCTGAAGGTGAATATTTATAATTATATGTATAGGCTACTCTAGGAGCAATGAGGAATGTAATTCTCTAAATAAAACGGCGCTGCATCCTCCCCGGCAACGGCGCCATGAAACTTTTGACAATTTCCGTCCCACGAGCTTTTGCTAAAAAATTATACCAGGTTAGATTTACTACATGAAAAGAGTTATGATTCATGGGAAAGGGTTTAGGGATACATCAAGATTATTAGTCTTTTTATTACTCAAGTGTGGTGCTTTAATTTCACATGGCGCTGTGGTCCTCTCTGTCATGAAATGTTGACAAATCTCATGGCATAACCGGGATAGGTTGACCTTCAGCCTGTCACACTGAGGATCCCCGGCAAGTATGCCATGATGCTTCTCATCAATTCTTGCCATGAGAGTTCCTGCCACGAAACGTTTGGCAAGCTCCCATTACATGAGTATTTTCCGAAAAATCATGGTCCTGGTTTAAGTTTTATTAATGAAACCAATTTATGATGGCGGAGTTGTGATTAGGGATATATTTATAAGTAGTCATATTTTTATTGCTCGTGTTTAAGAAACTGTGCCCCCGAAAGCGCACGGTGTCAAAAATTGCAGTAATTTATAGTAAGACCGGATCGTTCACTGGAGGATGTGCGATAGAAGCAGGTCCCACGTCGTTTTACTAGATTTTCCATTCGTATTGCTCAATAGGTTTGAAAGGTGATTAATAACTACTGACATGAATGTAAATTAGATCGAGAGAGCAGTTAAATTAATCTACAAAGCAAATAAATCTATTCTAGAAAGCGGATAAGGATTATTCTAAGAATGCAGTAAACATTATCTACGAAAGCAGGGAAAAGGAGCATTGTGCCAACCGTGAAGTTGAGTCACAATATGGACAGAAAGGACAGGAAGAAAAGAATGAAGATTGGACAAGAGCGAGATACAGCAATATTAAACTTCCATTTTTATACGCAGATCTTTGTTTGGGATAATTCTTTCAGATAGCTAATTCTCATGCTCTCAATAAGGCTTTCCCTTTAACAGACAGGTACTTGCAATATGAGTTTACATGTTCCTAAGACCGCAAATTCTAAGATACCACAGATTCGTAACTGCCCTGGCCTGGGTATGTTACTTCATCTGTGGTGGATAAGCAACACCTGACATATCATTTATTGAAATGCCAAATACTACTATCATTCTCCCATGTCACACCCAAAGGTTTAAATCAAGCCCTAAACTATCCCTTAACTGTCAATCCTAGTAGCAGTTACACAACTCTCGATACAACCGAGTGACCTCTAATGAAAGCGATTAAAAGAAAGCAGTAAAGAAAGCATTTAAAATCCTATCACTCGGAGGTTTTGAAAGTCTGACCCTGGTAGTAAAAGACAGCTCCCCGTCAGAATGAAGGAGTATGGATCAAGAATTCCCGGCTCTCAGTGAACCACCAGTGTGTTCACTTCCTTCCGGGTGATTATGAGATACAAACTAATGAAACGAACTAATAAATTAGTTCGTTCCGGATGCACTCACTCAGGACTCAAAAGTAGGCTTTGGCAGAAGAGGATAGCAGTTGAAAGAAAACTCAACCCTATCTTGGAAAATAACCAAGGCCTGGATGATGTTCCTCTAAGATTATGTACTACACTGTATTTGAATCCAAGTGGACCCCATCTCGGCGTAGCACCTAATCCTACATTTCCATCAACCAGCAATTTTGGAAAATAATGGATTTGAAAATCATTCCCTGTCAGGTACTAGACTCTCAGTTAAAACACAGACCCTTTCAGTCTAGACGAGACCTAATCGCTGAATCTGCTTCTTAATTCCCAAAATATAACCCTTGATAGAATATGAATTAGTCATAACTGAAGAATTTATCCCTTACTCAGGTCCGGATTTTATAAAGAGGTTTTTGTTGGAAGTTTATAAAGCAATATCTGTTTAAGATCTAGACTTCTATTGTCCAAGGGAAGGATCCCAAAATAATTATAGACCACAGCAGTACATAATATTATCATGCATAAGGATATATGGAAGTGTAAAATTAATTGACCCAAAATATAGAAGCGGGTCTAGACAGAAGGTGAAACACAGAATGGAATGGTCAAGGTACCAAAGTAATGGCAGAATGATCAGGTGGACTGTAAACATCTACTGTCCAATTTCCCAATCACTCGGATGGAGCGAATTTAGACAGTTTAGACCCTGTAATGGTGGTGTCAATCGCCAGTTGGGCCTCCACTGTCTGTGAATTCGGATAAAAACCTACATGCTTCCCTTCTATAATGATCATCAGTTGGCATTGACTGATGCCAACTGACTCCCAGTACGGATTGGGATTCAGGTTTGGAAATTAAGATAATAAAAATAAAACTGTATCTAGATGGGAGTCAGTTGAGCAGCTATTGTAACCCCGGATGGGCAAACCGCCAAGGCTTCCACTGACAGCCATTCAGACCATGCAAAATAACAATTAGTAACTAATACCCAGAATACGAGCTAGTTATCCATGAGGGAGTACCCGCCAACATTATTCTGATGTATTCTTTACTAATGGTTCCACACAATACACAAAGACAAAATAAACAAGAAGCAAAAGAAGATCCATTGTATGAGAGACATTGGTTTCTCATGCAAGGTTGTGGATCGGGTCCACATGTAATGGTCTTAAATAATCCTTCCTACCATAATTAATTACAGTCCAGATTATCTGTTTAAGCCATCGAGGTTTTGTTTATACAAGAGTGTTTTAATGGCAATTGAACAAAGGTCCTTTAATCATGATGATTGTTGAAGTTTGATTATTGCTAATCTCAATCTTTAATCATTAATGAGTCAAGGGTTCAATCAGTTAAGTGATGCCAATGGAGAATCAAAACTTGGGCAGCATAACACCCTATATTGCAATTCCAGAATGTTACATCCTAACCCGTGGGGCTATGATGTGAGTGTTGCAATATAAAATGGAGAGAGAATGAAATTTGTTTGAGATTAAATAGAGGGGGAGGAATCTTGTCGCCATATCATAAATGTTGTCGCGGACCGAGATCCGCGACATGGATATCCCGACAAGTTTTTAGAATTTTTGGCAGCATAACGCCTCTTTGTCGCTATGCAAGGTTTTGTCGCGGAACGTGGCTCCGCGACAAGGGTGACATCGCGACAAAGTGTTTTCAGAAAATTCTAAGGCATTTGAAACTTTGTCGCTATGCATGGAGATTTTGTCGCGGAACGTGGTTCCGCGACAAGGTGTTCCGCGACAAAGTGTTCAAAGACTAAGAAACATGGCATAATTTTTCTGTCTCGGAATGGGATTTTGTCGCGGAACGTGGCTCCGCGACAAGATGATTCCGCGACAAGAAGCCATGAAGACAAAATGCAAGAGTTTGGCTCCTTTGTCGCTATGCATGGACAGTTTTGTCGCGGAACGTGGCTCCGCGACAAGGTATTCCGCGACAAAGGGTTTTAAATTATAGAGACAAGTGTCTTGAAACACCTTGGTCGCGGAACAGCCACTCTGTCGCGGAACGTGGCTCCGCGCCAGAAGGCGGTTGGCGCCCGAGGTGGTTCAGGACAAAAGTCAGAAAAAGCAGAAATGAACAGTGGCATGCAAACAACGTGATCTCACCCTATTTCAGATCAAAAAGCTATTCTAAGCTAAAAATAAGCAAGAAACATTCAAAATAAAGAAGAACATGCTTAAACAAAAATAACAAGACTGAGCAGGATATTAAAATAAAGCAGGAATCCTAATCTAGGGTTTGATCACACATCCACACAACATTATCCCTAATATGCTAACAGTGAACATAAAAATAACAAAATGGGGGTCAAATGACCCCAAAATGAAAAAGAAAGCATAAATCCGTGGGGTGTGAGACCCATTTCATGATTTGGGACACAAATGATGAATGTTTTCCCATTTTATTGAAGGGGTGTTGTTAATACCCATGGTTTGGGTATTACAAACCCTAAAACAAGAGTTTAGAAAATAAAACATAGTATAAAGATGGCTATCTAAGCACTGTGAACAGTAAAACACTAATCTAAACTAACTAAGTGCAAAAATTAAATAATACATAAAAATAAACCTAAACTACTCTACCTAAGAGAGAACTCCTACTGCTTGCCTTCAAGAACTCTCAAATTTCAAACTTCCAATCATCCAACCCTTAGCTCATGGGAGACACCTCATATTTATAGAAGTGTAACCCTAAGCCCATGGGCCTTGATTCTAGCCCATTGTGTCTTAAGACATCACACACATCACAGCTTTGTCTCGGAACATCAAGTTGGTCGCGGAATATGCTGCATGTGGCAAGGCTTCTCGACTGGGTCTTGTGTCTCTATTTGTGCATCTTGGTCGCGGAATGGGCTTTTGTCGCGGAGTCATGCTATCGCGACAAGGGTCATCGCGCCAGGGGCTTGGCTGGTCTCCTCTTCATTTGGGGCCAGTTGGTCGCGGAGTATGCCTTTGTCGCGGAACACTGCATCGCGCCAAGGGCTTCCGCGACAAAGGTCTTCCTGGGCCTGCTGGATTGGGCCAGATGGGCCAAAAATATTCTTTTTGTGGGCTTTTCTATCTTTTTCCCATCTTTTTGTTTCCTTTTCTTTTTCTCATGTTTTTGGATTTTTCTAACATAAATATGCAATAAAATTACATATTTATGTCTTTTTCATACCAGCTTATTATTTTTACAATTATGCATAAATCAGTCCAATTCGACTGCTTTCTTACTTAATGTAAGACCGGAATGCGATCAAATGCCCGTTTAAGACACGGAAATGGATTGAAAATAATGGTCATTTTTGGCCATTATCAGACTCGCAGGACATACACAGCGAGGGGCCATCGGGCAGTCATGGATCGCAGCTTCCGCAGACCATGGGAGGTATTGTTAGCTTTTACCTAGAGTTGTGTACTGTAAATTGGATGATTCAGTTGTTTTCTTAAATTCTCCCCGAATATTCCAGAGCCACACACACATAGTTCGCGCGCAGACAGCATGTCCCCATACTCTACCGCAGTGCCTCCCGATGGTACGGGCGCAGACACAGGTAAGAATTTTATAAACCAGCATTTTATTTCGTCCATTATTATATTGTCAGTAACACCTGTACTTGGATTGTTGTCGTGTTAGGCACGGAGATGGTCCGTGCGGACACCGCACGCGGGGGAGCGTATGCAGTCGATTCAGAGGCTACACGTGTTGAGACGGGTAAGGCAAATAATGCTCTTTTGTTCGTGTGAGCCGTACCATTTCTAATATTAGACGTTTTCTTGTATTGGCAGTAATTTCTAATAATTCACGTTATTTTCTAGTGACCTCGACGGATGCGGTGGGCCAGCCATGTGACCCGGTTCCTGGGACGGCACAAGCGGACGACGGAGTCACCCTAGCAGAGGACACAGTGGATTCAGATGACGCGCGCACACCAGTCCAGTGTATGTTGAAAGTTATGTACTTAACCTGCATGTGTTGTTATTAAGTCATGATCGATTGTAAATATGTTCCATTTAATTCCCTGCCTGGTCGTAGCTCGGGTTGGCAGAAACGAAGGCGGCGATTCCGACAACGATGATCCTGTGCAGTTTGTTAGGAGCGCCCAGGATCCAGCACCGGTTCCCTATCGGACAAAGCGGAATGGCGTGCTCGCCCATCGTCTTCGCAGCCCATTCATGCGTCTCACCAGGCAACGGCGTAATAAGCGAACCGACGAATTCAAGTTATACTGCTTGGATGGCAAGTATAGGTATGGTTACGCAATTTTCCGTTCGTAAAGGTAGTGATTCCATATGACTCACCATTAACGCTTCGTCGTATGATTTATGCAAGCTGCGACGTCGGTACTGCTGAGGCCGCAGACCACCGGTGGTTTCAGAATTGGTGCACCGAATCATTTTTTCTGGATGACACCGTGAGTTCCCCTTTAATATAATATAATAAATTATCAAGTACTACGTAGGAAATTATCTTAATATATCCGGACTAATATTAATTGTGCATTTAAAATAAATTAATGATCTCTATAATTTACAGCACATGGACGCGTACCTAGGTATTATGCAGTACAAGCCACGCTTTATCAACTGCATGCCGCGACGGACGGGGTCTAAGTATGCCTTGATGGATTGCGCATTCCTGGTAAGTGTGCTTTGTTCAAATTTGATCTCAACATGTTGAATTTACTCAAATGTTGGAAAAAATGGTAAGCCCTTTCCGATCTATTATTATATTTTATTTTTGCTTTTACGCAGTCGGGGCTGTTGCGTGATTGTTGGGACGCGACCACCAAGAAGCCCCATTTTGATAAGTTAAACTTGAAGGAGATGTCGCAGTATATAGTTGGGGGAAGACCACAGTGGGGTTCGACTGCACACTGGGCGGAGTTGGATGAGGTTAGTGAATGCACTATTTGTTCATTGCGAAACAGAATGTTCCCGTGCAATACTTTACCTTACAGTGGGTTCGTAACAGGTCATATGCCCATGGTGCATCAGGCAGCACTGGGCCATAGTCCGGATCCGATTGGACAGCCGGACGATATTCTTCCATGACAGCATATGCACGCCCAGCGATGCTACGAGACCCGAGAAGTCGGAATTGTTGATAGCCCGGTTCGAAGACCTCGGACCATTGTGCACCATCATCCCATCACTGCTCCAGCATACCGGCTACTACCAGCTTCGGCCCGATCTTCCATACCGCGCGACCTGGGACATCTCCCTTCCGGAAGAAGGTTCCGTCATGCCGCAGAGCGACAGCTCCTCGTGTGGACCGCTTGCACTGTTGAACGCCAAGTGGGTTGTGGATGACAAGTTCCCCGATATTCAGAGATTCCGCTTTAACGCAAGACGGGTGCGAGAATTGCAAGCATATCAGGTATGGCGTTTCAGCGCGGACGTACGTGAGCCCGGCTTGTTCCGATTGCCGGATCCGCCCCCACCTATAGTGTTCGAAGTAGTCCAGTTCCCCGAGTTGGGCTCGCCATGATTGTACATATCCACATTGTGTAATTGCTGAGTAAACAATTTATTTTTTTTCGCTCAATTCTTTGTTTACGTTTAGTATTTTAATTTATGCTAATATAATTATAATTATAAAAAACATTAAAAATATTTTATAATTTTATAAACAAATTAATAAACACTATTGATTAGTAAAATATAAAATTATTAAATTTATTAAAAACTAGATTTTTCACCCGTGCTCCGCGTACGGGTAATAATTTTTTTTAATACAAATTAATATTAACTCGATTAATTTAAAATGATAGATGTTATTATTTTAATATATTTATGAAAATAATATTTTTAGTAAAGTATAATTTCTATTTATTTTTTTCAAAATGATATACGAAATAAATTTTTAATTTTTTTCATAATACATATACCAAAGTATAATTCAATTTTTTATGCAAATAAAATATAAATAGAAAAATTAGTCCATATTAATTACCGCCCCTACTATTATAAATATTATATGTATAATTAAATTGATTAAGTATATTAAAATTTTATGCCATCATTACTGGTTATGGAATTAGAAATTATATTTCGATTTATCTTAACTCAACGAATACCAAGTGAGAGGCGTGCTGTCTGGCACTCTACTTGCAGGCCGACAGTTTGATAATACATTTTCAATAGGGTTCATGCTGATGCAATGGTTAAACGGGTTTACCCCGCGCGCGGGGGTATGTGTAGTAATGCAGAGGACAGGCCAAAGGATTTAGGCACGAACACGGTGGACATTTCTACCACTAGAGGGCAGGGCACGGGTGGGTCGATACATTTTGTAAAGTGCTCCGACGGATCCGTACACGGTGGTGCATGAGTGGAATCATGATGGGTCGCTAGAACTATGCCAGTCAGCATGTATCATCTAAAAGTTCTGCAAGAAAAGATCTCCTAAACGAAATGATTGCTTTTCCCAAAGCGACACTGTGCCAAACCAGATGCAGGTGGATCTTTATGAAGGTAACAACGGCGCTGAGTTGATATTGCGATCAATCCGCTGCAATTCTTTTCCTCTGCCCCATCCCATTGTCCACTGAAAGGCGTCACGTAACAGAACCACCCTGCGGGTGACTTACTGATGTCGATGCTGCTGCTCAATTGCATCCACTCTCTTCATTTGTCATCATTGCACCCACTCACGATTGAATATAAGACTTCAGTTTACCATAAGTCAAACCTTGAAGTCGGACTTGGTTCATAACCGAATCATCCCTATCTTCCGTCCTTCAGTCGAATAATGCTGGCTTAAATTCGTGGCCGTCTTCCACGGGACGAATTTATGCCATCATTACTGGTTATGGAATTAGAAATTATATTTCGATTTATCTTAACCCAACGAACACCAAGTGAGAGGCGTGTTGTCTCCCACTATAATTGCAGGCCGACAGTTTGATAATACCTTTTCAATAGGGTTCATGCTGATGCAATGGTTAAACGGGTGTACCCCGCGCCGGGGGTATGTGTTGTAATGCAGAGGGCAGCCCAAAGGATTTAGGCACGAACACGGTGGACATTTCTACCACTACAGGGCAGGGCACGGATGGGTGGATATATTTTGTATAGTGCAGCGACGGAGCCTTACACGGTAGTGCATGAGTGGAATACATGATGGGCAAATGAAGAACTATGCCAATCAGCATGCATCATCTAAAAGTTCTGCAAGACAAGATCTCCTAAACGAAACGATAGCTTTTCCAAAAGCGACACTCTGCCAAAACAGATGCAGGTGGATCTTTATGAAGGTAACTACGGCGCTGAGTTGATATTGCGATCAATCCACTGCAATTCTTTTCCTCTGCCCCATCCCATTGTCCACTGAAAGGCGTCACGTAACAGAACCACTCTGCGGGTAACTTCCTCCTGGCGATGCTGCTGCTCAATTGCATCCACTCTCTTCATTTGCCATCATTGCACCCACTCACGATTGAATATAAGACTTCAGTTTACCATAAGTCAAAACTTGAAGGTGGACTTGGTTCATAACCGAATCATCCCTATCTTCCATGCTTCAGTCCAATAATGCTGGCTTAAATTCGTACAGTTGGTTTCGTGAGAGCTGGCTGGCGGGCTGCTACGGCATATTCTTGGCATGCATAATGATCAATGCTCCTGGCCCGCGGCAAGATACTGTGCCCGTGTGCATTTTAGTTTCTACCTAGTGGGAATGATTTGATCCGACATTTATTGTCAGAAGAAATTAAGAAGTGCATGGTCGGAGATTGTTGAGAATATTCACCCCGACTTCTGCCGCGGCATGTGTGCCCACAATGCCTTTCGCACGAACATGGTGGAAATTCTCCCACTGCATGGCAAGAAGGGCATGGGTTCATATTTTTATCTAATACAGCGATCGAGCCTTAAATGGTAGTGGATAAAGGCATCCAGAATGATGATCTCGCAACACCTCGAATGACCCTAATGTGCGTAAAGGTGTGTATCCTCCCATTCGTTGACCAATGGGCATTAAAACAAGCTTTGTAGGTATTTTAGAAGCAGATTATTAGAAGCACGACTACAATAAACCAAGACGGGTGCCATGCTTCCGATAATCTGCTTCTAAAATGCCTACAAAGATTGTGTTAATGCCCAGTGGTCATCAACTGGCAGGAGACCCATCTTTACGCATCCTTAGAGTAATTAGAGATCCAGCGAGCTGGTCATTCTGGATGTCTTTCTCCACTACCATGTAAGGCTCCATCGCTGTGTTAGATAAAGAATATGAACTCATGCCTTACTTGCCAATCAGTGGTAGAAATGTCCACCATGTTCGTGCGTCAGGCATTGGGGGCACACATACCACGGCAGAAACCGGGTTGAACATTCTCGACAATCTCCGACCATGCACTTCATAATTCCTTCAGGCAAAGCATGCCGGATCTTCTCATTCCCACCAAGTAAAATAAAACGCCCACAGTCACAGTATACTGTCGCGGCATAAGAGTCTGATCATTATGTGAGTCTAGAAAATGTCGAAGCTGCACGCCAGTCGCGTAAAAAGGGCGTGCCGAGTCACGCTTGCCACTCCAGCGTTTCTTACGGCATGCATATAACCTCTATATTCTCATTGATGGATTCAGCTCCTTGAATACTTCTCAAACAAGCTGTAGATGATTACAAAACTGCTACGCTCTGTGTTCCATGAGTATAATTTCACCATTCGAATCGTGCCCTTATTCCCTTGTCCGCCCCCAGTTATAAGTTAGTGATTCAGGCTGTTCTCCTTGACTGACAGTTCCAAAATTTTTAGGTTATGGAAACAGAAATTAACTTTCCATCTTCTGAACTCTTCTTCCCAAGTGAGAGGCATGTTGGCCGGGGCTATAGTTGCAGGCCGACAGTTTGGAAACTTTTTTCAGTAGGTTTCAATGAATACAATGCTTAAACGGGTTTCAATTACTGTTGGAAATACTCCAGTGACGGGGGAAACCCGTTTGACCATTGTATTCATTGAAACCTACTTAAAAAAGTTTCCAAACTGTCGGCCTGCAATTATAGCCCCGGCCAACATGCTTCTCACTTGGGAAGAAGAGTTCAGGAGATGGAAAGTTAACTTTTCTTTCCATAACCTCAAAAGTATGGAACTGTCAGTCAAGGAGAACAGCCTGGATCACTAACTTATAACTGGGGGCATACAACGGAACAAGGGCACGATTCGAATGGTGAAATTATACTCATGGAATACAGAGAGTAACAGTTTCGAAATCAGCTACAGTTTGTTTTAGAGATAGACAGGAGCAAAATCCATGAATCAGAATATAGAAGAGAAGGATGACAATCCACTTCCGATTAGTATTTTTCATGAACTCCGATTACACTTAAAATCGCAAATTCGTGCCCCACCAACTTTCATACAGCCGAATAAATGCATAACGTACGCTACCACTACCATACGTTACTCAGTTGGGCCACGTCTCCCACACGTGTGGTACGGGCCGGTTCAAATCAGGGACTGTACGAGGCATGTTCGCCGGGCACCCTTGTGCCGTGTGACCGTCCCGCCCGCACGATAAACATTTTCTCAGACCACGTGCCCGCCTTCCTGACGTCTCGGGAACATCGTCGACCGCGGAATTGCAGTTCTTCCGGTTGTGTCCGGTTTGTCCGCACCTGCGACATCTTTGGGGCCGCCCCGCACGAGATGCTCGTTCGACTGCCGATTGAAGCCTGGTCATTCTAGGTCTTCCAGCTTGACGGGGGCATTCAGGGGTCTCACATGGGGCGTCCGCAATTTCAGCCGGTATCATCCAATCATTCGGGTGTGCCATTGGATACACCGGCCCGCTCCATGCATCAACCAAACCAGACCGCCAATAGCACGCTCCAACATAGTGACTTATTTCGTGCCTCAGAACCCTGCACATATTAAATAATTTACGAGTGCTCTGTCAGGGAACTAAAGGGGCACATTACTGATATAATTAAACAATTTTGAAATCATACATACTGTATCACGGGGATGGCGTGGGCGCACGGGATCAAGTCATTCTGGAATCGCTGGCAAGTACACTTTCGCTCATCCGTCAGGCTCACTGTGTACGACTTATTGTTGTGTCTCACTTGGTACACATTCTCAGCCTGCGTTCGTTCTATCTTCATCTTCTGACCCAACGCTTTACGATCAAAAACCTCTCGTAATGCCCAGTCAGTTAAACATTCTGTGCTAGAAGATGCAGCTTGATGCCTTTTTCGGAACCAATCACCGATTGTCGCACGAAGCACCTCCAGCATGGAGCACACGGGTAACCTGCGTGCCCACAACAAGACATGGTTCATGCTTTCGACGATGTTCGTCGTCATCATGTCGTACCGACACACAGGACAGTGGACTCGAGAAAACCGTTCGGGCCCTATTTCCTCCACCAAATGCTTGTACGCATTCGGATACACGTCCCTGAGGGTAGCCATATGCCGCTCATAGACGGACCTCTTGTACGCGTATGCCGCTCCCATGAACGCGTCCACGGCTCCCTTTCCCCCATACTTGGCCAGATTCTTGCCCAAGTGCACGCAACACAAAACATGTGGAAAAGAGGGGAGTGCTTGTTCAACTGCAGCTCTTATTGCGGGAGAACCGTCCGAGATTATCAACACCTTATTGTGTGGAAGCAACACACCCCTCATTTGCATCAGAAACCATCTCCACGCCCGTGTCGACTCCTTCGGTCCAACACCGAAACACAACGGGAATATCTGATTATTCCCATCCTTTGTCACCGCCGCGAAAAGTATCCCCTTGTACTTACCCTTGAGGTGCGTGCCGTCAATGACAATAAAGGGCCGCATCTCTTTCCACCCAGAGATAGAGGCACTTAGCGCGAAGAAACAATACAAGAATTTGTTGTCAGAATCGACTACATACTCGGTCACGGACCCAGGATTTTGCTGCCGCAACATATATAGGTATGACGGAATCATCTTAAACGAGACGTCCTGCCCGCCGAATATATGTGAAATGGCATGGTTCCGAATCTTCCTCGCCATTTCCACGGAGATTCTAACGCCGTCCCTTAGCAACCGGGCCTGCAGCGCTTCGGGGCCCAACGTTTCCGCCCCAATCGCAACCTCATTGGCATAATATGCCCCCAAATGCCTCGACGGAAGTCTCGTATCAGGAATGTTGTCCGGGTCCATCACGCAACTGTGAGGTATCAATCTATAGACAGTCCATATCGATGCGGTGCCTCGGGCACGCATCCGGAATTCGCATTCCGCGACGGAACATCGTACCCAGTACCGCTTATTGTCAGACTTGCACGTCACATACCCGCACCTCTCTCCAACCAAGTACTCCACTAGTTTCTCTTGCAACCGCCTCTTCGTCGCGAAAACGGATCCGGGCGCCAGTTCTCTATCCACTGTTTCGTCCACGTACGGGTCCACGAACTCCTCAGGCAGGCCAAAGTCCGGGCGGGGCAAATTCCAATTCCCCTGGCTCATCTCAGGTACAGTGAACCCTACTGGCGGCGCCCCAATATCCGGATCGTCGCCGGCCTCTAACCCCTCGATAGAACCTCCGCTTCATACAATTCTCCAAAAGACCTTGAAAGAAGAGAGAATGAGTCGATGCCCCACCAACTCTTCGTAGTCTACGTCCGCGTCTGACTCCCCCCATTCATCCTGCCATTCTTCTTCCTCACTCTCATCACTCGGGTCCTCCTCCACATTGTTATCCTGCCCGCCCACCTCCCCTTCCTCGAACGCAATGACTGCATTGGGCACGCGATCCTGCTCCAGCTCCTGCTCCGGCACCCCGTCCGGGAATCCCGGATACTGTCCGGGGGTGCTCCTTCCGTAGTAATTCTGATGTTCTGGTGCATAGCCACTGCTAGTAGCATCTGCATTCGAGGACAAAAATGGATTGTGCGACGATGGGAAACCGAATATGCGTTCTGTCCAATTCCCTGCCCGAACACCACCATCCGGATACGGGGCTGCGGTAGTATAATTTGCTAGTTCATGCATTCCTTTTTCGGGGAACACAACCTTACATTAGATATGATCTCTAATAAGCACCTATCTCTAGATCATTTCTTTCTCTACAAATAGCCAGATTTCATGATAAAATTTTGTGGTGGTATGGCATTGTGGCCATATATGTTTTTTGCAAGTATAAACTATTTTTTCTAGTTGGATAACTATAATCTTTGTCTGAGCAATTTTTAAATAAGATAAAATTAAGAAAAATAAAATAGTCATACAAATACAAACGAAAATGAATAAATTTAAATAAAATAATTAATATAATTAATTAGAAATAATGAAGTAAAAATTGTCACATAAAATAAAATAATAAAGTAAATATGATATAAAATAATTTTTAAATTAATTTTTAAAGTAAAAGAAAATAAAATAAATAGAATTTGATTTATCATTCAATTTTATGTTATTTTATTTCATTTAATTGTTTAACTTTACTAGTTAATTATACTTTTATTCTATTCAAGTTAAAAAGAAAAATTTAATTAATAAAATACATTATTTTTAAATTGTATAAAATTTAATTATATAATTATAATTATAGTACACACGGATCTATGAAAATACAATTTTCAATTTACAATCTTGATCTTTTTTTTAAAAAACTTTGTTAAAACTATTTCTTTTCATTTATAATTGCAAAATAATTATAATTAAAATGAATAGTAATACAAAAATAGACTAATTATTATTTTAATTAATAAAATTTTTTAATTATTTTTATATTTGCATTATTTTAATTTTTATAATAATAATATTTATTATTATTTTTAAATTTGCATTATTTTTATATTTTTTTTTATTTTTATATTTGCATTATTTTAATTATTAAAATAATAATATTCTCTTGGTTGCTTTTTAAGTATTTTTTTATTTGCATTATTTTAATTAATAATTTTTTTTATTATTTTCATATTTGCATTATTTTATTTATAATTTAATTATTAACTTCATAATACAATTTCTTCAACTATTCTGCTCTAAGAAAAATGTAATAAAATAATAATACTACATAAAAATAATGTAAATGTAAACACAATTTTCTTGTAATCTCATTTTTTCCTACAGTCTTATATTCTATTTTTCAGATAAAGTCCAACATTTCATCGCTTAATCTTATCTCTATAATATAAATAACGATGTAAAATCCTTATTATAATGATTTATATATTACTTTAATTTTTAAATATTTCCACAAAATTCTTTGAATAATAATAATAATAATAATAATAATAATAATAATAATAATAATAATAATAATAATAATAATAATAATACAAGTAATGAAGCCTTATTAAATCTCTTACATAGTCAACAACACCATAAGAATGGATAGCCAAACTCCACACAAAATTAACAAATTAACCATGTGCATAACAACTTAAAGAATTAAGTCTAACATATCTAACTAACATGCATCCAAGGCTTGAAATTTCACTTAATTGAAAACATTATGCAGCTAAAAAAATATTTTGAATATATATTTGTAGGTATATACAACACGTATAAATACTTACGATTATCATTGTGCTCAATGTCATTTCCGGTGTTCACGTCCCCTCCAAACAGCCCTCCCGAACCAAACAGCCAAGAGGACATTACTTTCGCGCAATAGTGCAACTGCACCAAACACAGTTAAAAAAAAATTAAACATTTCACCCAAAGCAACAAAATAACAAAAAAAAAAAAAAATCATCTTGGCCAGGGAACTTGGCCCGGCCATGATGGGAATCCGGGCCAAGCACCAGTCTGCAGAACCAAACACTGGTTGCTCGACAGTGCTTGGTCCACTCAATGTGCATGAATCCAGAGCAACAACTTACAACCCTGAACCCTGAGCCCTACAGCCACCCCCCCCCCCCCCCACTTGGCCCGGCTTCTTGGCCCGACCAAGGTGGGAGTCCGGGCCAAGCATCAGGATGCAGAACCAAACACTGGTTGCTCGACAGTGCTTGGCCCACGGGCGTTGCATGAACAAAAACGCAGACCCTGAGCCCTACAGCACACTTCCCGCTTGGCCCGGCTTCTTGGCCCGGCCAAGGTGGGAGTCCGGGCCAAGCACCAGGATGCAGAACCAAACACTGGTTGCTCGACAGTGCTTGGCCCACGGGCGTTGCATGAACAAAATCGCATAAAACACTTACATTTCTCGATATTATAGCATAAAACCCTCGAGTTAATTATTGTTTTAGTAGTTTAGACAGAAATTCATGACTTCACATGAAAAATCTTTTAGGTTATCTCTTTGATGGACACGGAAAAAGAAACATATTCGTTTAAACAATTTATCAAAAAAAAAACTTACAATAGATATTTAGTCGTTCGGATCTTCGCCCAAAATCAATCTTTCGCTAGCCCTACACGTCGGATCTGAAATAATAACAAGAGATTAATCAATTGGGGCGGAAACGTTGGGCCCCGAGCTCAAAATAATACGAACGAGGAAATTTTTTCAACGAACCCGAGCTCAACCGGAGGAGCATTCACGTCGGACGGCGAAAATGGTGGCAGTGCGAATGGTAGTATATCACCGTCGGAGTATCTCGTTGGTGGCAGTGTTTTCAAAATATCTAGATCCGTCCAAACAATTTGAACGAAAATGGTGGAGAGGAAGTTGAACAATGAATGTGCGTGGTGGGGGAGGTTATGGCGAAGAATATATTCCATGCACTCACAGGACGGGAATAAATGCTGCACGTAATGACAATTGACTAGCTTTCGGCCTTCCCGAGGCTTGGCCCGGATAGATTTAGGCACGGGCCAAGAGACAAGGCCACCGGCCAAGCAAACAGGCACTGGCTTGGCCCGGAGACTTTATGTCACGGGCCAAGCTAAAAGCCACTGGCCAAGCAAATTGGCACTGGCCATGCACTTGGCCCGGACACTAAACATCTTGGCCCGGCGGGCCAAGCTTAATGGTTCCGGGTCAAGCACCTCTAACCAAGAACAATTTTGGATAAGTCTGGATTACTCTTGGCCCGGGTCTACTTGCTTGGCCCGGCCCGGGCCAAGCATCCGGGCCAAAGGCTTTTCAGTCTTTTCGGGTAAAAAACTAATGTCCGTAAAGCGGCGGGCAGAAAAGTTTCTGGCAAGATCTGACAGGCCACAGTCATCTTTCACCCTATTATTACAGAGAGTACTACTACAGCATATTCGGCGGGGCCTACAGACATTATCCAGGATTATACAAAAAACAAAATATCTTATTTCCGTTTCAAATTTCGATTGAAATTAAGATAAGCAACTGCACTCTCAAATTCGGTAAAATTTTCGGTCCTCATTCCAAATGGAAACATTGCCTCTTCAATTCTCGCCCATCAATGCTCCGCGGCTTGCTCAGAAGCGGAAGCGATTGAATTCTCTCGATGCCTCATTCCGTGTCCCTATTGCTACTCCTTACTCCTCCAATGTCAAAATTCGCCACAATGTAAGCCGAAATTCAGCATTTTTAAATTTCGATTTGTTATTTTCCCTTTATGTGTTTTTTGGGTTGTTGATTGGAGTTTGGTGTTAGTTTAGTGTAGGAGCGGAATCAGAATGCAAGTGGTCGAAGAAGAGTTCGAGGTGAAGCAAATGAAAGATTTGGCTGCTGCTAGGAGGAGATGGGAATCTCTGGTAACTCAAATTCTTCCTTTCTAATTCCGTTTTCTAGAAATCGAGTGATGCAAACTTCTAAGAGAAGAGTACCTTACGTTTTTGTTATAATGAATTATGTGGATTGATACACTGGAATTAACTGTAATGGAACACATGGCGTTGCAAATGTGATTAAAGATTTGGTTTTCGACAATAAATGAGGAAAAGTTAGCTGCTCTAATTTTCTGTGTTCTGATATTACATATAAATCATAGAAGAGATGTATTTGCATAATTGGCTAGTTGTTAAATGGATAAAACTTGAGCCTAATGGCTTGGTTTGTTGGGCAAGTGGACTGCTATTATGGAGAGTCGAACATGTGGTGGGAGATTGCACTGCAAAAGTGCTTTCAGCCAGGCCCATCCTGTCCGTAGAAGCTAGATTTAAGGATACCAATTGGCGAATTTGGATTAGGACTGATGTGTGTGGTATCTTGGCTGCTAAATGATGGGCAAAAATAGAAGCAAAATTTCTTATCTTGAAAATGTAGAAAGTAATTGAAGCGACTTAATCAGATATGAACCCTAATTTTGTAAAGAAATGGGAAAGACGAAGGTTTTTATGAGTTATGTGCACCATTTAAACTATATAAAATGGTGCATTTTGGAATTTGCAGTCCATATGCAGTATTCCACGTGTGTATTGACAATGGTAGTTTTAGGAACTATGTTAGAGTTTACCATATTATTTGGTCGGCGGCTTGGTATTTGTTTGTTGCTCCTCCATATAAAACAAGACTATATACATGATTCCGGATTCCCGATGTAGGTTAAGAAGCCTATTGATCATCATGTTTTGTGATGTGATCTGGTGGCTCAATGGGCGTTCTCAGTCCATTGTGGGATTGGGACTAGTTGTATTTGGATAAGTTATTCATTGCTATGCAGGAGGAGGAAACAAACTTCCTCTTCACATTAAAGAGTTGCATGTTGTGTTCTCTTACATAACCACATTATGTTCATGACACAGCCCTGATATTTACATCTCAGAAGGCATTTAGCAGCACATTTATTCTGCAGTTGTACCCGAAAATAATTTTTTCAGATGTATTAGGTATTTATAATCAGATCCTGTTTACTGGAATGTGTATGTGGTGTTATTTATTTCATTTAGATATAGTGACTCAGAACTGATCAGTGTAAGAAAGTATGAATTGATTTCAGTTTTGGAAATTTATGTGTTTACTCTTTAGGTCAGGGAGGGGAAAGTCAAAGTTCTGACTCCAAGAGAAGCTGGGTATGCTATTAGACTCTCAAATAAAACCTTGCTTGACGTTCGTCCCTCTACCGAGCGTGAAAAGGTGAATACACTTTGTTCAAGGTTGCATCACAATTTGTTGTTTTCATTGGTTTGTAAGAAGCAAACACTGGATTTACTGTATTTTTGTATGTTTCCAGAAAAAATATGCTTTAGTTTTTTTTTTTTTATGGAGAACTTCACTGCTGGTTTTCTTATTGCATAGAGTGTTTCTTTGCAATTTTTGTTCCTCAGTCGATTTTATTACAGCGTATCATATACTCCCTCCGTTTGTTAAAAATTGTAACATTCCTTCATTTCACGTTATTCAATACACATTTTTAACACTTAATATCTCAAATTATATACAAGTAAAAATTATAAAAATTTGATATTCTAAAACTACGCGATTAGACGAATCTTACAAGATCCTACTTGACTATGTTTTATCTTATATAATTATGTTAAAACATTGAATGAAAGTTACTCAATGAATAGTAACAACTATGCAAATGTTACATTTATTTCAAAACAAAGGGAGTATATATATATATATTATTTGTTAAGATGAGTTGGCGTCTAATGATTTGCATATTTACATGAAAAAAACAAGGTCCAATCTCCAATGTTTTGGCTGTCATCTTACCATTTACCTGGTATATTTGTAATATGAGTTTGTCTTTGACTGTTGATCTGAAGGCATGGGTCAAAGGCTCCACTTGGGTTCCAATATTTGATGTTGATGACCAAGTCGAAGCTGGCGCTATTGTACGGAAGGTCACCGACTTTGTAATGGGTATATTTCCTGATATATGCAATCAATTGTTTTCACTGTGTTTTATTCATGTTATGTGTTAAACAACATAACCTAGTACGAGTACCATAACATTGATACCATGTTAAACAACGATAGGAGGTTCCAACCCAAAACCAATTGGCAATGAGTGGAGTAGCTCCTATCCTATATAAACCAGGGGGCAATCCACAACATAATCGATTTGTGATCTTAACATTGTGCATTCCCAGGATGCATTGGATTAATGTGTTCGGCTTTTTCTCGTGCTTTCGACACTCTCTGGTACTGTGGGCTATATGAAGAGGAGGATATATGCGTGGGTGTGTGTGTGTGTATATCATCAATGTCAAAAAAATTGTTTAGGCAACTTTTAATAGATTTTTCTTTGATATCACTAGATTGTAATAGATCTATTTGAGGTAATAACTATAATGTGTATTTTTAGGCGGGTGGTGGAGTGGCGTCCCAACATTATCCTTCAATAAGTATGATAATTCTCATCTTTTTCTCATCTATATTCTAACTTTATTGTATGCTATTGATAAAACCTCTAATATCTATCTTGACAGGCAATTTGTGCCCAAAGTTCTGGAGAAATTTCCAAAAGACACTGACCTAATTGTTGCATGCCAGAAGGGATTGAGGTGAGATTTCCTTATTCTCATTTGTTGTTATTTACAAATATCTATTTGGCATCAGGATATATTAATCCAAAAGTTGGAAAAGTTCCAACATATGTTTGGATTTCCTTCATGTCACATTTGTTGCAGTAATTTATTATTATCATCACACACATCTAAAACTGTATTCAGTTACCTATTTGGTTTAACATCTATTTTCCTAATTCTTCGAGTAACAACAAAATTTTCTCTGTTGTTTCATATCATAACCATGGTATACACAATATTTGGCATGCATGTAATTTTCTCCATGATGCAAATTTGTTGCTTTTGCTGCTGTTATCTTTCTCAATTGATTTTTGATGAGTCATCATTCTATAATAAGGCAGATCCTTTGCAGCTTGTGAGATGTTGTATAATGCTGGTTATGAAAATCTTTTTTGGGTCCAAGAGGGTTTGGAGGCTGCCGAAGAAGAGGTGTTGTCATTACTCCGCTTATTCTCATCATTTTCATCTAATCACTCTTGTTTTTTGGTAACTGCTACTTGTTCATTGAATCAAGCATTTTACTTATGTCATAGGACCTTGAAAGAGAGGGATCGCAACCCTTTAAGCTTGCAGGAATTGGTGGCCTTTCAGAGTTCCTTGGGTAACTTTTTCTATAAAGCACATTCAAGCATTTTTCTTTAAAGCATATTCATACTAAAAGGTTGTCCAGTTTTATAACCTTGGCAATGTTGGTCTGATGTCATCAGTTGGACAGATCAACAGAGAGCAGCAGCTGCCAAGGAAGGCTGGGGCTACCGAGCAGTCTTCTCAGCCCGTCTGGTAATCATTTTCTTTCCCCATGGATTGATTAATGGTGAAGTTTGTAATAATCATTGGCTTCGGTAATTAAAGAAAGAAAGTCGGTCGTCGGTTGCAGATTGGGCTTTTTCTCTTGGCGGATGGTTTGTTTCTTGGTGCACAGCAACTGGGACACTATCTCAAGGACTTGAGATCTCACTAAATGAATGGGACCAAAAATCTTGCAGCAGTTAAAGGTTTTGTTCTTCATCTTGTAGCTTGCCGGATAAATGTCTAAATGTCAGGAATTCAAGTGTCTCTGGAATATACTTAGAAGTATATAATAAAACCTTGTCTTTTTGGAGTGTTGAAAGCGTTCCCTGGATTTCATTTCATTTTATCATCATTCACATTTTTGTCTAGGTATATTATTAAAGGCATATTGAGCATTTTAAGTTCATTTCACTAATAATAATACACTGTGCAGATCTGCTTACAATATAAAAACATGTGGTCAACTTCTTGGTTATACTTAATTGAATCCCTTTGATGAGAACAAAATTTTATTACCAAAAGCTTGGAACATCACATATCACTTGAAGTGCAAATTAAAAATATTTTTAAATTATAAAAAAGCGTCTCGTTGGAATGGGAAGGACGGAGTATTAGGAGCGAATATGTCAGGGTGCAATCAAGCCCAATCAATGACTTGATGTGCTGCGGTCATCACACACCATTGATCAATTTTGTATATCAACTGTTAGTTGAGATTAATTTGAGAATTTAAAAATTAAAATTTGCTATATATTATTCCAAAATGTACTTTAGTACATTTCATAAACAACTTATGTATATTTCAGCGATTTGTTGATTAATAGCGACATACTATAATATATTTTAAAGATATGCATAGTGCTTTTGGCAACGGCTTCTGTGTTTTTCGGCAACGTATTATAGTATATTTTCAGCGATATGCTATAATATTTTTCAGCGACTTCATAAAAGTTGCAACCCCAATTATTTGGTTTAACATATTTCACCGATTAGCTGCGTGTATTTTAATGATATACCATATAATATTTCAGTGACATGCCATAATATTTTTCAGTGATAATCTATGTGTATTTTCAGCGACTAGACCATTAGATAATTTTTTTGGACAATTTTATCCTTTTCAATTTAGAACCGTTGGATTTGAATGAATGATTGAGATATTGTATCTTGATGTACTATGAATTTGATGATTGCACCATAACCGTGCTCATATTAGTACTTTTTTTTTTAACGTACGCTATCTACACAAAATATTCTTGCTAAACACGCACTATTTACTTAATAGATACCATCTGAACTTATAAAATTATCATATTACTAACACACCATATGTATATTTTACCCCAAAAAAAAAAAAAAACACATCATATGTATTTACTATTATTCCCTTATAATTATTTGTTAAAGATAACATTTACTACCCTACGTACCAAAACTTTATTAAATACACATCAATAATTATTTATTGAAAGTACAGATATGTTCGAAAATATTTTCCACACGCCACATGTCCAGGAATAATTTCGGACAAACCTTCCATGTTCAGCTTTATACTTCCTCTGTTTTCCAGAAAGTGCAACATTTATATGACATGGATGTCCGGACCGACCCGACTGGCGGACGGCCCGATCCGATTATTTGGAACCGACTGGAAAATATTCCGAGCAGACAAAAAAATATTTGGAATTATCCGGAACAAAATTCCAATGGGCTTGGATTAATTAAGTGGAGCAAAACAAGTCTTGGCCCAAAACTAGAAAGAGCCCAACAAAGAAATGAAGAGTCCAATCCACTAGGCCCAACAATTGCTTCATCCGGCCCAAACTCCAAACTCCACCCAACGCAAGTCCAAGTTGCGTACAAACCAATTCAACTAAAATTGGTGCGGGGCCCACCCATTTGAAGTATCATCTTCTCCAATTTGTTCGTAGCAACACCGGCCCTCCTCCATCTCCGATCACTTCATTCAGCGGCGGCTCCCCGACGTCCACACCCGTTGCTCCGATCGACATCCTGCTCCGGCCGACGAGTTCTTCACCCCTCCAACTCCGACAACGGCCAATCGCCTCCTACGCTCATCACCTTCATCTCCGAACAACCACGGCCTCCGGCGAACATGTCACCCTCCCCGGAGCTCCCTCGGCCAACTTCTCCAACATTCCAGCGGCCGCACCCGTCTTCCCGTCGCCATCTTCAAGTTGGCCACCGCCTTGTCCGTCGTCCCTCGTCGAGTCTCACCATCACCACAACACCAACCATCGTCACCTCCGGCCAAGAAACCCTCGAATTATTCTTTGGCCGCCCCCGCAATTTCCACTCGTCATCAGCAACCTCCAACATCATTTTGGAGTCACGGCAGCTCATCCACCATCGTCTTCTCAAATTCCGGTCACCCCGAAAGCCGTAACGTGGACGAAGAAGAAAACCCCGAAAGCCGCAACGGGTTTGTTTCTGGCCACTTCAGGCGCCTTCCGGCCATCTTCTCAAGACCAGCGGCCACCCATCACCTTCCCCGACTCCGGCAATGGCCCTCTCCATCATCACAGCCGCTCCACCTCCACCGTCATCATCTCCGGTCACTTCCTCATTTCCGGCGAAAGTCCAGTCACCACCATTAATGTCCAGCAGCTCCTCCTGTCGCCAACCATCTTCAACCCTGTCGCAATAGCAGCCTCCCTCCGCGACATGAGAATGCTCGGTTCCGCGACATGGAATTCAAATTGTGCCCATTTCCTCTTATCCAATTTGCTACATGCACCTGGGAGTTGGGGATCCTCAAGACACAACATTATTTTATTTCCACCCTTGGGACCCCGAAGTCCTGTCCCTCTCTTCGCGAAGCCCCGAAAGCATTTGAATTTCATTTCCTGTCGTGATAGCCTCTACATTTGTGTTTCCGCGACATGCTGCCTCCGCGACAGGCTCAACAATCTCATTAGCCTTGTTTAATTGATATTAGCACTTGTTTAATTAGTTGTAATGGGTTGATTAAAGCCCTTAGTTAATTCTCTAGCTTAATTAATCCTTGTATTAGGGTTTGCCTATATATATGGCTTCCCCAACTTCATTTCTGACCTTTTGAAATATTATTGAACATTTTGCTTGAAAGCATTTTATCAATTATTCTTGAAGTCATTTGAGAGTTTGTGGGAACCGAAAACCCTCACCTATCTTCATCTATTCGATTTCTTTGCTTCGATCCATGGCATCAATTATTTGGTATCAGAGCCTAGCAAAGAATCAATAGATCTATCTTTCCAAAAATCCATAAAAATTCAAAAATCCTCCAAAAACCCCAAAAATACACTCACTGTTTACTGTTCATCAAAAATCCGTTTTGCTCAGTCCATATTCTCTGAATTCTGAGTTCATATTCGGTTTTGTTGGGTAGTTTACACTCAAAATCATATAAAGTTTGAAAAATTTGGCCAAGGGAATCATTTTCTATGAATTTTTGAAGATCTTGGCCCTATTTTCTCAAACTTTTGTTCTTCACCTTGTTCATCTCATTGTTCATCCACTTCACACACCACCACTCCCCATTTGGAACCACGTTCCATTTGGTAACTCCCCAATCATCCATTCCTAGGGGTTATAATGCCCAAATTTTTCCAAATCCTTCATCTTCATCAAAACCATTTCAAGAAAACCCTAAAAATACATATTCTGTCCACTTTTTGAATTTTCTGGTTTTGGCTCTTTGAGATTTTGAGAAATCTGATTCCATATTCTTAATTCTCATCTCAAGAGCTTTCCATTGGTGTATGGCCCATTCAATTCCGAGTTCATATGCCCAAGTTATTCCCATTTGAAGATTCATGAGTGTTCTTCATGTTCTTCAACCAAAAACCAAAAATATCCTATGTTTTGCTTTTTGTTTCCTTGATTTTGTGTTTATGAACTTGTTTCCATCCATATAAAACTCATTGTGTGGGTATTGCATCATTTTCTAAGCATTTTGAGCATTGGTTGCAAGATTGATGTTAAGGGTTGCTTAGATTGCTTTCATTTTTCACATCCTGAACTTGTTGATTGAATTTCACTTGGGGGAACAGGGTCTGCTTTGATCTCAAGGGGTTATTTTACATATTTTGGGTGTTAGGAATCGATTGGGACTGGTTTCAAGAGTTTTGGAGTTCATTTGGTCGCCCAAACATCGAAAACAAAAAGATTGCCAGTGTGAGTCCGAATCTGTCCAAACTTTGAAGGTGTATGAACATATGAAGATCATCGAATTACTTGATGAATCTTCAATCATTTGAAAGCCCTTTGAGTTCTGAATCCATAGAAATTTGAATCACCCATTTTGGACTTGTTTTGAGGTCACTATCACACTTTTGGCAAAAGGTGTACTTTTCTGGCGACACCAAAAGTATTGGGCGAGTGTGGGCGCGTGTGAGCGACAAAAGGACTGATTCTTTTTGCATTGTGTTCCTAATAAGCCAAAGTTTGTTAAGGAATTGATCCCATAGGTTTTGGGTATCATTTGGGCACGCTACAGCTTCAGTTAACACACTGTCCAAGCAAATACAAGCTGCCAGCATCTACCTTTTTGGGAATTTGAGTGTTTGGTTTGTCTTGAGTGCAAAAGTGAGCCACCCACAAATATTTGGGACTATTTCTTGAGTGTTTACAATAAAGTGAATATTGGACTGGCACAATTGTGAAACCTAGCCCTTGAAGCCACTTGAGTAATTTTTACAATAAAGTGGATATTAGACTGGCACGGTTGTGAAACCTAGCCCGAGAAGTCACTTGAGTAATCGGGTATTTTCTTGAGCGATTTTTACTTGTGAGATTTCATTTTCCACTTATATATTATGAGCTTAATCGATTAAAGGGAACTGAAACGTGATAAGCAAGTGCCCCTATCGAAATTGCAACCGATTATCATTTTGCATTGCATATCACACACAAGTATTTATTTTCTTTGATTGAGTCGAACTTTGCATTTTGTTTCGTGCATTGTGCGTCACATATTTAATCCGATCTTCCTACTCGACTCTTTGAATGAGCCTCAAGAATTGAATTGTGATCGAACACTTTGAGTTTGAGAACTGAGTGAGGAAAGAAAGAAAAGAGAGGAGGTCACCAAAAATATTTTATTTTTATTTTATTTTCTAACTTTATATATATATATATATATCTAGTTTTTCCTTTCTGATATGGCAGGACACGTTGAGCCAACAATGACTGATCTTATGGATATGATGATGTCCATGATGAAAGATATTGCCACGAAATCTGATATTGAAGCACTTCAGCGTACCATCAATACTACTATTGTTTCTGGTGAGGATTCCTTGCAAAGGCATATGGATGGTGGTATTGCAGATGAAGTTGCAGACCTGCTACAATTTCAGAATGATGCCAAAGATGTCATAGCGGAAGGAAAAGAACAGATTGATAATGTTGACATATGCGAAGAGCCAGCTAAGGAAGAGAGCGCACCAGTCGAGCCAACCATAGCAGATTTGATGGATTTCATGAGAAAGAACTGGGGAGATGAGATCAACTCCAAATCGGATGTCCTAATCAGAACAGATAACTATATTGGAATTGAAGTTCCATGTGATGATTTAAAGGGAGAATCTTCATGTCAAGAATATAATGAAAATGCTAAAATAGCAGATATTGCATCTGAACAATTGGTTGATAATCTTGACAGGACCGAGCCAGAAAGCTTAACCGAGGAAGAATCATGCAGCACATCATCTCCAACTAGTGAGCTTCCTGTAGAACAAGCTGAGCTTCCTACAGAACAGGTTAAATTGGTCCATGATTCTTTAGAGCTCCCAAGGGTACATTCTTTCCATTTTTCTACCTTGATTATACCCGATGAATTTCCCATCCATGAGCAACATAGTTCAGATGAAAACTGCATAATTTCTAAATCATATTCCGAATATGTTGATCCATTTTGGGAACATGCTGAAAGTTCAAAGCCTAATCAGTATCGTTTGCACTTATTAGAAAAATTAATTTTACCTGATAAAATGCATACTGATTATGAAAAATTTCATTACACTGGTCGAATTCCTTTGAGTCATATACACTATTTAATATTTTATTTGGGACTGAAAGGATTCAGAGTGCATCTGCGAGTTCATCATTTTCCACTATCCAAACGGAGATTCGTCCGTGGCCGTGTACGAGCTTCAATTAATTGCGAAGATCTATCCAAAGTCAAGCATGTGGAATACAATCCAGGTGGTCGTGTTCCAATACTTGAAAACTTTAAATCTGATTCTAAAAGAACAACGACTGCTGCATCTGATAGAAATAATTATTTTTGCAGGAATTTAAATTCTCGAGCTGATCCCGTGAGCAGTCTGCAATTTATTCTCAAAGGAGATTCTATGCAATATTGTGATTATCCGATGGATCCTACTGTGATACTTTCCCAATCAGCTTTGGAGACCAAAGCTTTTCAAGGGGGAGAGTATGACATGGATGTCCGGACCGACCCGACTGGCGGACGGCCCGATCCGATTATTTGGAACCGACTGGAAAATATTCCGAGCAGACAAAAAAATATTTGGAATTATCCGGAACAAAATTCCAATGGGCTTGGATTAATTAAGTGGAGCAAAACAAGTCTTGGCCCAAAACTAGAAAGAGCCCAACAAAGAAATGAAGAGTCCAATCCACTAGGCCCAACAATTGCTTCATCCGGCCCAAACTCCAAACTCCACCCAACGCAAGTCCAAGTTGCGTACAAACCAATTCAACTAAAATTGGTGCGGGGCCCACCCATTTGAAGTATCATCTTCTCCAATTTGTTCGTAGCAACACCGGCCCTCCTCCATCTCCGATCACTTCATTCAGCGGCGGCTCCCCGACGTCCACACCCGTTGCTCCGATCGACATCCTGCTCCGGCCGACGAGTTCTTCACCCCTCCAACTCCGACAACGGCCAATCGCCTCCTACGCTCATCACCTTCATCTCCGAACAACCACGGCCTCCGGCGAACATGTCACCCTCCCCGGAGCTCCCTCGGCCAACTTCTCCAACATTCCAGCGGCCGCACCCGTCTTCCCGTCGCCATCTTCAAGTTGGCCACCGCCTTGTCCGTCGTCCCTCGTCGAGTCTCACCATCACCACAACACCAACCATCGTCACCTCCGGCCAAGAAACCCTCGAATTATTCTTTGGCCGCCCCCGCAACTTCCACTCGTCATCAGCAACCTCCAACATCATTTTGGAGTCACGGCAGCTCATCCACCATCGTCTTCTCAAATTCCGGTCACCCCGAAAGCCGTAACGTGGACGAAGAAGAAAACCCCGAAAGCCGCAACGGGTTTGTTTCTGGCCACTTCAGGCGCCTTCCGGCCATCTTCTCAAGACCAGCGGCCACCCATCACCTTCCCCGACTCCGGCAATGGCCCTCTCCATCATCACAGCCGCTCCACCTCCACCGTCATCATCTCCGGTCACTTCCTCATTTCCGGCGAAAGTCCAGTCACCACCATTAATGTCCAGCAGCTCCTCCTGTCGCCAACCATCTTCAACCCTGTCGCAATAGCAGCCTCCCTCCGCGACATGAGAATGCTCGGTTCCGCGACATGGAATTCAAATTGTGCCCATTTCCTCTTATCCAATTTGCTACATGCACCTGGGAGTTGGGGATCCTCAAGACACAACATTATTTTATTTCCACCCTTGGGACCCCGAAGTCCTGTCCCTCTCTTCGCGAAGCCCCGAAAGCATTTGAATTTCATTTCCTGTCGTGATAGCCTCTACATTTGTGTTTCCGCGACATGCTGCCTCCGCGACAGGCTCAACAATCTCATTAGCCTTGTTTAATTGATATTAGCACTTGTTTAATTAGTTGTAATGGGTTGATTAAAGCCCTTAGTTAATTCTCTAGCTTAATTAATCCTTGTATTAGGGTTTGCCTATATATATGGCTTCCCCCAACTTCATTTCTGACCTTTTGAAATATTATTGAACATTTTGCTTGAAAGCATTTTATCAATTATTCTTGAGGTCATTTGAGAGTTTGTGGGAACCGAAAACCCTCACCTATCTTCATCTATTCGATTTCTTTGCTTCGATCCATGACATCAATTATTTTGCACGCAGTTCAATGCATATTTTTAACAATTAATAACTCATATTGTATATAAGTAAAAATTATAAAAAGTTGATTTCTAAAACTACGTGATAAGACGAGTCCAATAAGATTCCACTTGACTATGTTTTTCTTTGTATAACTATGTACAAATTTGAATCAAAATTAAACAATGAACAGTAGCAAAAAGTTAAATGTTGCAATATCATGGAAACGGAGGAAGTATATATATACATATGGCCTTTCAGTTCAGTATAATTTTTTAGACGAACATTCGGATCACATCAGATGCATTGAATAAAGAGAGGTAAATCGTGTTCCTTTCATGTGACAATGCCATCAACTCGACATTGTAAGTTCTAGCAACAAAGTAACCCATTTTTGACAAGTAGAACTAAGTGTACGATGTGAAAACGTCCCTGTAATCCGTACTAATAACACTTGTGCATGTACAGGAAAATATGTGAAACAATCAATGCATGTTCAAGACGTAACATATGCGTTCAGGAAATTTTTTTGCACATGACAACTGTTCATAAAACCACTTCTCAACACGACGCGAATAAGACCAAAAAAAAAATGAATTTAAGGTGATTATCATGAATTCAGGGACTAATTTCTCATCCCACAATTCGCATATATCTACCTGTAGAATATTTAATGTTTTTTTACACTAATTTGGTTACAATTTAAGTGATATTTAGTGTAAGAAAATACTTAGGTTTTCAATGGAGAAGAGAGGGAAGAACATGTGATTTGGGGTTTATACATGGTTGTGTGTATTTTGCAATTTGGTAGGATAAAATTAGAAATGTTATATTTAAATACTTCCTCCGTCATTTAATAATGTTAACTTTGCATAGTAGAATATTATTATTAAGTAACTTGAATGGACTTTTTAACACAATTATATAGTAGGATAAAACATAATTGAGTGAGATAATGTTAGAATCCTCAAATCACATAGTTTTAGAATATCAAATTTTTATAATTTTAGTTTTATACAATTTGAGATACCATTTGTTAGTAAAATTTTGCATCGAATATTAATATCTTTTTTTTTTTGAGGAATCACTGAAGGTCTTGAAAAGGATGGTGCGAACTCATGCCACATAAATTACAATGGGGAATAAAAAAGAGGGATATGGCCTATCGAACCTTCAGTTGGAAGTCTAAAAACTTAACCAATTGAGTTAAATCCTCATTCCCTAATAGTATTAATATTTTTTGGGAACGAGTGTGGAATACATTTAATACTGATGGGATGATGTGTCTTTACAAAAATACTTTGTGTGTAGACAGTAGACTGTGGAGATAGCTGGTGTCATTTTTTTATTTTGCGAAAATATTTTTTAATTGAAAAATACTACAGGCTTCGTTTCCTCTTTTACTCGTTCTGCTCATTCTTGCCGACGAACGCTGCAAATAATTTCCTTGGTAAGAAAATTTTCCATGATCTGTAATATGCATTGACTTTCCTATATTGATGCTGTAATCATCTTATTAACTTTTTTCATTGAAGGATTTTAGTTGAACTTTTAGATGATTGAACTGTTCAATTTAATTTGGTATACATTTTGTTAAATTTTCTGGAAAGTGGCTTAATCCAAAATTCGACGCGATGAATTTCCAATTTCCTTGCTTTTCTTGGACATTACGATTTAATTTGGTACCAAGAATTTCTCTTTTGCCAACATATTGTGAGAAACGGTGGCTGGGGTTGAGAGTTGAGACACGCAATTGTGCATAATTTCAAAAGGTCAAAAATAAAACTAAAAAAACAATGTTTTGGCATAATTTCCTTTATAGATTATGCATCTGTTATGTTTCTGATGGATTTTTACCTTTCACATATTCCTGTTCTGTAGAATTTAAGGAGTTTCATATGTAAAGTTAAAGTTTGCCGATTAGCCTTGTCATGCACGGCTGCTCTCTTTGTTACACTTTCTCATTTTCCAAACGCTTTTATTGTTTATGAACATTGTTAATAGTTAGATTCTTTTGATGTGTATAGTGTTTGGTTAAGCTGCTCAATGAGTTATACAAATGGGATCATGGGTGCACAAGGAAAGCAACCTCTTGTTTCTTTTGGTGTGATATCAGATGTCCAGTATGCTGATATTCCAGATGGCCAGTCATTTTTAGGGGTTCCTCGTTACTATCGGCACAGCCTGCTTGTATTGAAAAGGGCAGTGCAGAGTTGGAACAAGCAGAAACTGAAGTTTGCCATTGATTTTGGGGACATTGTTGATGGCTTTTGCCCAAAAGACCAATCCCTAATTGCAACTCAGAAAATTGTGGATGAATATTGTGATTTCAATGGCCCCGTATATCACATGATTGGCAATCACTGTCTTTACAATCTCCCTCGTGACAGACTGCTTCCATTGCTGAATATTTCCAGTCAAGATGGCCTTGCCTATTATGATTTTTCTCCAATACCAGAATTCCGATTTGTGATCCTTGATGGTTATGATATCAGTGCTGTAGGGTGGGCCAAGGATCATCCAAACACATTGAAGGCCATGAAATTTCTTCAGGAGAGGAATCCAAATTCAGATAAGAATAGTCCAAATGGGCTTGTAGGGCTAGAGAGAAGGTTCCTTATGTTTAATGGTGGAGTAGGCAAACAACAGATGGAATGGTTGGATCATGTCCTTCAGGATGCAACAAAGTTAAACCAGAAAGTGGTGGTATGTTGTCATCTTCCTTTAGATCCTGGTGCTTCATCTCCTGAACCAATGCTATGGAATTATGATGAAGTGATGGGAGTTATACATCGATACAATTGTGTGAAAGTCTGTCTAGCTGGCCATGCTCACTCAGGTGGCTACTCTTTGGACTCATATGGTATACACCATCGGGTTCTCGAAGCTGCCTTGGAGTGCCCTCCAGGAACCAGTGCTTATGGATATGTTGATCTTTTCCATGATTATTTGTCTCTCCATGGAACCGATAGAATGGAGAGTCAAGACATGGTTTTCAATTAGATCTGCTGGATTTGTGATTGTGTAACATCTATTCGTTACTCTGTGTGCTGTTAAGTACCCTTATGTTTAGAGTAGTGTGATTGTAATCAGTAAATAGAAATCCCGAAAAAGTTCACAATGGTTGATAAAATAACCAGATTCCTTTAATGTATGCCCTTTTGTTAGTATATCTACATTTATTAATAGCTGCAGATTAGAAATTTGGAACTGAACTCTGTTTTGGCATTCATTTGTTTCATGATGAAGAGTAGCTATTTGCATTCTTATTATCTGCATAGCAATCTGATGCTGTCCAGGACTCCAGGTGACAAGTTAATCTCCATCTTATACGCATAGACCAAGGAAGCCTAAATTCATAATTATATCTGTCATTCAAGTTTCATCCAGTGTAGCATGTTTTCTCATTTACAAGAAATAACATGAAGAACACTGGTTAACTGGCATGGCTATTCTTTTTCAGCTTTAGGTATGAATTGGAGTTTTCTAAGAGGTGAAAGTCATTCAAAAAATATTCCACTTCTGATGATATCAGAATTCCTGCACAGTAAGTTTAAATTACAACACTTTTTAATAGTTTACTTTTTCTTATGGTTCCTCTATCCTATGCACTGTATGATGCTTACTTCTAGTAAAAGTTATACCACCATTGCTGCTTGATCAATCTTTCTTAAATCAATTATCAGGCGACAGATGTAAGCATCCATAAATTTCCCTTAAGTTTATTATCCCAAGGATTTGCTTATAGTTTATTATCCCAAGGATTTGCTTATAAGTACATGAAGCCAGCTGTTATTTTACATTCTTAAATACTGATTCCAACCTGTAGTGAAGGAGCTTATTTTTCTATGCACTTATCGATATTGATTATTTGAAGTTTATGGTGTTACCTATCCGACTCACAGTTTACTTGTTTTTATTTTGTTGTTTAAGATGACAGGTGGAAATATCTTGTGGTTATCTTGCATATTTTATTCCCTTTTTATATTTGATTAGCTGCAATTTGCAAGATTAGAAGTTATGATTTAAGGAATGACCTAGGATCTACATGTTGATGGGATCATTAAAATGTTTGAATAATGAGAGAATTTATTTCTATTTTTGATCCATCTGTGGTCAATGGTAGGTACCGAGTACATTCATATTGGCACTATTGTTGACTTTAGGCAAGTGTTAGGTACTTTCTCAATATGCCAAACCGAACTACAGAATCTAGGGTTGTGTAACGATTTATATTGTGTTTGATTTGGATCGAATTAAAATCAGATTTGGAATCAGAATGAGAATGTAATCTGGTAGAAGACAAACTTTATCCCCTTGTGGGGTGAGGAGAAGCTTTCTTGGGTATATATAACTTAATATTCCCGTGTATATATATTGAACTACAAATTTTTATTCAGTTACATTATCACATTATTGAACTATTATATACTAATACTTACTCCATTCCAATTTAGTTGCTCCATGGATGATGAACATGGTATTTAAGGAAGAAACTGAAATTAGGTATTTTACTGGTGGGAGGAAAATGTTGCCAAATAGTGAATGGAGCAACTATTTTGACACATATCCCAAAATGGAATATGGTGCTTGGAATATAGGGAGTATTAATTATGAATGATAAAAAATGTTATAATAAACAGAAATGCAATTCATGAAATTCACTGTTCTTATGAAGTTCTATGTAGTTATTGGCATTCAGAGTGTAGGGAATAAACATGCTGACTTTTTACTGTGTTGGGGTTACTGTAGTAAAAGTTAGAGTGTATGAATTTTGTTTTTAGGTAATGTTGTTTAAGGGTATTTTGGATATAGGGAAAAAGGGGTGGGGTGAGTTTAGCAAAAGAAAGAGTGAGAATAGCAGCGCCCTACATCAAAACATGGGACAAGTACGGGAACTGAGGCCGGTCATGTCCAAATAACAGCATTTCATTCAACTTATTCTAATCCATACTCTTGACATCACTTCCATTCCCTCACTAGTACACCTTCACCAGTCATGCTTGATGGTATCCTTCTCACATAAACACTCCATACTTAAAACATATCACCATGATTCTGTGATTTGTTACACTTTTGTCAATCCAATATTACATGAAAAGTAACGTATAGAAATATTATGCATCATAATCTATGAGAAAAAGCAGAGGAACAAACAATTATTTAACCATGGAAATCACTTGGCTTGGGAGGCCTTGGTCGTTCTTTTTTCGAGAAAGAAGAATCCGACCAATGAGATCACAGAGAATGCTGAGAATAACGCCGATGCGATGTCAAGCGATGCGTGGCGCCCTGTGATCGCCTGGATTTCAAACAGGTTGGTGGTCTTCTTAGCATCTGTGGTCTGTCCATAGGCTACCTCCTGGTTGGCAGAGTTCAAGGCATAAGCCCTGATGAAATATGTAGCGGCCGGGACATCCCTATTCACTGTGTAGGTAAACTCATGTTCTGATGCAGCATATGCTTTCGCAACAATCAGGTGCTGGCATGTCTTGTCCTTTGCTAATTTGTCTACTGTTTTTCTCCAGCCACGGTCCTTCTGGCTTATTGGGGCGTAGCAAAGCTTGACCTTCACCGTATGGTACTCAGAATCTATTCCACTTGGAAAGGTAGTGTTGAGTGACCATGTCACTGTAATTTTGTCTTCCCCAGCTTTTAGAACTGAGAATTCAATCAGAAAAGGCATATAGATATAACAGTCGATAAATCAAGTATGCAGTTCTTGCAGGATTATTTGATGAATATTCCAAATAAGTTAAATCTGGGTGATTATCAATATCCTGTATCCTATCTGATAGCTCTAAGCAGAAAATGATCCATTTATTTCTCTAGGTATAAGCCTTTTTGTTGGAATAAATATTTGACTGATCATATGAGACGCTCTTTCAATAGCCTAACTAGATTACCGAATATACCTGTGTATACATGTTATAAGGTAAGGGGTATTTACCTTCTCCTGTTTTAGTCGAAGCTGTGACTACGAGAGTCTTTTGCAGAGAAGAGAAGGTAATGTTGCAGGCAGCAGCCACTATACAGGACAGCAAGATTGAAGTAAAGAGGGAACCCCGGAAGGCCATTAGGACAGAGAAAAGTTGAGGAATCCTTGTACTCTTGATATATGAACTGAGGTTTGAAGATGGATAACCAAAAGGTGAGCGTTTGATTGCTTATATAGAAGATAGATGATAATGATGACGAGTGCCCCAGAAAAAGGAAAAAAAAAAAAAAAGAAAAAAGATTCCAAGTCAAACCACAACAATTGGCAATAATAATTCTGTAGTTGACATTTTTGTTTCTACTAATATTTTGTTGGCAAGTGTCCCAAAAGCATGGTGAAGGGATATGAGTATCTTATGATATGTGTTTGTAATGGTTGACTTCTTGGATGGATTCCAATGTCATTTGGATGTGCTCAAGAATCACAGGACACACAAATATATATACATCTCTATATATGCCAATGTGTGTGCTGCCTGATATTCAAAGAATTTTTTCATGGCTTTTTAAACAATATATACTTTTTTGGTCCCCCAATATTTGTGTTTGCCAAAGTGTCTCAATTACACTGATCAGTTCAGAAATTGATGGATGGATTTCATTAAGCAATTAAAGTTGCTGTTTGTGTCCATTTTACTGGTGTATACACTAGCACTGTGCACTTGAAATTATGCATATTTGAGTGCTCTGAAGTTCATCAACATTATATTGTTTAATGTAAATAATGCCTCGTAAAAGAAAATTTAAACTCATTCTATAAATTTGGTTGTATATTTTTAGTCATTTGTTCACTATTTAATTTTGAAATAAAATAATTGAAAATATTATCATTAACAGTTGATTAAGACTTACAGAAGGAATTTCAATAAGTTATTCATATCGTTTAGATGTTCTTATTTTATGACTTATCAATTATTTTAATGGGTTGGGGCAATTTTTATTTTGGTCCCTGAACATAGTGTGACGAGGAGAACAAACAAAAAGACTCTTTATGTGTGGCAAAAGGTTCCAAACTATTTGACCATGTTATCATATTGGAGGAATTCAATTTATTACATATTAATTCTCTCTTTTAATTTTTAAAGTACTGATTAATATAGATTAGACCTTTTTAAAGTAATTTTTAATCTTATTAGGTTTGATGATGTGTACTTATCAATTGATATAGTGTAGTATTATAAATAAGACACCAATGTCATACATACGTTGGTTTATGTGACTTTTCAATCTTTTGTATGTATATATGTGGAACAATTTATACGAAATAGTTTCTTCAAAATTTAATGTTTTATCCCACTATTCATTACAACATCAAAACTCAAGCTTTAAATAATTAGTATTATCCAGTAAGCTAAGCTGTCACATATGCCTCCTGATGCACATTCAAACATTTTACCTGTAATCTTTAAGCCAACCCAACGGGTAATCAATGACCCCAAAGCTAGAAAGCTCAAATGCAACCCGAATTGCAAAAAACCCACAGCTCTAAAGCCCCAAGAAAATCTTCTATCTCTGCTCCTAGGGATGACAATGGGTGGAGTTTGGGTTCGTCAAGATCCAAGACTCAATCCGAGTATCGGGTTTGATTCGATTCGTTTCCAGTATGACCCAAACCCACTACCAACCCACTACCATCCTAGGAATGATAACGGTCGATTCTGAGTCCATTTTTATAAGAACAAAGACTCAATCAAACCTTGGGTCAGGCTTGGTTGTCGGTTCTGACCCAGATTCATTGTCATTCCTACACGTTCCTTGTGTCTCTAACCATGCAAAACTCCAATCACCATAAAGAAAGAAAGCCACCAAGATGCGATGCAAAAAATCGTTTTGTTTTTTTTCCTTTTGTTTCTTTCACAGGTCATAACTGTTCACATCATCTCCCACCAAAAAACTATTCACATCATCTCAAAAGTTACATTAGAGGTCAGAATACTTCCAGTGTATTCTGTAGTTATGAAATTAACTTTTTGGGAAGTGTATTTGTACCTCTCTCCACCCTCCAATGGAGGTGAGGTCATGCATGAATCATTCAACATTAATCCACATGAGTGCTTGTCTTCTTGTCCCATATATAGTGTAATGTAATTGAACCAAGACGGTCGGTTCGGTCCCACTGCTATTTATTTTTAGCACTTAAATTTACATGTATGGATTGAATCCTCTAGTATCATATACGTAGTTGTGACTCTGTCTCCCTCCACAAAATTCAACTTCATCAATAATAGTAGTATAAGACTATAAGCAATTGGTTTCTCTGCTTGCTCCACCAACTCTTCTACTAAATGCACATTTCTATTTTCTGCAAGCAAAGATTTCATGTTATCCTGTATAACTCATGCAACAAAATGGGGGTGATCTTGAATGAGTTTCATGTGTCTCAGGAATCAGGAATCAGGATTATGATATGACCTGATTCAACCGAAGATCACCTGAGGAATAAAACACTCTCCTGAAAGATAAACAGAAACACTGATTTCACTTCCCCTCTTTTCCTGTATCATGCCCTGAATTTTCCTGGCAGAATCAGCAGCCAGTTTGGTGGTCCGGTACAGGTTCACCTCCCGGAGGCTTGAGGCCTCGGCCAGCTCAAGAGGAAGGCCTCTAAGCTCTTCACAATTCCTAAGGCTAAGGTGTTCGAGCTTGGGAAAGTGATGGCTCGAGGCTTCCCAGATGCTTAAATCCGCGTATCTAATTCGCAGCACTTCAAGCCGGGGAAAACCAGCGCCACAAACTTCCCAGCGTTCCCCCACAAATGCATCATTCTTCAGCTTAAGTACTCTGAGCTTTTCCAGTCCTTCAAGGATAGACATATGCTTCCAATCAAGTAGAGTGTAGGATAGTGTAAGACTTATGAGGTTTGGTGGAAAGTCACACACCGCTGGAAGGCGAGAAAGCTTAGCATCTTCGGGCGCAGTATGCTGATCATTCAACAGCTTCAAGGTCTCCAGTCGATGCAATTTTTCCAATCCATCAAACGAGCACGTTTGGTCCTTGTCATCGAGGAGTACGGTCAGCAGTCCCCTGATGCCTAACTTCTTGAGATTGGGAGCCTTTTCAAAGACTGCTGTACAGCTTTGAGGCGACACGTTGAAAAGTGTTTGGAGATTCTCATTGTTGCCGCATTCCCCTGCCTTGAGTAGAATCATCGATGCATTGGTTTCTAAATGCCTGAGGCGAACAAAGTTCCATATATTCGGTTTGACCTTGAGGGCGCGCTTTGTTGTTTTGATTATGAGAGTCTGTATGTTCCAGAGCCTGGAGATCTCTTCGGGAAGAACCATGAAGTCGCTGGAGAGGGCAATGTACCTCAAATGAATGAGCTCAGTCAGGAAAAATGGGAATCTAGTGAACAGAAGTGGCATGGCCTCTAGAGACCTTAGGAGCTTGAAGGAATCTGGGATGAATGAGACCTTGCCTGGCTCCAAGACGGTCTCCTCATTCGAACAGTGAACAAATGTCCGGACACACGGACCGTACGGTTGTGAGGAAATGAAACTACTCACAACATTGGAATGGATGGAGATCAATCGAGATTTAGTTAGATTAAAACTCGAACCTTTGCTCTTCTTTATTTCTTGGAGGAGGTTTACTCGAGCTTTATCCAAAGAGAAGTCGCGCACCATGTCATGCATCCGGCATGTCTTAATTTGTCCGGCTGGACTCAGTCTATCAACCATTACTAGATTTCTAGAGATGAGATCCTCCAAATACTCCATCGCTCTTTCCTCCAAGTTTAGCCCCGTTGTTTGTTCTATGAACCCTTCCGCGATCCACAGGAGGATTAGTCGATGCACTGGAATCTCAAAGTCTTCTGGGAACAACCCCATGAACAGAAAGCATGGTTTCAAGTAACAAGGCATGGCCTTATAACTTAATGAAATTATATGTCGAATCAAACTCTGTCGAGTCATCAGTTCGCAGTTCTGAAGGCTTTCGTAAACCTTTTTCAACGAAATTTCCATCACATTCTCATCACCTGTTGAAAATTATTTAGCAAGAATTCCACTTATTAGCATTATTCCAAGAGGACGGCCTCTGCATTTATCAGCAATACGTATCACCAGTTTCTTCGAATTCTGTGAACGTAGATCAGGCTTTCCGAGGGTTATTCTCATTAGTTTTCGACTTTCATGGCGATTTAAAGGACACAACTCATAGTATCGAATTGTAGGTTGCAGCATCATGGCAGTACTACGGGTGGTCATCAGTATCTTACCGGCCTTGTTGCTCTTAGGAAAAGCAACTCTGAGATCTTCCCAGGCTTCTAAAGACCATACGTCGTCCAAGACTAGCAAGAATTTATCCTTCACTAGACAATCCATAACTCTCTCTGCAACGTGTAGTTCTGTCTTGTTATACATGTCGACCGACATCCAGTTTAAGTCGCGCAGAATGCTTAGGAATATTTCCTTTCTGTTGTATTCTTTGGAGACTGAAACCCAGAGACGAATTGGGAACTCGTATTTGATTCTTGGATCATTAAGAATCTTCCTGGCAAGTGTCGTCTTGCCAATTCCAGCTTCACCAACTATGGATATGACTTCTAACTGTGCACAGTCTCTGAACAGAATACTTATCATCCTATCAGTATCTTCTTCGAAACCAACCACTCTTCGTTCCCATACGCTTGAAAACTACACACAAGTACACAACAAATTCGAATTTTCACTTTTTAAAAATCACAGCAGGTTTATCATAAAAATTGAACCAATGAATATATAAATCTACTGATCTGTCAAAATGTCTGTTTGCTGATTCGGCAAGATTAAACATTTACATGTTCTGTAGTGATCAAACCTAGTATTTATTAAGGTATAATTATTACCTTGATAATTTGGGCAGGATTATTGAGTTGTACAGAGGACGACGGTGTTCCAGAATCAACTTGTTTCTCATGGCATATCGATATTCCTTTCAGGCATGTGCCTCTAAACTCATCCACCACGGCGGAGCTGAGAAACTCTGCCGGCGTGACATCAAAGGCCCTTAAGAAGTACCTTAGGGTCTGCTCATTCGCCGCTTGGCTTACAAAAGCCTCGATTGCATCCGCTGCTCTGTAAACTGCTCGACGGGTCATTTTCCTCAGGCAACCGCGGTTGTCTTGGAATTCAGCTGCATCTTTGAGGAATCCTTTGAACAATAGCAGATTGTTCTCTGCACATTCCATGTTATCGGCCGCAGCAGATATCAAGTGAGGGTGTTCCAGGCGGAGCCGTTTCAGGCTCTGTAGCAGAAATTCCACGGCAACATACTCCATCTGCTTCAACTGTGAGAAACACAGAGAATTGAACAGAACACAAGGCTTTGATTCATAATCTGATGATATAGCATATGATTGATATGATGATGACAGATTTGTTATCCTATTTGTTGCATCATCATTATTGGAAATTACTATATTGAATCGGATTAAACACTGAGACAATGACTCTTTACTGTTGAACAATCTCGAGAGAGAGAGCTAAATAACTGCCATGTATTGATTGAATGAAGAAAATGAACTGAGTTACAATACAAAGAAAGGAATGACACTATATGACAAAAGACTCAAATACCCTGCCTACAAAGAAAGACTTAACACAGGTGTTAGCCAAGTTGAGGGCTGTTGTGGAGATACTGTAGGACATGAACAACACCTTGCCAATGATCTTTCGAAGTTGCATTCATGTACTGGCTTAGTTGCTGAACGCTATAGCAAATATAAGGACGAGAGAAGCCAAGATACAATAATTTTCCCACCATTTTCCTGTAGAGATGAGGATCTTCAAATAAAGGACCATCTGCAGACATGGTCTTATGTGCTTGACAAGGAGAATGAGCCTTTGGATTAGGAGGCACCACCACTTCAGCAAGCAAATCAGAAGTATATTTAGTTTGAGAGATAGAGTAACCAGATTCAGAGGCATGAATTTCAAGTCCTAGAAAATAAGCTGCTGCTCCCAAGTCCTTAATAGTGAATCTGTCATGGAGTTTATGCTTGATGTCTGTGATCTCGGATGGATCAGCTCCAGTAATGAGTACATCATCCACATAGATAACTAGCATAACAAGACCAAGCTAGGTGAACTTCAAGAAAACACACTGATCAACGTAAGCAGGGGAATAGCCACATTCTTTGAGAAACTGAGACAATGCCCCATACCATTGCCTAGGGGCCTGTTTGAGCCCATAGAGTGATTTCTTAAGTCTACAAACTTCTTCAGATTTAGCTCCAAGTCCAGGGGGACAGTGCATGTAGATATCTTCTTCAAGTTCACCATGTAAAAAGGCATTGTTGACATCAAGTTGTGACAAAGGCCATTTAAAGGAAGCAGCAATGGCAAATAGAAGTCTGACACTGACTGTCTTTGCTACAGGTGCAAAGGAGTCCTTGTAATCTTCACCAAATTTTTGATGGAAACCCTTGGCAACCAGTCTTGCTTTGTATTTGTTGATAGTGCCATCAGAGTTGTGCTTCACCCTAAATATCCATTTACAGCCAATAGGTCGCTTGCCTGTAGGTAATGAGACAACATCCCAAGTTTGGTTCTTTTCAAGTGCCTCTATCTCAGCTTTCACTGCATTCTCCCAGTGTAAAATCCCTTTGGTTTGCTCATAAGATTGAGGAACAAACTCTGGATCCACCACAGAACCACAGTAGTAATCTTTGAACCTGCTTGGCATTCTCCTCTCTCTTTGAGGTCTCTCTGGTCTAGATGCAATGGGAACAACTGTCTCATTTGTGCTTAAACTAAGTGAAAGAGGCTGGTCCAAAGGAGGTGGACCAGCTGATGTAGAAGCATCTGCAGGAACTTCTACAGAGTTTTGTAAGCTCTGTGTCTCAGTAGGAGACACAGGAGAGTTATTATTAGGGGTATGTCTCATTGACTCATGAGGAGCCAAAGGAGAGTGCTCATTTGCCTGAGGTGCAGTAGGCTCCTCAAGGAGAAAGTATGGATACTGAGTTTCAGTGGGAAACTCAGTGGAGGATGTAGGTAGGGTGAGTGTTTGGGATGAGGTAGGGCTGCTATAATCCTTAAATGGAAAGATGGAATCAAAGAATGTGACATCCCTTGAGATATGTATTTATTTAATGGCCAGATCTAATATCCTGTAACCTTTCTTATTTGGAACAAGATCTAAGTGGACTCCTTTTAAGCCTCTTGGATCTAATTTGCCCACATGAGGCTGCAAAATCTTCATGTAGCAGAGGAACCCGAAAGTATGTAGTGAGGTAAGATCTGGCTTGCTCCCTTGCAGTATTTCACATGGTGACTTCCACCCTAAAAGTTTTGATGGAAGTCTGTTGATGATGTATGTTGAGGTGAGCATTGCATCTCCCCAATAAGTTTTTGGAACTCCAGAAGTTATCAGTAGGCTCCTGGCCACTTGCACAAGATGTTGATGCTTCCTTTCCACTCGGCCATTCTGTTGAGGGGTGTAGAAGCAGGATGTTTGATGTATTATCCCTGATCTTTGGAAGAGTGATTGAAAAGATTTATTGCAGAACTCAGTTCCATTGTCTGATCTAAGAACCTTGACCACACCATTGTATTGGGTCTTGATCAGTGCAAAGAACTGAGAAAGAAGATCTGGAGTGTCTGATTTGTGCTTCAAGAGGTATATCCATGTTGCTCTTGAAGCATCATCTACTATAGTTAACATAAATCTGAAGCCACATCTATCATATGGGGTAAAGGGCCCCCAGACATCACAATGAATTAAATCAAAGGGAGTCACAGCTTTGGAATTGCTATTATGAAAGGGAATTCTGTGCATTTTAGAGGAATAACAAATGTCACAAGGAATAGAAGTAGAGTCATCTATTTCAAGGCCAAGATGTTTCATTACAATAGAAGAAGGATGACCAAGCTTATTGTGCCAATCCTTTACAGTGTTTAAAGCATGATTGGCTACAGAGTTAATGGAAAGGGAACTTGAATTATTAACAGAAGAACAACTGACTGTGTAGAGTTTGTTAAGCAATGGAACTTTGAGTATGATTCTCCTAGACTTCAGGTCCTGCAATATGCAATAAGTGGGATAAAATGTGGCAAAGTATTGTAAATCTCTGGCAAGTTGACTAATGGAAATTAGGTTCAAGACAATGCCAGGTACATGATAGACATTAGGAATTATAAGAGTGAAACTTTAGAGAGCCATCTGGCAGAGTTATAGAGTGTTTGATAGAACATGGCTGAGGATCAAGCAATAAGGAAGGTGTAGCACAAATGTGACAGCTAGCTCCAGAGTCAAAAAGCCACAGATTACTCAAATTGAAAGAAGAATGAGTCAATGAGCTACCTGCCATGAAGACACCTCCAGCATAGTCAACTGGATTGCAGCTGTTGGAGCTTCCAATATTAGATTTTTTGCCAGCTCTTTGAACATCTCCTCAAGTTTAGAAATTCGATCTGAGTCAGTTCCACCTGAGTGCTTATTAGTTGAATCAGAACTAGATATGACAGCTGCAGCAGTGGAGCTATTTCCTCTCTTATCAGTCAAAGCTTTGTACCAGTCTGGTACAACGCCTGTAAGTAGGAAGCAATTGATTTTCTGGTGGCCTTTCCTTTTGCAGTGGTCACAGGTTGCATTTTTGTTGGCAAATTTGTAGCACTTTTCCTTTGAGTGACCTGTTTTCTTGCAATAACTACAAACAACACTATTGCCTCTTCCTGGTACAGACGATTTGTCAACAGTTTCTTTGTCAAGAGCAGCAAGAGCAAAATTAGAGTCACTGACTACTACCTCAGAATTTCCATTTTGTGTTTCCACATTGCACAACATAGAATGTGCCTTACAAACCGTAGGAAGAGGATCCATAAGCAGTATCTGATTACTGACATGAGTGTAGTTTTCATTTAATCCCATTATGAACTGAGTTAGAAGCTCATATTCATCAGAATCCATTAGAGCTTTCAATGTTTCTGCACTACACGACTTAGGGAAGGGTTTCAAGGCCTTCAAATTGTGCCATTGTGATTTCAAATCACTATAGTAGCTGGTTATGGATCTATTTCCCTGAGTCAAATTAGTAAGTTGCTTTTTCAACAGAATCACCTTAGGACCACTAGTTATGCCATAGCTATCTTCCAACTCCTTCCACATACCATACGAAGTCTCAATATGTAAGTACTGACTAGTAATTTCAGGAATCAGTGAATTGTGCAACCAAGTAAGAATCATGCAATCAACTAGGGGTGGGCATTTTTTATCGGGTATCGGGTACCCGACCCGAACCCGACATGTCGGGTTCGGGTTTTGTCGGGTTTTGATATTAAAAACCCGACATTTCGGGTACCCGAACCCGACACTAACTGTCGGGGTCGGGTGTCGGGTTTATGGTCGGGTACCCGATCGGGTATCGGGTACCCGACAAAATAAATAAATAAATAGATTTTAATATTTATTTTCTAATATTTATTTTGCTTTACAATATTTATACTTATTTTATAATTACTAGGATTTGTATTTTATTCTATGTGGTGAAAAGCCATGTATAAGCTTTAAAAATTTGTGAAGTCTCATATATTGATTTTTTTAGAATTAATAATGGATAATTAACCTTGAACATGATATGATAATAAATTTCAAGAATTGTAAATAACTTTGATGAGTTATATTTTTTATTTTAATAAATAATGGCATTGAACACTAAAATTTAATTATATAATACTAATAAATAAGATAACATTAATAATAATAAATAAAACTAAAATTTTATATTTTTTTTAAAAAAAATTGATAGTTATTATTATTTAATAACAATATAGATGAATATACCTATATATTTGCTTAAATATTAGTAATCTTAGTTTTTTTTGAACAAATTATGTAATTTAGGTTAGTCATTATATTTTTATAAAAAGTAAAACTAAATAAATAAAATATATTTTTTTTTAAAAAATATTTTTGTCGGGTATCGGGTACCCGATCAACCCGACCCGACAAAGTCGGGTACCCGAATATCGGGTACCCGGTCTTATGCGGGTCGGGTCGGGTAGCCATTTTGGAAACCCGATAGTGTCGGGTACCCGAACCCGACAACCCGACCCGATGCCCACCCCTACAATCAACCATAATCCAATCATCATAACGAGGATCATCACTAGTAGGACAGGTAAAAGTACCTTCGATGAATTTTATTTTCTTCTTGATACGCAGGGTGTTCCGAACTGCAATTCTCCACGAATTCCAATTTTTCCCATCGAACAGGATCGGAGCTAACTTCAAGTGCGGCTGATCAGCTGCAGTGAGAACCAGCTCTGGGCACAGCGGCGGCGATGAAGTACATTCGGTTGTTGTTTCCTCAGAGGTAGTCGCCATGGATCAATCGAACAGATAAGAGGTAAAATCGAGATATGAGGTAAGAGATGTAGCTGAAGATCGATTCAATCGAACATTTCCGAATCGACGGTGAATGGCTCTGATACCATATTGAACAATCTCGAGAGAGAGAGAGAGAGAGAGAGCTAAATAACTGCCATGTATTGATTGAATGAAGAAAATGAAGTGAGTTATAATACACAGCTGAGGGAGGAGATATATATACTACTGCCTATGAAGCGTGTTAACGCTTTGTACAAAAAAAAAAAGGAATGACACTATATGACAAAAGACTCAAATACCCTGCCTACAAAGAAAGACTTAACACAGGTGTTAGCCAACACCTTTGACACAATTAACACTTCGATCTGCTGCACCTTGATGAGCATCATAATATTCAGCATTTACCTCCCATATAGACCAAGTCTTTGTTCCATAACTTTGAAGTTCACCTCTATCAATGATCAAAGGACATCTTGTGTTTGAGTGTGTGTGTGTGTGTTTCTTTTCCACCCAAGTGGAATTTTATAACAAGAATAAGGCACTAATAATACTTCGGGCTTCGGCAGCAAGTCAATAGTGAAGTCAACTCCTATTCCACATGTGGCAATGGCTTCCTTCTCAAAATGGTTTTTTTTAAGCTTCTCATCACCATTAATGGCGTTCCCCTGAGTCCTGAGAGGCTGAGGCTTCACGAGTTCACTCAATCAGCTATGGCTTACGCTGCTGTAGCTTCACTCCTGCAGACTCTGCACAATCTCCCACCCGAAACTTACCCTGATTCCCAAATCAAAAACCTCCATGATAATCTAACCTCCCTCCAATCCTCCCTTGAGAAAATTTTCCCCGTCACAAGAACCCTCAAGGGCCCCGTAGAAACCCTAGAGTCCAAAATCCGCGACGCAGTCTTCGAGTCCCAAAACACAATTGAATCCCGAGTCCTTTCCCTGGAATATAAGCAAACCCCCGGAGGCTTGCCGGAAATCACTGAGGTCTTCGAAGGGATCAAGGCACGGGTGGAGGAGATCGCGAATTCCGACGAGATTAAGCGAACGGGTCCTCGAAAAGACGACTCTTTGATCGATGAACCCGTGTCTTCTAGATTCACTTCCAGAAGCAAGACTACTAAAATCGTGGGGCAGGAAGAGGACAGAAGGCGTGTGACGGAGGAGCTCAAGAGCGAAAAGGATGAACTCCTAATTGCGCCGATCCTTGGGGTTCCTGGGATTGGTAAGACCACTCTTGCTCGCAGTATTTATGACGATAGGCGTATGGAAGATGCATTTCTCGCTCGCGCTTGGGTCACTGTTTCTTCGGAATTCAACTTTCGTGAGATCTTTATGAAGCTTTTAGCTTCAATTGAAACCAAAGGTCAAAAGGGGGACGAATCCATCTCCTCCAACAAGCTCGGTGTGAGTCGTGAAAGCGATGAGAATTTAGCCCAGCGCCTGAAGCAAACTTTATACGATACACGATATTTGGTTGTGGTTGATGATGTATGGGATGCGAGCGCTTGGGATAAAATTAAGGAATATTTTCCAGACAACAAGAATGGAAGTCGGATAATTCTCACCACAAGATTCAAAAAAGTTGCAGACCATGTGAAATCCGGATTCCGTCTTGAGATGAAGCCTCTAAACCCCAAGAATAGTTGGATCTTGTTATGTTACAGGGTGTTTGGAGATGGGAATTGTCCTCCTAACCTGGAGAATGTTGGAAAGAAAATTTCTGAAAGTTGTAATGGTCTGCCCCTTTCACTGACTGTGATTGGTGGTCAGCTGTCCCAGGAAAGAAAGACCGTTGGATACTGGAACATTGTCGAACAGGACTTGAATGCTGCGGCTGCTAATAAAATCGTGGGGCAGCACAAACTCTTCAATCAAGTGAAGGCAGAGCTAGATAGTCCTGAGAAGAAACGCCAGATTGTCACGGTCGTTGGAATGGCCGGGATCGGGAAAACTACTCTTGCTCGCAGTGTTTATAAGGAAAAGACGCAGTACGAATTCCCTGTCCGTGCTTGGGTGAAACTTTCTTCAGAATTTAATTTCCGTAACGTCTTCAGGGAGCTTCTAGATTCGATTGAAACCAGCCATCAAAAGGGCTATGACTCCATCTCCAGTGAGACGTGTGTGAATCATGAACATGATGTGGATGTAGCCGAGTGTTTCCGTAGAGATTTTCTATATGATAAACGATATTTGGTCGTGATTGATGATGTGTGGGACGGCAAGGATTGGGATAAAATAGAGCGATATTTTCCTGATAATGGGAACAGAAGTCGAATTATTCTCACCACAAGAAGTAAACCAGTTGCAGAGTATGTAAAGCCGTCTGGCCCTCATCTTGAGGTGGAGCGCCTAGGCCGGGAAGATAGTTGGACCTTGTTAAGTTCTCGGGTATTTGGAAATGGGAAATGCCCTCCTGAGCTAGAAGCTGTTGGAAGGGAAATTGCCAAAAAATGTGACGGCCTGCCCCTATCACTGACAGTGATTGGTGGTAAGCTATACCAGGAAACAAGGACACCTGAGCACTGGAATAAGGTTAAGGAAGACAAACATGCTGCTGCTGCTGCAGAGGACACCGACGACCCTGATGATCGTTACCTAGAGATTTTGACTCTAAGTTACAATCACTTGCCTTGGAAGCATAAAGGGTGTTTTCTTTACATGGGAGCTTTTCCAGAAGATAGTGAGATCCTGATCACCAAGCTCGTTAGGTTGTGGGTTGCTGAAGGTATCCTAAAGGCGTTGAAGGATTCAAAAGATGCGACCTTTCAAGCTGTTGCTAAAAAGGGAAATGAAGCGACCTTGGAAGAAGCTGCTAAAAACCTCTTGACAGAGCTTATTGACAGGAATCTCTTCACAATTCGCAAGTTTGGTCCTGATGGAAAAATTAAATCATGTGGGATTCATGACAGTCTGCGCGAGATTGCTGTCAGAGAGTGCGGAAAGGAGAAGTTCTTTCACGGAATTAAAAGGTACTCCAATCCACTTGGGAAAGAAACGGATGCTGAGAAGTATAGGCGGCTGTCTGTCCATAAGAACATTCTCATGTGTATGGAAGAAGTTAACGCATCAACATCATCCGTGAAGTATGCTCGTAGTTTTCTGTATGCCGGAAGGCATCACCATCATCCTTATCCTTATGATATAGCTTTTAAGTACCTTAGGGTGTTGGATGCTCTCACTGTCTATTTTATTGAATTCCCAAATGAAGTAGTTGAGATGCTTCACTTGAGTTATCTGTCACTTACCTACAATGGTAAGCTTCCATCGACGATAGCCAAACTTGGAAAGCTTCGGGTCCTAATAGTTCGCCAGCATCCCAAAATCATATTCTTAGGCACATCAATTCTTCCCAGTGAAATTTGGAGCATGCCAGAACTGAGGCATCTCTTTTTCACTGAAACTGAATTTCCTGATTTTTCTGGTGTAGATTTTCTTGTTAAGGACTCTCCTCCCCTTAATAACCTCCAGTCTCTTTCTAGTGTGAATGCTGCTTCTTGTAGGTTGGAGGTTCTTGGAAAATTTCCCAACTTGAAAAAGTTGGTAATGTGGCTTGCAGCACCACCACGAGAACCAGAACGATTAGATTTTCATATTCACACTCTTGAAAAGCTCGAAATTTTCAAATTTACTGTCCTTAATCCTATTCCGGGCTCTAGGATTGAGTTCAATCCTGGACTTGCTTTCCCAAAAATGCTGAGGAAGTTGTGCTTAAGTGGCTGTGGAATACCGTGGGAAGACATGTCGATTATTGGACAGCTAGAACATCTTGAGGTGTTGAAGCTGAGAGAGTTTGCCTTCCATGGTTATCCCAGAGAAGTAGAGGAACAAGTTATTGAAGATGATGATGAAGATGAAGAAGATGACAACGAAGAACAAGATCCCAAAGAAAGAGGTACTTGGCTAGGATTTTTATTTCGTTTTGAATGTCTTATACAGCGACAGCAAAGAGATATTGAAAACTCACCCAAAATATCAAGTACCATTTCCCAGAAATTATGGATTAATTCTGTTGAATGATTCCTTGGAACAGTGTCGGTGTGGAAACCAAAGCCAAGGGAGTTTTCTGAACTGAAATATCTGTTGCTTGAAGCCTTGGATTTGGAGGTGTGGGAGGCTGAGGATATCCATTTCCCAAGCCTTGAAACTCTGATCATCAGGCATTGCTATGACTTGGAGGAAATTCCTGAAAAAATTGGAGATATAGGACCCCTGGAACTGATTGAAATGGTTGATTGCAGCCCGAGTGCTGTGGATTCTGCGCGAGAAATCAAGAGGTTACAGGATGGCAACAAGAAGGAGAACGGGATGAGCCTCCAGGTTCGCATTTATTCTTCGTGGGAATAGAAAAGGTTCCGATGAGGGCTGTTTTCGCCTTGGCAAGGCAAGGTAGGAAATCCATATATCTATCTATCCTGCATATGTGTTGAGCAGTAACTACTAACTAGTACAGTACTTTTTAGGTTTTCATTCTTTTGGAAATTTTATGTATAATCATCCATCATATGATATCCCTGTTTTTCCATGTTGTAGAAGCTACCTGAGCATAATGACTAAGAAGCTGTTCTCCCAACTTGATAGTGCTTCTTGTTGCACCGCACTTGTATATTGTGTCGGTACTACGTACAATTGTTGTCTCGTCACTTGTCCTGTAAAACTTTGAATTGGATGGTCATAACTTGTAAAATGATCAGTGTTTGCTTTGCTCTCTTTTTGCCTTGGATACTGAATTTATTTTAACGATACAGATTTTGTTTGATATATACTACTATTGTAGCCGAAATTTACGGGCTTCGTTAGCCGTTCATTCAATTTGTAAATTGATGGTTGAAATTAACTTAAAGGGTAAAATAGTAAATTTGATATATTGCTCTCAAATTATAATTTAGTACATTTCGGCAACAACTTAGGTATATTTTAACTATTTGTTGATTAATAGCGACAAACTATAATATATTTCAGTGACGACTTTCGTGTATTTCAACGTATTATAGTATATTTCGGCAATGTATTATAGTATTTTTTGGCGACTTGATGAAGCGCATTTCAGCGACTTCGTAAAAGTTGCAATCCCAATTCTTTGGTTTAATATATTTCAGTGATGAGTTGTGTGTATTTCAGCAATATACCATTTACAACCTTATATATATTCCAGCGACTATTCTATTGTATATATTTTTTGGACAACTTTACCATTTTCATTTACAACACTTGGATTTAAATGAACGGTTGTGATTATTGCCTTGATGTGCTGCGGATTCTATGATTGTGTGAACCCGAAATTTACAATAATACTTCCTCCGTCTCAATATAATTGCTACACACCCTTCCGACACGCATGCCGATGCACATTTTTAATGTTTAATAACTTAAATTTTGTACAACGAAAAGTTATAAAAAGTTGATTGTCTAAAACTACAAGATTAGACGAATATCTCACTTGACTATGTTTTTTCTAACATAACTATGATAAAAATTTGAATCAAAGTTAAACAGTGAATAGTGTCAAAAAATGATTCGTAACAAAAAGAGTGAGACGGAGGAAGTAGTACATTAAGCCAATCACATCTAAAATGAAGATAATTTTTCTTGGCATATAATCAGCAAATTGAAAGCATATAATTCCAACAATTTGTTGTGCATGATAATATCCGGACAAGTCTTCAACTTCCACCCAATACTTAAACTGATCCAAGATTAGTACCAACATACTACAATACAAACAAATACTTCCTCCGTTTTTTATTTTTACTACGGACCCACAGTACACGCATCCCTATGGACATTTTAAATAATTAATAAAGTTCGGTACACCAAAAAATTCTAAAAATTTGATATTAAAAAACTACAAGATGATGCGTATCTAACAAGATTTCACTTGGTTATATTTTAACTTGTATAACTATGATAAAAAATAAAGTCAAAGCAGCCCCATGAACGGTAACATTTCTTGCAATGTAGCAAACCAAAAAATAAAACGGAGGAAGTATGATACAAGTATACAACAGCTAGAATAAAAACAAAAAGTAGGAGTGCATCAATGAGCAAACCAAAGGTATACCCTAAATAAGGCATCAACCGATTTTATGACAAGGTTACAATATAAAATTCGCACCTAGACGATAAGCCAATCTAACACCACCAAATGCATGAAGACTACTCTTACTCTCTTAGCAATCTTAGCTTCTACCAGCAATGCATTCCCATGTACAATATGGTTTCATTGTACTATTGGTCGTCAATAGACTCAACTATGTGCCTACAATGCATTAGCATGTACAGTATAGAACATTAGATCAACTAAAATACAATCCAATCCATTTTTCTCAAAGAGGGAACTTGGAAATCAAAATAATGGATCTCAATGCACTCGAATTTATATCCACCGGAAATTTAAAAAAAAAAAAAAAAAAAACCGGCTCACAATACCAACTTAACTCGCGCATTAACAATTTTCTGAGCCCTTATCCAACTCGGTCTCAGCATAGCAATTATTAGCAAACAAGGTTGTAATAAAATGCCACTCTGGGAAAAATCAGAGTTGCCTTTTCATTCCCTTTATATTGGTCCAAAAATAATTATACAAACTGTCAGTTTTCCTATTTCATAGCTACATAAAACAAATGAATTTACCAACCGACGCTAGATACAACATTAGTACTTTAAATTACTCAAAAACTGCACCTACCTACTCGTGTGTATCCCTCCTCCTTAATTTGGTGGTGAGAGAAACAGTGACAGATAACAGCAAAGCTTGACACTCATTGCCAGTCCATGTAAATGATTCCCTCAGTTGACCCCAGCCAAGCACCTAGAGCATGGTCGTCCCAGTAACATCTGGAATCTTGCACGTCTTTTCCACGATTCCAGAGGTCAAGCGATTGAGTTAAGATGAAAGAAGGAACCGAAGGGGAAAAAGCAAGTAATGAAAGAGATGCATAAAGATGATTACAGAGCATATACCTGAATTTCTTGGCCAGCAGACAGCTGAGGGAATTGAATCAAGGAATTTATCCTTGAATAGAAGCTCACCAGACCTGATATCCCAGAGACGGAGATAGCAATCCTCTCCACCTGACAAGCACATAGTTGGTATCCAATTTCAATAATCAAGCTTAAGAACTGTTGCAAATAAAAATTGTGTTCACCTGACATGACGACTTTCTCTGATGGATCAACTCCAAGTTGTATAAAAGTATGTGAATTTTTATGGCCTTCATAAGATTGAACTGGACCCCTTTGAAGCATACGGTGATCATAGAGCGAGATCTGGAGAAAGATTTGATTCCCATGTGCAATGTGAGATCAGATGTGTAAATTCTTATGTACCCCACCTCCACTATTCAATTCTGATGAAGCATGTTATAACATATCCAACAACAGAAATACTTGCACAAGATGGCAATGCCAAATAAATATTATATGGGGAGCAAAACCGAACACCCCTCCCCACGTTTTCCCTATGAATTGACTTCTAGTTTGAGAGTCTTTGATTTGCGAACTGTGCATCTTATAAAATTGGTGCTTGCTTATATATCATATTTCAACATTTAGAAGTCAGATATTAAGATCTCCCTGGAAAAGTACAGATGAAGGCAAATAACAACTCAAAAGATTTAAACCACAAAACCATGCCGCACTAACCGATCCATCCATGGAACTGGCCAAGAAGTATTGGTCCCAAGCTTTAAGAGATGTCAAACTGCAATTCAAAAGATTTAAAACGAAAAATTACAGAACATGAAATGTGTGCTACATAATCAAGTAATGGGTAAAACAATTGAGAACTGATTAGTAGAAAGCCTGCGAACCAGCAAACTGATGATGGCATCTTTACAGTCGAACGGCAAACCGTGCTCGTTTTCATCTGCACAGAAGGCTTCAATTTATTATTATTGGGTTACAGAAAAAAACTTCATAGGTAAATTTTGCGATTTGCTGGTGAATGCTTCACACAACCAAACTTACTTGCTTTTGGCGAGAATCAATAGTCATAATTGTCCCATTCCTCAGTCCAGAAATAATGCAATTCCTCTAAACCCAGCAAAGAAGAAAATATAAATGGCAGGCAGAAAGTAAAATCAAACATTCAAGGCAAATCAAAATATAAAGTATGCCAAAAGGATGTTCAACTTAATTCCTTCTCGGGCTGGATTCTGGTTTGGGGTCATATTGAGAAGGCTTTATAAGTATAAACTTAGGATGCAAATTGTCCATGGAGAAGACTACATCCTCGAGACCAATGGCGGAGCTTTATAAAGTGAAGTTAGTTTAGGTTTCATCTTGTGACAACCAATGTAATAAGTTGGTAACAACCTTAGCCTAATAATAAACTGCTCCATAACTCACTTGATTGTGACAACCACGTAACAAAACTAATTAGTTTCCACATCTTGCTATGCATGCACCAGAAGTGATAAACCTATTTGTTATCAAATTACTGGATTTAATTACAAAGGTTGTTGAAGTGTCCCACATCGATAAATTGGTGGGATGCCCCTTGTTTATATGGATAGAGGCTACTCCACCTATTTTCAATTAATTTTGGGTTGTAACCTCGTATCCAAGGTATAACATGGTATCAAACCCATGGGTACCCAGATTGGGTATGTTGTCGATCATGGTTGTGGGATTCGATTTCGAGATGTATATCATCTCGAGGGGGTGTTGAAGTGTCCCACATCGATAAATTTGTGGGATGCCCATTGCGAATTAATTTTGGATTTAAACCTCAAGAAAGGGTAAATTTCATAAGAAAATAGCCAACCAACGTTCTATCACATCACACCTAATCTCATAACAATATTGCAAAATGGTACACGGCACACCCATGAATCATGAAGAATGTATGCTAAAATTACACAACCCAAGTATGGGGGTATGAATTTTGCGAACTTGAACCATGAAGAATGTACGCTAAAATTGTAACTGAATAAAGAAGTAAATAAAGGACATTTTCAATTCATCCTTCCATTCCCTCGTGTGCAACTAAGCACCAGCGTAGTATATTTTTCCCCTCACCAACTCAAATTTTTCAGGAGGTCTCATAATCAACTTCACAATAAGACCTAGTCGGGTGACCATGCATGCAATACACAAGATTGGAAAGTGTACCAGATATAATAAGTTTGTAATGGCTCAATTTTCATATACATATACAGTATCCAAAAAGTGGATGGGTCCTACTAGTGTCCTATTTTAACTAATTTCTAAAAAAGGGTTATGCATGGAAAATAAAGGCGGTGTTATATAAGAGAAGTCAACATACAGTTGTTAATAAAAACTAGTTTTAAACCAGTGGTTGAAATTCATCCTAAACTACAGTTGTTACTTACCGATTGATCAAACTGTAGGGACAACACGTCACTTTTACATCGAAGCAACCAAGAAGATAATCCAGTATCCATATGAAGCAGCAAGACTCCCTTCCCGGTTCCTGCAAAGACTCAAGGCATCATATTACATATAACAGCATGTATGACATACAGAATCATTAACTTTTCCACACCAAGAAATCCATAAGTACGCGAACTTGAACAGGAGTTCAGAGCAGCTGCAGAGGAACATTGCATCCAGTATATTGTTAAAAAGCATCATGCAACTTATAAGAATTCAAATATCAAGTGAATTCACACTTTTCACATGTTACACTATCTTCAAGCAGGGACAACTTGAAAGTATCAACCATATGAAAGATCAATCATTAAGCATGCCAATGAAACAAAGGGAGCATCAGCTTGCAATTGTACCCATTGTCATCAAATCAGTTTTTATCCTACTGTGTGACTCAGCTATATAGACAATATCTCGTCATCAAATGCATTCAAACTACACATTTTCAATTTAAATTTAAAAATAAAAACTTGTATTTTTTCCAATTCCAATTTTTCCTAGATCTTCCCTTTACCCTTTGATATGAATGGATGAATTAATATATTCTAACCTCCGCACTGGGAACACTCACTATCCTGATTCTTATACATAAATGACGAGAGTGTCTTAAAAGTATGTATAAATTATAATCCTGCAATACAGCACAACATGAAACATTACATATTACCCAATCGGGGATAATGGGTCTCATTTAAGGGCATGTTTAGTTGGGGTAATCAGGTTGGAAGTTGGATAACCGATTTAATGGCACAATTTCATCCAACTTAATCACTTGCTTCTTTAATGGATTTAGCCACTTGGTTAAACAAAGGCCTATGTTTAAAAAGCCAAATTGTAGGATAATTGATTCCAGATGAGATGTGATTAAATTATCATACAATGTCCACTAGGGCTTTCAATCATATTATTAGAAGTAAACCAGGCTAGTGGTAAAATGAATAAAAAGGAAAAAGAACTTACCGATTGCAGCACGCCATCTTTCAGGATCACAGTCAGCAGTCCAAAGAGTATGTCTAAAAGTAGCAAGCTCATGAAATCCTTCCTCAGGCATGGGAATACTAGCTTCGAAATTAAGAGGTTTACTTAAATCTAGCAGGTGGACAGATCCAGGAGCACATTCCGATCCTAGAGTTGTTATCCTGTTTATATGTTAAAGTCTTGCAGCATAATGAATGGATGACTACCAGGAATTATATAAAATTATATCCGCACAATAAATCCACCAATAATTAGCATGCCTCAAATCAAGCAGTACTCTATGCTAATTTCAACATTACCCAAAATGATGCAATTGGCCAATAGTATGAAACTTTTGTGCAGTTTTAAAGAAGTCTTTTCCTCTTCTGAAAGTTGAAATGCCTAGATATATTTTGTTTCTATCCAAGATGATGTCATAATAATTCATAAGTAGTTCTGAAAGGATACAAAAGATGTTTTGGTAATGTGTTGGCTGGTGCAGAACTCATGGATGCCTTAATACAAGACACATCTGATGACATATATGTCTTAGCTCCATATGAACTCCCAAGGTGTCTCAATAATTCTCTCTGCCTGGGTACTTGGTCCAGAGGCCGTACACAATCTGCCTGGTAGATTTGTTCGGGATCTATGTCTTCTTGAGTCATGCCAACTTGAAAAAGACTATTAGGGATGAGTTAAAAATTAACAGCATCTGATACAGATGTAAGAATAGAGAATCCAACAAGCAGAAAATACCTTAACAAGAAAGCCACAGTTATACAAGGAAAACAAAGCTAGGATTTCCTGCTTTTTCTCTCTATACCAATACAATAACAATCTTTTTCTTTACATTCTTGTGTCATATCTATTTCAGAAAATTGATTTTAGCAGAACAAAAGTGTTTTTAACAAAGCTAGAGACTTCAAAACAAAGATAAGAATGGACTGCATACATGAATACTTGAAAAGAGCCCACAACAAATGTAATATCCAAGAAGGATGTCATCGGAAACTATTCAATGCTTGTGTGATTAAAATCCATCAATAGACATATAACTTACCACAATAGGCCATTTGCACCACCACTAAACAATATATCTCTATTCATTAGACCGTGTGACAAGGTGACATCAGCTACTGCATGTTCCAATGCAATATTTGACATCTTTTTGGTCCCTTTATATTTCCATACCTGCAAGGTTGCTTAAAATAGTAAGTTGAAACTTCAGAGTTATATTACTTTTGAAGTTATAAATTCAATAGCTTAATGATAAAATATAGTTGGCGATGATAAAAGAGTAGACCTCTTTAGTGTCAAGCATGTGTGTATTAATTTACATATACAACAAATTATATGGTAAAAATAAAACAAGTGAATGGAAATGAAACAAGAATAATTATGCTTCCATTAAGGCAAAAAACTAATGCTAGGGTAAAAGAAAAGAAATCAAATAAACTCAAACCTCTATGGTGTTTTGTTGAATGACTTTATTGAAGATAAACTTGACAAAATATAAATTCTAAGTCTAATTTACAAATAATAATAACATTAAAAATAAAATTTTGGGGGGGGGGGGGGGGGGGGCGGGACACACACACACACTAAAACATATACACTCGCTGATCTCAATATGTATCTTTCTAAGGATTTAAACTAACGTTTAATTAATCCCTCTCTGTGAATGTTTTTTCCTTAGCTCAAATTCACATGAATTAAGGAATGCATTTACTAGGATACTCAATGACAATACACCTACAAAAAAAAATGAATATATAATAAAATAAAATAAAATAAATATGAGATGTGTAATTTTTAGTGTCATATATAGGGTATTATTAAAGTCCCACTTACTATGTTTTAAATTTTTAAAGCCATTTATATCCTTGAAGGACAAAATACCATGCAGATGGAAATTATAAGAAAGTGTCTTTCATTGATAGGGGCAACATTTAAAATAATATCTAATCTAATTTGATTTTGCACTGATAACCGTAAGAAATCCATTGTGAATCACTTTTTATCATGTAAAAACACCATGTACTTTGGACAATGAGTAATGTCCGAATATTTGAAAGAGTAGGAAGTATTTTTTTTGGGTCCAATAAATACTTATTGGGCCCATTTCACTTATTGAATAAGTAAAATGGTCAATAAGTGTGTTCCTCACAAATAAGTAATAAGTGGAAATTCTTTATTAAATATATAAAATATAGTAACTATATATATTATGTATAAATATAATACAAAATATTATGTTATATATTAAAATAATAATAATATTAAAATATTATTATAGTAAAAAATAATAATAAATTACATATTACTTATGTATATAAATATTTATTTTATATAATATAATTTTTATAATAAAGAATATAGTATATAATATTATTATTAATTCAGTAATTAGATTTAGCATATAAAGTAACACATTTATCCATTTATTGATCAGCACTTAGCATAATCACTTCTCAGTCAGCAGTAAAATATGCAATCAGCAATATATCACTTCTTGAAAAGAACAAAGGAAGAACTAAATGAGTATTTCCTCAATTTTCCTCAACACTCTAGGAAGGAAGTTGATTTCTTCTGTTCGAAAGAAAACTTTCCCACAAGGTCTCATTTTCTTACGATGTTACTTGTCAAGCAAACATCAAAATTACTTCCAATTTTTTTTTTCTCTATTTCTACTATATCTTTAAACATATTGCAAGTAAAATAAGAACTGCATTGCCAAAATCAGAACAAGTACACTTTTTGAATCCTGTTCCCTTCTATAAACAAAAAACCTTCATGAAATACATTTACCAGCATGCAGTCTTCAGTAAGTTGAGCCAATCTGTGAGCCTACTCAAACCAATCCCAAAGAAATTCAAAGTTCAAAGAAGTTCAATCTGTTATTAGAAAGCTCACAAGCATCAAACTTCTAAAACATTTTAACATCATTACAACATGCCTGATGCCACCAAATCACAAAAAAGCACATCTTGTATCTGCTTTGTCTCTGTACAAGATATCGTTATATTCATGAATGGTATTCTGTAATTAGTAGAATCCAACAGGAGTTGGGCAATTACTCCCTTGGATTTAACCTTTGAAGCTTGCCCAAGAGATTGGTCAGCTGCTAGAATTAGTAGTTAACTAAAGCAGCCCTAATAATCTGACCAGTCCTCACTATTTCCTCTTGCTTTATGTTTACTAAACATTGTAATCACCTACACCAGGTCATTCAATAGTTCTAATTATATATTTTTATGCCACAAGGCATTTAAAAATAAAAGCAAAAACAAAAAAACTAACTAAACTTGTATTCTAATTCTTGATTGAAAGTGTACAATTCATAGTTTCCTTAAGTTAGGATAAGCAGGTTCAACAAGCATATAATATTATATTTAGGCTCAAACTTGAACCCATAACTTTTGTTGAATTCAACTTGCTTGCATCCCCAGCATAAACACTAGACCACCTTCTATCATTGGTGCTTTTAAAATAATTAAATACTATCCAATCTATTATTTCACACATGCATCAGAGTGTGCTTCACTAATAAAAATAAGGATAGCAATTCTAAAGCACCAACAACGTATGGTGATATCATGGAGAATCAAATTCTTACAAAAGGTTTTGATGCATGTCTCTTTCGGTATTCAGCTTGCATCCTTACCTTCCCCTTGCGGGAAGAGATCATATTTCCACATAATTCCCGTGCCTGAAGAAGCTCCTCATGTCTTACTTTAGTACTTTGGCAGAAGTCATCAACCTGTGAATTGACGTCAAAAAATGACAGAGCAGCCCCAAGATATACAAAAAGAGAGCAATAAAGCAATACTCTGCATTATATGCATGGAAGGAAAGTCAAAAGCCTTTATAAATTGCCTTCACAAAATGTGTAAGTTAAATGTACGAGCATAAATGGAACATATTGTGGATCTGCCAAACAATATGGAGGAGTTGCTAGAAGGAATTATATGGTTAAGAGCCCCATCATGGCACCAAAGTGAATAAGCAGAATAACAATCTTTCTTCAAGCCAAAAATTGAAGTATGATTTATTATCCTTGCTCCCAATACTCCATGTGACTATGAACCCAACTAATAGGAATCTGTCATGAGTAAGTGAGACTTAAATTGTCAAATATTATAGAATTTAAGTTTAAAGCATGCATGTTAGTCGGACACAAGGGAGATAGTAATTGGAACAGAGGACTTTATCTAGTGGTAAGGCAATGTCCCAAGTTTGTTTCGAAGTTTTCACTTTTCCCTCACAGTCTAGTTTCTTTCTTTATTTTTTTAACCTTGATTCTGTCAAAAATAGAAAAGACTACTGCCATATGCACTAGTTAATCACAGAGCAGTCAGCTTGTCACCATTTCCTGGAAAACTTGCGACATAACCACCAAAAGACAATGCTCAAGACACCTAGGAAACTAACAAGGCAGCCGCTAAAATAAAATTGATACTTATTCCATATATCAGTAGGTATACTCGCACAGCTGACCTACAAAGGTTTGCCTAATGGATTGATTTCCATCAAAGAGGAAAAGTCAGGTTTTTTCCTTCTCCAATTTGAAATCACCTTCAAAACCAAGCAAGCAATAACAACAATGATGGAATCGATTATTTCCTCGACTTGAAACCAAAAAGCCCTCTTCTTGAACAGAAAAAAACGTAATTCAGGAAGCCTCGTTACTATTAGGCCCTGAAACGCGTAGTAAAAACAGAAAGTACCTGTTTGGTCTCGGAGGGCGGTGGTACAGAGGGAGGAGGTTTTCGAGAGGAACCCGGAATAGGGCCTTTATAAGGAAAATATCTATTCTTCTCAGCATCATAGTAAAGTCCAGGAAGCTCTGCGGCTGAATACGGGAATCAATCAGAACAGCAAGAGACGTAAATTATGGGAGAAGAGGCACAGAGAGAGAGAGAGAGAGAGAGAGAGAGTGACCTTTGGGCATGATAAAGCAATAATGGGTACAGTAACTGAAGGACGGTCGGCGGCGAGATATCGGAGGAAGCGGTTCAAAGGTGCAGGTGGCGCGTCGAGTTTGAACAAAAACCTAGTAGTACCTTCCAACGGCTGCCCTCTCACCCAACCCAATTTTATTTGTTTTTTTTTGTTTTTTTTGTTTTTTTTTTTTTTTTTTGAGTAGGCAAAGGCCGGATAACAGGAATAAGAAAACAACAAAGAAGGAAAAACGCAAAGAAACTAAAAGCAACAAAAGACAAGGCGGATTACTCCCTAGGAAACCAAGTTCCTATGGCATCCGCAAAGAGTTCCTTTCTAACACAATCGGGAGGAAACGCCCATGTGGTAAAGAACTCTTCCTTGGATGCACCTCTCCGAGCCAAAACATCCGCTACCTTATTCCCTTCGCGAAGGACGTGTCGGACGTCCACAGTAGTAAAGGTCTTCAATGCCCTTCTAATCTTCATCAAAATGGGGCCAAAAGTGAGTGCATCCTCCCCTTCGTCCAGCATCCTGATAGCCTCCTTAGAGTCTGAGAGAACTAGAATGTTACGGATCCCTAAAGTTCCCACATAATCCAGCCCATATGCGATCGCAGCAAGCTCAGCGAAGAGGGTGGAGGTTTTCCCAAGGTAGCCGCATCCTCCCCCCCTCCATAGTCCGTTCCCTTCCCTGACCACGAACCCGTAGCCAGCTCGGCCGCTTGAACCCAGGCGGCTCCCGTCTACATTCAAGATAATACCTTGCTCCCCGGTCATGTTCCATTTAATCATCCTTGTGACACCGTGTTGCTGGAGATCTGAGTTCCTGCCCTGCTCAACATCAAGGGAGAGTGTCATGATATCCTTAATAAGTCTCCAGGGGGGTTTCTCCAAGCCTTTGAAGACTCGAGCGTTCCTTTCCAACCAGAACACCCACAGAGCCAACACAAATGTGACACCATGTAGCTTATAAAAGTTTTTGAGAACCGTCCGCACAGCTTCCCGGGGCATCTGATCGCAATCCTCTGGAACAACGATATTGAGCCTCCTCCAGCAAAGCCTGACCCAGTTGCAGTAGAATAAACAGTGCCCCCAAGTTTCCTTATCTAGACCACAGATGAGGCAAAGGGGGGAGGGAGTCAGGTTCCTCTTGAATCTGGTATCATTCACCGGCAGAGAATTGTGGGAAATAAGCCACATAAGAAAACCAACCTTTTCAGGTATGGAGCTCCCCCACATCCACTTCCAGTCGGTGCCCGGGTGTTCCAAGTTCAGTAGATAGCTGTAGGCAGTGCTCACCGTGTACTGGCCGTTAGAGTTGCCTGTCCAAATCCATGAATCAGCGCTGTTATCCTCCAGGATGGGAGGGGGATCTGCGGTAATGGCATGCAGCAGTGAAGGGGGTATAATGGTGTTGATGCAGCTCCAGTTCCACTTGCCCTCCACGATCACGTCTTTCACTTTGAGAGAAACATCACTACTTTCCACAAACGGAACGAGGGGTCCGATTTGTTTATTATTCCACCAGGGGGAGAACCAAAGGGATGTGTTCCCATCCCCCAGTCTGATGGAGAACCCTTCTCTAAATGCGGGGTAAATCTTTCTCAAGGTATCCAACAGGTGAGACCGAGAGCTCTGACGATGGGTGAAAGAGAGATCCTTAACTGAGAAGCCCTCCCTGATGAGCCGAACCCAGGGTTTGTTTGGTGAGTGAATGATGCCCCATAGGAGTTTCCCGAGTATGGCAATATTCATAGACCTTGCCTTCCTAATGCCCAGCCCACCAGCAGCCCTAGGAGTGGTGACCCTGCTCCAGTTAACCAAGTTAAGCCATTTGCCCTGTCTATCTTTCCACAGGAAGTTCTTGACCTTTTTATCTATCCCTTCACAGATAGCTTCAGGAAGCCAAAAAAGCTGCATATAGTAAGTGGGAATAGCAGCGAGCACTGCTCTACACAGGGTCAATCTCCCTGCCTTATTCAATAGTTTAGACGCCCAACCGTTAAGCCTAGCATCCATCTTGTCAATAATAAAGGCAAAATCCGAGATCTTAGGTTTGTTGTTCAAGGTAGGGAAACCGAGATAAAGGCCGAGGGATTCAGCAGCCTGTATATTCAGCCTTTCTTCTATCCAAGCCCTATCAGATGTTGGTAAGTGTTTGGGGATGAACAGCTTGGATTTAAGAGGGTTCAGTCTCAGGCCAGACATGATCTCGAACTCCCTCATCGTTTCTGCAATGGACTCGATGCTAAACCTGTCCACCATTGAGCAAAGTATAAGGTCGTCAGCAAAAAGTAAATGGGAGACCCCTATACCTGCCTGAACCAGCCTGATTGGAAGCCATTTCCCCCCTTCCACGTTACTATGTATCATCATGGAGAGTTTTTCCATAGCCAATAGGAACAAGTATGGGGATAAAGGGTCTCCTTGTCTGAGCCCCCTCCCTGGTCGGAAAGCCTCCAGAGGACATCCATTCCATATGACAGAATAGGACGGAGATTCAACACAATGCATAATGAGTTCTACAACCGACGCTGGGAAGTCCCAATCCTGTAAGCAAGCTCGAACGAACTCCCAATTCACATGATCATAGGCTTTTTCCAAGTCGATCTTGAGGATGATGCCTTTCAATTTAGACCTGCTGCCGGTAAGATGCCCCATCAATTCCCTGAGCGTCACAGCGTTATCGATCGACCCCCTACCTGGGAGGAAGGCCGATTGATGGTGTGAGATGTTCCCTTGCAGGATCGGTCTAATTCTTTTGACAAGGATTTTGGTGAGAATTTTATATAACACGTTACAAAGAGTGATCGGCCTGAGATGAGTAAATTTGGACGGGGGATTGATTTTAGGGATCAGGCATATATAGGCACTGGCTAGCTCTTGAGGAAAGGTTCTATTTGTCCAAGTCTGCTCCAGGAAGGCAAAAACCGAGTCCCCTACTATGTCCCAATAACGCTTATAGAATAAAGCCGGAAAGCCATCCGGGCCCGGGGCGAAGTAGGCGTTAATCTCACTGATCACAGTCTCCACCTCATCCCTGTTGATGTGGGCTTCCAGTTTGTTTTTCTCCTCCTCCGTAATAAGTCTGTTCCGCACGCTCTGCTCATTCCTGATGGAGTCCCTTACCTCTCCCTGATCAGAGATAGAAGGGGCTGTGAAAAGGCTGCGAAAGTAGTTCCTAGCATTGATTTGAAGGGATCCCTCATCCTCACACCAAGACCCGTCCTTAAGGTAAACCCCATGGATACGATTTTGGTGCCTACGGCTGTTAGCCATGGCGTGGAAATAGGAAGTGTTCCTATCCCCTAACTTTACCCAGCTTTTCTTTGCCCTTTGGAACCACTTAATCTCCTCCTGCTCAAGTAGTTTGTTATATTCATTTTTGAGCTCCGCTTCAAGAAGATGGAGCCTAACTGAATCCACCCTCTCAAGCGCTCTAGTAATTCCGGCCAACCTCTTGTTGATCTTCAGGTTCTTCCAATAGATGTTCCTCTCATGCGACCTGTGGAACCTGAGAGATTCTTCTTTAGTCGAAGCTAGCTGTCTCATAATCGTGGGAGCTCCCCTATTCCAAGCTTCAAGTACCACCTCCCGATAATCTTCCATGGATGCCAACGAGGCTTCCCACCTAAAAGGTTTAGATGGGGTAGCCACGGGTGGACTCCCACAATGGACCAACAAAGGTGAATGATCCGACCCCAATCTTTCCAAAGTGCGGGCAAAACCGAGGGGGAAAAGGGATAACCACTCCAGGTTAATAAGGCAGCGATCAAGCCTTTTCATAATGTGGTTGGAAGTCCCTAGTGGCCGAGCCCAGGTGAACCTCCCTCCCTGGGTGTTAATAGTATTGAGACCACAGTCTCTCAAAAGACCTTGGAAATCCTCCGCGCGGTGCAAGTTATATAACCCCCCTCTCACCTCATCCGCTGCATAAATTTGGTTCCAATCTCCAACTAATGCCCACGCACCACAGACCGACTCCTTGAGCCGACGCAAGCTATCCCAGTCACCACATCTAGCCATATAATGGGGGGAAGCGTACACAGCCGTGATGTACCAATTAGTAGCCCCGCTAGATAGATTTAAGGTGATAAATCTATCCCTCACATCAAAAATGGACATATGAAAACTCAGGCCAATCCGTTTCAGAGTCCAAATGCCCCCCGCTCTCCCTTGTGCTTCTTGTATACACATAGGATCAAAACCAGCTTTCAAAAATAAATTTTTAGCTTTATCAAACAAGGTCTGAGGTTCCAGAATGAATACTAAATCAGGAGTATTCCGCTTCAGGAAATCCAAAAGGATACGACGTTTCTCCAACCCCATAACTCCCCCGATATTCCAAGAAAAAATTTTAAAGTTTTTAAAATCCATAAAACTTAAAAAGAGAGAAAGAATGAGAGAACGAATCATCACCGGATCATTAAGTGGCCTCCTCCTCTTCCTGTGCTCCTTCGTCCCCATCATTTCCTTTCATTTCCACATCACCAATCGATGGTCCTGCCTCTCCCGACTTCCCTTCCTCCCTGCGACCCTCGGGGGGCCGGGTCGGCTCAATTGGCTGAGCCACTGGGACATTCTCCTGGTTTTTATGGTCAATTGTTTCCGCCGGTCTCGCCCTCTTCGCCACGGACTTGTTCCCATCGGAGTTGTAGCAGGATTTCTCCGGCGTGAGCTTCCCCTTTCCTTTCTGCGTCCTTACTAACAGGATGGGCTTCCCCTTCAAAGTGTTAGTAATTGGCTTTAAGGCCCTCGGCCCTGGCATAGGATTTTTGGGCTTTTTAAGGATGGTAGTACCCTGCCGGCCCAGTATAGGATCTCCACCAGCTATCTGTTTCCCTAGATTCTTTTTGGGCCCGTTTGTTTTTTTCTTTCTCTCCACCTTTATCCACTCACCGCATAGCGGTTGAGCAGGCACCCCCACGTTTTCTTGGTCTTCCATATGGAGTTCACGTGTTTTATCCCCCTGTGAGCCTTCCATATTTGTGCCAGCAGACTGGGCATATCTCTCCTCCTCTTTCTCTTCAGTATCATCTTTGGGGTAAGAATCGGGGTCAAACCTTTTTGGTTTTGTCCTATCTGCACTTGTCTTAGGAACTGCCGCATCCCTATTACTTTCTGCCACTTCCTGAGCCTTTTTGTCATTACTGCCATTTGCATGCAATACTCCAACCGGCCCTCTTTCTTGCTGGACAGGTACCTCCCTGCTATCTTCCTCCGCCACCTTGTTCACCCTCTCCGGGCAGCCTTGAGCACCATGCCCATACCTTTGACACGAAGAGCATAATAAGTGGAGTCCCTCGTATTGCACCCTCTGCCAGACGTCCCCAATGAGAATACTAGTTACCACCGGCTGCCGGAGATCGATCTCTACACAAACTCTAGCATATTTGCCTCTATGAACCTTTTTAGTCATGTCGTCGACCTTCACCGGGACACCAATCGCCCATGACAGTTTGTGCATAAGATTCTCTTCAAACATTTCCACACACAAATCCAGAAACCTTACCCACACTATGGTTTTGCTAGGTTGAACCTCCTTCGCCGAGAAGTTCGGCTTCCATGGGGTAATCGTGAGGTAGCTCTCGAATACCATCCAAGGCCCTTCATTTAACACTCGGTCTCGATCAATCTTCCTTTCAAATTTAACTATGTAGAAACCCTTGTCCACGTCGACCATTTCAAAGGAGCCATCCAATTTCCAGATTCTCGATATTCTATCCTTCAAGGCGAGGTAACCGACTCTCTTGCCCAAAACTGAGATAATAATAGCATCCTCCCATGGTTTGTGGAGCTTTTCTGATAGCTTGGGATCAATGGTGATTCTAGGTTTCAACCGGTCCCCATTGATGTAATCGATCTTCACATACCTGTCCACATCGGCTTTGTCTAGCACCGCCGCAGCAGGTTTTTGTTTCCCTTCCAACACCATATCCCGGAAGGAAGGTTTGTCGCCGCCTGAGAAGTAAAAGGGAGAGTTTGGAACGTCCGGTGGGACTCCGGCTGCGGGAGAGAGGGGAGTGCACATGGTTGCGGGGAGAAGACCCTAGGAGAAACCCTAGAGAGAGAGAAACTTCTTTTGACTCAATTTTATTTGTTGATCTCGAATTGTCGAGATATCAAATACTAGTACTTCTAGTACTACTACCTTCCAGTTCAAAAGTGGAGATTATTCAACTCTTTATAGTTTTCTAAGTATTTTGTTACCGACTTACCGTATAACTTGATGAAAATTACTAAATTAGCCTATTTTACAAATCATTAAGAAGACCCATACAAACAAAAACACCACATAATTCACGCCACCCTCATCGAAAAAAAAAACACATCACATAATCTACTAAAACTCAGTTAGTTTAAATGCTAGGGGTTAAATAAAGATATAGTATAGGAGTCAATCCTTCATCCTTCAATAATTTTTCGAGGTATTAGTATTGTGCAAATATAAAAATACCTGAAATTACACAGGAAAAAAAAAAAAAAAAGAGAGGTAACACATAATCTAGCTAGAATCTACTTAAATAAAAAAAAAAAAATCATGCGTAATAATTCATGAATCATGATCAATAAATAATGGTCACTTCCAAATATCGGTAGGTATTTAGAACGTGCAACTCAATGGTCAAAACCTCAAAATTTTCCAATATTTTTTCAACATGTACAGCAATCCACCATTTTATTCACAATTAACTCTGATGATGATTCCTTCAACTTTGACTTTATATTTAAATAAGCCCAACTCACAGATTTTTATTGTTTTAATTAAATTTTTGTTATGTGGTATGATCAATGATCAGAACAGTTCTTATTAATGTCTATTTCGACTGTCAAGGACAGCCGAGATCCAAAATTAAAACGCATGTTAACTTGTGATCGATATGATTAATTTTCTTGAAGAGAAAAAAAAAAAAAAAAACAAACTAGCAACTTTATTGTATTTCATACAAGGATTAGTCGCAAAATCACAATAGCTTAATATATAGCTCAGGACTACATAAGTAACAATCCCAGACATCTAATAGTATTGATGAACAAGACAAGTACCAATTTGAAAAATTAAAAAGGGAAAGAAAACTAGGAACTAGTATTAGTCTATTACAGCATGTATCATCATCTTATCGGAACACCTGAGAAGTACACACACTTCTAGCGAGCAGATTTGGCTGTGCTTTTCTCCAGGAAAAAGAACCCAAACAACGCTACGATAGAGAAGGCAGAGAAGCATATTGAGGCGATATCCAAGGTGGCGTGGCGTCCTGAGATCGCCTTGATAGTGAACAAGTTGGTGGTCTTCTGTGGATCCGTGGTTTGGCCATACGCGACCTCTTCGTTGGCGGAGTTATGAACATAAGCCCTGATGAAATACGTTGCGCTCGGCACATCCCTTTTCACGGTCCAAGTAAACGCGTTGTTGGAAGCGGTGTATGGTCTAGAAACCATGTTGTGTTGGCAAGTCTTGTCTTTAGATAAATTGTCTTCTGTTCTCCTCCAGGCGCGATCCTTTTGGCTAATGGGCGCAAAGCAAAGCTTCGCCTTCACCGTGTGGTAAGTTGAATCTATTCCAGATGATCGGCTGGCGTTGAGCGACCATGACACTGTAATGTTGTCTTCTCCGGCTTTTAGGACTATGAAATTGAAACCACAACTGTAAGGTTAAATATAGCCAACACTCTTCTAGTCAAATTTAAGCTAAATGAAATTAGCTTAAATTAGCTTATTCTAGTCAATTTAAGATAAATTAGGGTTAAACCGCTATTTTTAAACAGATAAAATAACTTAAAACAGTGTTCAATCAGCTATTTTTAAACCGCTGCAAATAGCAGCATTTTGAAATTAGCTTATTCTAGGCAAAAAAAAAATTGCCTCAAAACTACCAAACATCTAATTTTAACTAATTTATTCTCAAATATTCACATAATCAGTTAACAGTTAACATCTAATTCCTAAACACATCAAATAAGCAATTGCCAACCCTTTTATTTTATTTTTTTTCATTTTAACTTATAAGCTATTTTCAATTTTTTTTTTTGAGGTAGAACACATCCAAATTTGTTTTTTTTTATTTTTTATTTAAACACATCTACTTTTCCTAGCCTTAATTGGCTGTAAAGCAAAAAATAAATAAATAAAACACATCTATATCATATATATTAATTAATTTTTAGGGTATTGTTCATCCTTTTATGTATTAAATAATCGTAAATCGTTTGTTTAAAAAACAACATAATATCTTAATTCTCTACAACATCACTTTAACTTTATGCACAATTTATTTTTAACAATATTCATACTTGTGTGTTTCGTTTATTCTATAGTGTTTACTGTCTGAGAAATTTATATATTAGTACATACCTTGTCCTTGTTGTACAGAGGCAGAGACGATGAGATTGTGCTGAAGAGACGAGAACGTGGCAGCAGAGCAGCTGGCGGCAACAATACAGCAGAGAACAAATGAAGAAATCACAAGAAAATCTTGGGATGCCATTTGCCTTTCAGTTCGAGGAAACTGAGGTTTAATTTCTAGTTAGTATTTCAGACAAAATAAGAGGACTGTTAGAATGCATGACAAGGGTTGAGTTTATGAGTCAATTTATAGAACAAAGTGGGCTGCAATTACTATTTGTTTTTTTATCTTTAGCAGATGTGGCTTCAATTTTTTTAATACAGTACTTGACACAACAAGCATGTACGTTAATGAGTAGTGCTACTCGTACTCGACTCGGGACTCAGTTCGAAAAAAAGTCGACTCGTACTCGACTCGAGCTCACATAAAGTCAAGTTTAAGTGTTTTAGTATTCGAGCATTTGAGCTCGACTCGACTCGATAACATCCTTGGCACACATTTTTATTAATCTTCATTTCATATTTTCCCTTACACTCC